>CAUYUJ010022331.1:17500-52500 GCA_963575745.1 Prorocentrum cordatum
ATCATCAGCATCACCATCATCATCACCAACACCATCACAATCATCAGCACCATGATCATCGCCATCACAATCAGAATCGTCATCATCATCAGCAGCACCATCACCACCATCATCAGCATCATCGAGGTCATCATCATTATCATCATCATCATCATCATCATCATCATCATCGTCATCGTCATCGTCATCATTATCAGCATCACTAGCATCACCATCATCGTCAAGCAGCAGCAGCATCAGCATCACCATCGCCATCATAACCATGAGCATCCAGCATCGTCATCTGCATAACCATCGCCAGCATAATCATCATCAGCATCAGCATCATCGTCGTCGTTACCATCCTCATCATCTTCATCATCACCACCATCAGCACCGTCATCATCATCATCATCATCATCAGCAGCATCACCATCATCAGCAGCATCATCATGATGATCATCATCATCACCTGAAACAGCATGCTCATCAGTATCATCATCATCAGCAGCAGCAGCAGCATCGTCAGCATCATCACCACCAGCATCATCATCATGAATATCGTCGTCATCATCATACGCATCACCATCATAATCGCCGTCTTCAACATCATCATAATCAGCATCATCGTCAGCATCATCATCATCATCATCATCATCAGTATCATCATCGTCATCAGCATCATCGTCCTCATCATCATCAGCGTCATCATCAGCAGCAGCATCATCGCCGTCGTCATCGCCATCGCCATCCTCGTCATCATCATCATCACCATCAGCATCATCATCCTCCTCAACACCGTCATCATCTGCGTCAGCATGACCATTATCAGCATGATCATAATCATCACCATCATCAGCATCATCTAACCAGCGTCAACGTCAGCAGCAGCAGCATCAGCGTCAGCCCTCGTCATCATCATCGCCATCATCATCATTATCATCATCATCATCATCATCATCATCATCATCATCATCATCATCATCATCACCATCACCATCACCATCACCATCAGCATCATCATCCTCCTCAACACCGTCATCATCTGCGTCAGCATGACCATCATCAGCATGATCATCATCATCATCATCATCATCACCATCATCACCATCATCATCACCAGCGTCAACGTCAGCATCGGCATCAGCGTCAGCATCAGCATCATCATCAATAGTATCAGCATCAGCATTACCATCATCATCAGCAGCAGCATCATGACCATCATCATCCACAGTAGCATCATCATCATCATCATCATCATCAACATCAACATCAGCATCAGCATCATCATCATTATCAGCATCCTCATCATCAGCAGCATCGTCATCGTCATCAGCATCATCATCATCGTTCTCCAAGAATCGACCCCTGACAGTCCTGCATGACGTCACCTGGACCAGCGTCAACCGCTGATTCCAGATGTGGCAACGAGGGTACACCACAGCGGCCATAAAGTCCAGGTTGCGGAAGCCCTCTATGAAGTGAAGCTCTAAGGCGGAGAGGGGGCCCTGGCAAGTCGGGTATCCCGCTGCGCCGCCGAAGGCTCTAGGAAGCCACGGGAGGCGCCTGGGCTCCTCGGAGATCACAGGAAGACGCCCGGGAGGCCTTGGGAGCGCCCCCGGCCTTCTCCTCGAGCAGACCGGCTGGCCGGAGCCAGCCGAACCGCAGGCCGAGGGGCCCGCGGCGCCCCACGCAGACACCATCACGCCATGCATCAGTCGAGGAACCCCTGGAGGTCGTTGTGCTGAGCCGACGGACCCCTGCTCCGGTCGCACCGTGTCGAAGGCATCCGGTCGGTCACCAGCCTCGAACGTATCCCTGTCCCTAAGATCGGCAGGCCAGAGGCGATGACAATCTTAGGGATGTGCCCTCAGAAACCCAGGGAATCCTGAAGATCGGCACCGAGGTGAGGTGATGCCAAACATGGGGGTAGGGATACGTTTTTTTTTCAAACTGGTAAGTTCGGGGACGTCCACCGGCCACCTCACCGATCCTGGCTAGACCATCCCTGGGCCCAGAACCTGTGCATATGCACTCCTGGCCCAGCCAGAGGGGCATATGCTCGAGGGAGGAAGTACGATGACCATGGCCAAGATGTCGCGGGGCCTTGTAGACGCCGATTCGCGATTATGATCCACAAGTTGACTGTGACCAAGATGGACAGTGACCAAGATCGACACCGACGATTCCGCGGTCAGTCTTGGTCATGGCACTCGCTATCCTCGCCGTCCACATACCACAATTAGTGGACCCAAGC
Organism: Prorocentrum cordatum; assembly: GCA_963575745.1. Lineage (NCBI taxonomy): Eukaryota > Dinophyceae > Prorocentrales > Prorocentraceae > Prorocentrum > Prorocentrum cordatum. The sequence goes on from CAUYUJ010022331.1 coordinate 19,737, forward strand.
TCGGCCAGGCCAGGATCGGTGAGGTGGTTAGCTGAAGTTCCCCGAATCACTGCATCAACGGGGTCGCCAGAGGTGTCCCGCCGCCCGTCTGAGGGCCCCGTGCGGGGCAGGACCGCCCCGCTCAGCGGCAGTCGCCACACCCTCCAGGGGAGCAGGGCGTCGGACGTGACGACAAGCAGGGGGGAGGGGGTCGGCGGGGCGGCGCGGAGGATGATAGGGTGCAGGGAGGGAGGGGGAGAGAGGAACTGGTGGGAAGGAGAGGGTGGAGAAGCGGAGGTCCAGGGGGGGGGCGATGGCGGGGGGGTACACGTCGTTTAATTCTAATCGTGCTCATTTTTAACTGTGCTCGTTCCCAATTGCTCCTGGCCCCCTAGTGGCCAGGAAGAGGCCCAGGATAGAACAATTAGAAATGAAAGGATCTTGGCCCCCAAGAAGATCAAAGAACTTTCGAATAATTAGACATGAACAATGTGTAGGCAAGCCAGGTGCGCTCGCACCATATCTTAAATCAGATTCCTCTCTCCCAACCCTTCCAATTGCACTTAGTGTTTCTCTATCCGGGGACGCGTGTAATAGCTGACCTGGAACTCCGCTAAGGACCCATCGTGTTATGCGCAGTCGGCGCAATCGGACATGGGAAGCTGCGTACATAGGAGGAGGAGGAGGAGGAGGAGGAGGAGGAGGTGGAGGTGGCGGGTGAGCCGCAGGGTGAGCAGGAGGAAAAGGAGGAGGAGGAAGGAGGATGAAGGAGGACGAGGACGAATAGCAGCAGCAGGAACTGGAGTGGAAGGAGTGGGAGGAGCAGGAGAACCAGGAGAAGGCGGAGGAGGGAAAAAGATAGGGGCGACAACGATGAAGAAGGACTCGGATGCAGATAAGTAGCCCGCGCTGGGGCGAGAGCGCCATTCTGAACGACGGGAGCACAGCGCCGGTCCGAAAACGAGGCCCACGTTTCAACGCGAACACATGGGACACCAAACATTACCCTGGCGAAAGACCCAACCATATGAAGCTGTGGGTACCGCAATTGCGAATGTCTTCTTCGGTGGAGCTTCCTGTGGGGCCACGAAGCGCTGCATTGGATGGGGGCAACGCATGCGACGCATGCGGGCGGTAGCACTGGGGCCTTCGGTGGAGCTCCCGATGGGGCCACGAAGCGCTGAACTGGGTGGGGGGGGAACCATGCGGGCGGCAGCACTGGGGCCTTCGGTGGAGCTCCCTATGGGGCCACGACACGCTGTACTTGGTGGGGGGGGCGCATGCGGGCGACAGACCTGGAACCTTCCGTGGAGCTCCGTATGGGGCCACGAAACGCTGTACTGGGTGGAGGGGACGCATGCGGACAGTAGCACTGGGGCCTTCGGTGGAGCTCCCTATGGGGCCACGAAACGTGTGAGGGGTGTGCCAAATTGGGTTTTCGGGACGCATGCGGGCGGTGGCACTGGGGCCTTCGGTGGAGCTCCCTATGGAGCCGCGAAGCGTGTGAGGGGTGTGCCAAATTGGGTGTCCCGAACGCATGCGGGCGGTAGCACTGGGGCCTTCGGTGGAGCTCCCTATGGAGCCGCGAAGCGTGTGAGGGGTGTGCCAAATTGGGTGTCCCGAACGCGCGCGGGCGGTAGCATTGGGGCCTTCGGTGGAGCTCCCTATGGAGCCACGAAACGTATGAACGGTGTGCCAAATTGGGCTTTCGGGACGCATGCGGGCGGTGGCACTGGAGCCTTCGGTGGAGCTCCCTATGGGGCCACGAAACGTGTGAGGGGTGTGCCAAATCCCACCAGCCCTTTGGGCGTGAGTGGTTTAGAGAGCTCTCTCTGTTCTCAACCCCCTACCCCTCTTCTTCCCCTTCGGGGGGGCGGTACCCCTCCCCCTACCCCTTCCCCCTGGGCCTGGAGAGGGCGGGCCGAGTGCAATCAAGGGGGTCTTTTTCGACTCCTGGGAGGGCCAAAAAACGACGACCCTCACGAGGATTCTGGCCCCCAGGGGGGGGGGGGACCGTTTGGCGCCTCAGACCGTCTTTGGAAGCAATTACGCTACCGAGGAACCCCACATACTGATTTTATGTCTTGTGTGCTACGCCTGCTATGCCTGGACGACCCTGGCACGCATAGGGAGACCACCCCCTGCGCACCCCCTCTGGTGTCGAGAAAATGCCACGCCTGCTATGCCTGGACGACCCTGGCACGCATAGGGAGACCACCCCCTGCGCACCCCCTCTGGTGTCGAGAAAATGCCACGCCTGCTATGCCTGGACGACCCTGGCACGCATAGGGAGACCACCCCCTGCGCACCCCCTCTGGTGTCGAGAAAATGCCACGCCTGCTATGCCTGGACGACCCTGGCACGCATAGGGAGACCACCCCCTGCGCACCCCCTCTGGTGTCGAGAAAATGCCACGCCTGCCGTGCCCTGCGCCATGGCCCGCATAGACGCCGCGCTCAGGGACCACCCCCTGCGCACCCCCTCTGGTGTCGAGAAACTGCCACGCCTGCCGTGCCCTGCGCCATGGCCGCATAGACGCCGCGCTCAGGGACCACCCCCTGCGCACCCCCTCTGGTGTCGAGAAACTGCCACGCCTGCCGTGCCCTGCGCCATGGCCCGCATAGACGCCGCGCTCAGGGACCACCCCCTGCGCACCCCCTCTGGTGTCGAGAAACTGCCACGCCTGCCGTGCCCTGCGCCATGGCCCGCATAGACGCCGCGCTCAGGGACCACCCCCTGCGCACCCCCTCTGGTGTCGAGAAACTGCCACGCCTGCCGTGCCCTGCGCCATGGCCCGCATAGACGCCACGCTCAGGGACCACCCTCTGCGCGCTCTGCCTGGGGTCGAGAAAATGCCACGCCTGCCGTGCCCTGCGCCATGGCCCGCATAGACGCCGCGCTCAGGGACCACCCCCTGCGCACCCCCTCTGGTGTCGAGAAACTGCCACGCCTGCCGTGCCCTGCGCCATGGCCCGCATAGACGCCGCGCTCAGGGACCACCCCCTGCGCACCCCCTCTGGTGTCGAGAAACTGCCACGCCTGCCGTGCCCTGCGCCATGGCCCGCATAGACGCCGCGCTCAGGGACCACCCCCTGCGCACCCCCTCTGGTGTCGAGAAACTGCCACGCCTGCCGTGCCCTGCGCCATGGCCCGCATAGACGCCGCGCTCAGGGACCACCCCTGCGCACCCCCTCTGGTGTCGAGAAACTGCCACGCCTGCCGTGCCCTGCGCCATGGCCCGCATAGACGCCACGCTCAGGGACCACCCTCTGCGCGCTCTGCCTGGGGTCGAGAAAATGCCACGCTGCCGTGCCCTGCGCCATGGCCCGCATAGACGCCGCGCTCAGGGACCACCCCCTGCGCACCCCCTTCTGGTGTCGAGAAACTGCCACGCCTGCCGTGCCCTGCGCCATGGCCCGCATAGACGCCGCGCTCAGGGACCACCCCCTGCGCACCCCCTCTGGCGTCGAGAAACTGCCACGCCTGCCGTGCCCTGCGCAGAGAAGGAGAGGGAGGAGCCACGCCTGCCGCGCTCTCCGTGAGGTGAGAAAGAAGGAAAAGGAGAGGGAGGAGAAGGAGGAGACGCGGGTGAGACGCGGAAGGGAAGAAAACCAGAACCCCACGAAGCATGTGGGGAATCAGAACCGTGTGTGTGTGGTATGGTATGGTGTGGTGTGGTGTGGTGTGATGTGACGGATGGCGTGGTGTGGTGTGTGTACGAGTGAGAAGGAGGAGGTGAGGAGAAGAAACGCGGGTGCGACGCGGGTGTAGAGAAAATCAGAACCCCACTTAGAATGTAGGGAAAAAACCTTGATTTTACTATGGTTTTGGCCCCATTTTGGCCTTCTGAGGGGGCCGCGCTCATCTCCCCTCATAGCAAAATCATTGATTTTACTAAGGTTTTGGGCTCATTTTGTCCTTCTCAGGGGGCAGCTCTCACTTGCGCTTCTGAGGAGGTCGCAAGAGGCCCCAAGATGGCCCCAAGAGGCCCCCAGGAGGCTCCCAAGAGGCCTCCAAGAGACCCCCCAGAGGCCCCCAAGCGGCCCCAAGAGGGCGTAGATGTTTTTCGCCCGGGTTGGTTTTCGCCCGGTGCGTTTCGCCCGGTTCGTTTCGCCCGGGTTTGCTTTCGCCCAATTGGCTTTCGCCCGGGTTGGTTTTCGCCCGGGTTGGCTTTCGCCCGGGTTGGCTTTCGCCCGGGTTGGCTTTCGCCCGGTTGGCTTTCGCCCGGGTTGGCTTTCGCCCGGGGTGGCTTTTGCCCGGTTGGCTTTAGCCCGATTGGCTTTCGCCTGGGTTGGCTTTCGCCTGGTTGGCTTTCGCCGGGGTTGGCTTTCGCCCGGTTAGTTTTCGCCCGGGTTGGCTTTCGCCCGGGCTTGTTTTCGCCTGGGTTCAACTTCGCCCTCCTCTTCCTCTTCTCCTCTTTCCTCTACTGTTCTTTCATGCTGCTACTGCTGCTCCTCTTACCGAACCCGACCCGACCCGACCCGCCCCGCCCGTTAGGGTCCGCCCGACCCGACCCGACCCGCCCGTTAGGGTTCGCGCGTGCTCGCTCGAGCGCGCCCCACACCTCAGCGTCCCGCCCGCCCGACCCGACCCGTCCGTCAGGGTCCGCCCGGCCGGACCCGGCCCGCCCGTTAGGGTCCGCCCGACTCGACCCGACCCGCCCGTTAGGGTTCACGCGTGCTCACTCGTGCGCGCCCCACACTTTAGTGCCCCGCCCGCTTCACCCGACCCGCCCGTTAGGGTCCGCCCGACCCGACCCGACCCGCTTCGCCCGCCAGGGTCCGCCTGCCCCACCCAACCCGCCCGTCAGGGTTCACGCGTGCTCCCTCGAGTGCGCCTCCACACTTTAGTGTCCCGCCTGCCCGACCCGACCTGCCCGTTAGGGTCCGCCCGGCCCGAACCCGCCCCGCCCGTTAGGGTCCGCCCGACCCGACCCGACCCGCCCGTCAGGGTTCACGCGTGCTCACTCGAGCGCGCCCCACACTTTAGTGTCCCGCCCGCCCGACCCGACCCGCCCGTCAGGGTCCGCCCGACCCGAACCCGTCCCGCCCGTTAGGGTCCGCCCGACCCGACCCGACCCGCCCGTTAGGGTTCACGCGTGCTCACTCGAGCGCGCCCCACACTTTAGTGTCCCGCCCGCCCGACCCGACCCGCCCGTTAGGGTCTGCCCGACCCGACCCGACCCGCCCTGCCCGTTAGGGTCCGCCCGACCCGACCCGACCCGCCCGTCAGGGTTCACGCGTGCTCACTCGAGCGCGCCTCCACACTTTAGTGTCCCGCCTGCCCGACCCGACCCGCCCGTTAGGGTCCGCCCGACCCGAACCCGTCCCGCCCGTTAGGGTCCGCCCGACCCGACCCGACCCGCCCGTTAGGGTTCACGCGTGCTCACTCGAGCGCGCCCCACACTTTAGTGTCCCGCCCGCCCGACCCGACCCGCCCGCTAGGGTCCGCCCGACCCGGCGCGACCCGCCCCGCCCGTTAGGATCCGCTCGCCCGACCCGGCCCGCGTGTGAGGGTCCGCTCGACCCGTCCCGCCCGTTAGGGTCCGCCCACCCGATCGGGCCCGCACGCTGGGGCTCACGCGTGCCCACTTGAGCGCGCCCCGCATTTTTTAGCGTCCCGTTCTGACGCATCTCAGACCCTCCTTGACATCCGGGACCTCCTTGACCCCCCCCCCACGTCTCTGCGACCCTTTCGCCTACTCAAGCGGCGCGCCTCAAAGGCTCCCAGGGGTCAGCACGGCGGCGGCGACGGCCACGCCAGCGACGGCGGCGCCTACTTTTGCCCCTGAGCCTGCCCCGCCTGCTCCCCGCCCAGCCCCGGCGAAAGCCAACCCCAGCGAAAGCCAACCCCGGCGAAAGCCAACCCCGGCGAAAGCCAACCCGGCGAAAGCCAACCCCGGCGAAAGCCAACCCGGCGAAAGCCAACCCCGGCGAAAGCCAACCCCGGCGAAAGCCAACCCGGCGAAAGCCAACCCGGCGAAAGCCAGCCCCGGCGAAAGCCACCCCCCGGCGAAAGCCAACCCCGGCGAAAGCCAACCCCGGCGAAAGCCAACCCCGGCGAAACGAAGCCCGGCGAAACGAAGCCCGGCGAAACGAAGCCCGGCGAAAGCCAACCCCGGCGAAAGCCATCCGTGCCCCCAAGAGGCCCCCAAGAGGCCCTCAAGAGGCCCCCAAGAGGCCCCACGAGGCCCCAAGAGGCCCCCAACAGGCCCCCAAGAGGCCCCCAAGAGGCCCCACGAGGCCCCAATAGGCCCCCAAGAGGCCCCCAAGAGGCCCCCAAGAGGCCCCACGAGGCTCCAAGAGGCCCCCAAGAGGCCCCACGAGGAGCCCGAACGACTCACACCAGGACGAGGGGCCCGAACGACTCACACCACGAAGAGCCCGAACGACTCACACCACAAGGAGGGGCCCGAACGACTCACACCAGGACGAGGCGCCCGAACGACTCACACCACGAGGAGCCCGAAGGACTCACACCACGACGCGGGCCCCGAACGACTCACACCACGAGGAGCCCGAACGAGTCACACCAGGAGGAGGGGCCCGAACGACTCACACCAGGATGAGGGGCCCGAACAACTCACACCACGAGAAGCCCGAACGACTCACACCAGGACGAAGAGCCCGAACGACTCACACCACGAAGAGCCCGAACGACTCACACCAGGAAGAAGGGCCCGAACGACTCACACCAGGACGAGAAACCCCAAACGACTCAAATCACGAGGAGCGCTTTCTCTCCCTCCTCCTCCGCCTCGTCCTTCTCCCGCTCCCCTCACAAGGAGGATGTACAAGGAGGCGGGAGGAAGGAGGAACAGGGGAGATATGCGGGGCCAAGCGGACACACGCCTGAAAAACACGACTGTCGGCATGCTTCGCGAGAGTTGCTGCTGTGAGATGGGCTGGTGGGGATACGCGAAGCGTAAAGAATTGGGTTTTCGGGACGCATGCGGACGGTCCCACAGGGGGGCTTCGGTGGAGCTCCCTATGGGGCCACGAAGCGCTGTACTGGGTGGGTGAAGCGCAGGGAGGAGGGAAGAGGGGGAGGAGGAGGAAGGAGGAGGAACGCGGGGACCGTCTCTTCAAAACAAGGACCCAACACCACAGGACGGTCGGGAACAATGTGGCACAATCCTGTGGGCAAAAAACAAGACGCGGAGGGGGGCCGGCCATGCTTCCAGAACGAAGAGCGACGGCAGCATGAGGAGGGGTAGCTGGGGCCTGGTCTAGCTCAACACAGCAACTTTCCTCACCCACATGCACATGCCAAGATATATTCAAACTGAGGTCTTCTCCTCCGAGGAACATGAGAGGTCTGCACCTGAGGTCTTCGCCTCAGAGGTACACGCAAGCAGCGATGGAGCGAATGAGCACCGTGTGCGCAGAGTGTCACTAAGGAACGTGATGAGCACACTGAACTACAAGGCCATGACACAAGGAAAAAACACGAAAGCAATGCTACGCAAACACCTACAGCTACTTGTTGCATTCCTGGTCTACCCTGGCGAGAGGGTAGCCGAACGGGTTCGATAGAGAACTGCCTGGTGATCTTGCATGAACGATGAGACGCGTGCACTCCTTGGCATTGAAGCCAGACTCGCAAAACTTGTTCTTGTAGTCTAGGGCTGCGCGGTTGACCATGAACGTGAGGTGGCAGATCATGAAAGCCGTACGCTTGCTGCGCAAGTTGTGTGCAGCGGCCTGCACGTTGAAGAAGTCGTCCGGCGGTGGCATGAGGAGCGGCTCGTTGCAGCTCAAGATGGTGGATGGCACGTGGCCCTTGTGGAAATTCCACAAGTCGGAGCCGTCCTCAGGGCAGCCGCCGGCGTCGTAACCGATCTGGTCGCCCTTGGTGCACGCCTCTGGGGGCAACATACGGGAGTATTCACTTAACTACCCTTCTTTCCTAACGGAAATCGTCAACCTTCTCGTGCGCAGAAATATCAAACTCTCCACAAGGATGCGGATATGGTTACGTTCGCATTCCTTGGCTGGTGGTAAATCACGCCTGCCTTTGAGCGTATTGTTCAGTATCACATATATTCGTCTGCAGTCTCTGTCTCTGCTGGAGTATTTGTTAGCACATCTGCTAGATTCTCGCCAGGGCCCACTTGAACCACATTGATATATCAGTTCTTGACCTTTCCCTGCAGCGATAATAGGCAGACCCCAGTATGCTTAACCTATCTCACCCCTCGACGGCGAACTATCGCTATTGATGCGCCTGCATCACCCTTCAACACTACACGCATATCCACTTCAAAATATGCCAGCACTGCTTGTAACCCGGGACGCCAAGAAATCCTGGGGGGGGTCCTTCAAATTCCTGGCCGGTTCAGGCTGACCCAGGATCCCAGTGGGACGCCAACGCACGGCCAGGACGCCAATATGGCCCAAAAGACGTAAAGACGGCCCCTGTGAGGTCCCAGACGACCCCAGACGACCGAAGATGGCCCCAGGATGCCTCCAAGATGGTCCAAGAGGGCCCCAAGACGCCCACTAAACAGCGAACCATATTGGCATAGTGCTTTCAATATTTTTGCCTGTCCAGCGGTCTGCTCCCAAGACGCTTCGAGACGGCCCCCAAGCACCCGAGATTGCCCAAGACGGCCCCGAGGCGGCCCCACAAGGCCCCAAGATACCGCCCAAACCGCCCAGAATGGCCCAACAAGGCCTCAAAATGGCCACACGGCGCCTTCAAGATGGGCTCCAGAGCTGTCACGATAGCCCCGACATTGCCCAAGATGGCTCGAAGACACCGACTGACGCCCTCAGATGCCCCCGAGAGGCCCCATGTTGGCCTAAGACCCCCCCCGAACTGCCTCTACAGATTGCCAGAAGGTGCGTAGGGGGCTGGCAGCAGAGGGCGCAGCCTTTCAGACTGTCCTAAGACGGTCCAAGAGAGCCTCCAGACAGTTCCAGATCGTTCCAAGACGCCCAAGATGGCCTCCAGGCGGCCCAAGACGCTTCCAGCACGCCCCAAGAGGCCTTCAAAAGCACCTCCAAGAGAGCCCAAGACTCAAACATATTGATTTTCCTATGGTTTTTGAATAATTTCCGCGTTCTCGCCATTTCGGCTTACCGACGCACCAAGACGGCCCAAAAGGCCCCCAAGATCGCCCCAAGACTGCCCAACCGGCCCCCAAGAGGGCTCCAAGACAGCCCAAGAGGGCCCCAAAACGGCCCAACGGCCCAAGTGAGACCAAGGACGGCCCCAAGAGTGGGCTCAGAAGGGGAACCCGAATGGACATCTCGAGCTTTCGGTCCCAAGAGGCCCCCAGGAGGCCCTAAGGGGCCCCCAGGAGGCCGCTAAAAGGCTCCACGAGGGCCCCAAGAGGCCCCAAGAGGGCCTCAAAAAGTCACCAAGAAGTTCCCGGGAGGCCTCCAAGAGGCCCCTAAACTGCCCCGCAGAGGCCCCCGAGAGCTCTCTGGAGAGACCCCAACCCAAGAAGCGTCCATGAGGACTCCGACCCAAAACCCAAGCACGGTGGCGTGACGGCTCCCGACAGTTCGGACGTGGTGCCGCGAAGCGTTGTGGATATTGGTCAAGAGCCCGATCGATCGCCCTGGTCAGGCTCGATCGTGCACTGCCATCCATGATGTATAGAATCGAGCCCTCCTCGGCAGATCAGTGGGAGGAAAAGGAAAACGATGTGATTGAGTTTGAGCTTGAGAAAGAGGAAGCGGGGGAGACGGATAAGAAAGAGGGGATGGAGGAGGAGGACGAAGAGGACGTAAAAGAGGAACATCTCATCTTCCTCAACCAACATCACGTCGTCACCACAACCACTACCACAATCATCATAAGCATTACCATCACAAGCATCATCGCCATGACCATTACCATCAGCAGCATCATCATCATCATCATCATCAGCAGCATCATCAGCAGCAGCAACAACGTCGTCGTCGTCGTCAACCTCGGTATCACCAGCATCCTCCTCCGCCTCATCACCATCAGCATCAGCATCATCAGCATCAGCATCAGCAGCAGAGGCCGCAGGATCAGCATCATCCTCATCATCAGCATCATCATCCTCAGCATCATCATCAACAGCATCATCAGCAGCATCATCAGCATAAGCATGATCATACTCACCATTATCATCATCATCAGCAGCAGCAGCAGCATCGTCATCAACGTCGCCCTCATGACCATCAGCATCATCAGTGTCGTCATCCTTGTCATCAGCATCGTCATCACCATCATCATCCACATCATCGTCATCATCAGCATCATCAGCGGCACCGTCATCATCATAATCATCATCATAAGCATCATCAGCATCATCAGCATCGTTAGCATCACGATCAGCATCATCATCAACATCATCATCAGCATCATCATCAGCGTCATCAGCATCACCATCATCGGCATCCTCATCATCCTCATCATCAGCATCAGCATCATCCGCATAATCATATTTTCGTCGCCATCATCATCAGCAGCAGCATCAGCATCAGCCTTATCAGCATCATCAGCATCACCATCATCATCACCATCTGTACGCAAGCGGGCCTTGTAGTGGCCAGCAGCATGCACGAAACCTGGGCGCTTCCGCCCCTCCAGCGCCTTCTCCGGGTTGTGGCACGACATGCTCTCGAGCGCGTCGACGAACTTCCAGGCCTCGCATTGTTAACCCCCTTCCCCACCTCCTCCTCTTCCTCCACCTCCTCCTCCTCCTCTTCCTCCTCCTCTTCGTAATCCTCCTCCTCCTCCTGCTTCTCCTCCTCCTCTCCTCCTCCTCCTCCTCCTCTCCTCCTCCTCCACCACCTCCTCCTCCTGTTCTCCTCCACCTGCTCCTCCTCCTCCTCCTCCTCCTCCTCCTCCTCCTCCACCTCCTCCCGCTCCTCCTCCTCCTCCTCCTCCTCCTCCTCCTCCTCCTCCTCCTCCTCCTCCTCCTCCTCCTCCTCCTCCTCCTCCTCCTCCTCCTTCTCCTTGGAGTCGCACAATTATACGCAGCACCCCGCAGTTGCGGATAAGAGTGAGGAAGGCCAGGAGGGAGAGGCTGAAGGAGAGGGGGGGAGGGGGAGGGAGGGGGGGCGAAACTGAGGTGCGCGACTTTTTCAAGGCAAGGGCCGCGCTGCAGCGGCCAGGTTGAGCAACGCCCCGACCAGGGGAACGCGCCGGCGCGCCTCTCCACGCACGGCAGTCCAGAAACAGCTGTGGAAGAAGAGAAGCCAAAAGTGACCCCCCCCCGCGCTCCTGCTGCGCGTCCTCCCCACGCGCCCTCACCGCGCGCCCTCCCCTCGCGCCCTCCCCTCGCGCCCTCCCCGCGAACCCTCCCCGCGCCCTGCCCGCGCGCCCTCCCAGCGAGCATTCCCCGCCCGCGCGCCCTCCCCGCGCGCCCTCCCCGCGCGTCCTCCGCCCATACAGCGTCCTTTACCAGCCACGCGCGCGCAGGGACAAAGTATGATCGTTCGGCCCTCTTCTCTCAAATATGTGTATATACGCATGTATATACACATGCGCTGTGGTATGCAGGCCTTCGTCCGAAACATTGTGGTCTCACGTTCGCGAATCAACCCTGGTGAAAGTCCTCTATAGACTTTGCGCGGTGGCGGTTGCGAGCAGAATTTCATGGTCATGCTCCTGTTCCCGACTACTCCCCCTCCTCCTCCTCCTCCTCCTCCTCCTCCTCCTTCTCCTCCTCTTCTTCTCACTAACTTATTAGTCGTATGACTTGCACCATTACTGATAATAGTAATATTATTATTATTATTATTATTATTATTATTATTATTACGATGATTCCTCCTCCTCCTCCTCCTCCTCCTCCTCCTCCTCCTCCTCATCCTCCTCCTCCTCTTCCTCTTCCTCCCCGTAACCATCATCATCATCATCATCATCATCATCATCATCATCATCATCATCATCATCATCATCAGCATCAGCATCAGCATCAGCATCAGCCTCATCATTATCATCATCATCAGCATCATCATCATCATCATCATCATCATCATCATCATCATGTTCAGCATCCTCATCATCAGCATCATCATTATGTTCAGCATCATCATCAGCATCAGCAGCATCATCATCAGCATCATCATCATCATCGTCACCATCATAATCATCTCTATCGACATCATCATCATCTGCATCGGCATCATCATAATCATCATCATCATCCACATCATCATTATCATCATCAGCAGCAGTACCATCATCACAATCATCAACATCGTCATCATTATCAACATCATAATCATCATCATCATCATCATCATCATCATCATCATCATCAGCATCATCATCATCATAATCACCATCATCTTCAGCATCATCCACAGCATCGTCATCATCATCGTCATGAACAGAATCATCACCATCATCATCACAATCCTCATCATCAGCATCACCATCATCATCGACATGGTCATCAGCATCATCGTAATATGCATCATCACCGTCATCGTCATCGTCATCACCATCCTTAATATTAGATCATCACCATCATCATCACCACCATCATAATTATCATCATCAGCAGCAGCAGCAGCATCAGCATCAGCAACAGCATCAGCTCCAGCATCATTAAGGATCATTATCATCATCCGCATCATCAGCATCAGCAGCATCATCATCAGCAGCATCATCAACAGCTTCACCTTCGTCTTCAGCACCATCATCAGCTTCATCTTCAGCTTCAGCATCATCATCGTCATCATCGTCGTCATCATCATCCTCATAATCATCATCATCATCATCATCATCATCATCATCAGCAGCAGCAGCAGCATCATCTTCGTCCCAATCATTACCCCCATCACCATCACCGCCTCCATCATCACCAGTTGCCATTTGGGCTTGAGACCGGGGGGGGGCCGCAGGCCACGGGACTCACGACCGAGCGGCGGCGAGCCTCGCCGCCGCCCTCCACCCCCATGTCGACGTTCGAGACCATGTAGTTCTCGAGCATGACGTGCTTGACGTTGTGGTGGACGGCGGCGTACACGTACGCGTACATGTCGGCCTGGATGTCGCCCCGGTCCTGCTCCGGCCAGGAGCCGCGCTCCGCGCGCGGCCCTCTGCCCTGACATCCGCACGCACCGAGAAAAACACCGCGCGAGGCTTTCCGCTGCTTTCGGCCTCGGGTTGCCCTCACACTCGCACTCTGTAGTGCAAGGACGCAAGGGCCTTGGACGCCGAAGGTGGCACTGTGTGAGCGGCGGACTGCCAACACCCTGAAGGGCTGGCCAGTGAAAACCGCCAAGGGCGGGCCGCAGAGGCAATGACGCAAGGGTCCCCTAAGGACATCCGTGCGTCCTTACTGCGAGTTTTGACTGCACTCTCACAAAGCAGCAAAAAAAACATTACCAAATCCGCCGACCCTGTCGGCGTGTGTTAGACGTTTCTCCATTCGAGTCATCCTCGCCGTCGCCGCTCGGCCACTTTTTTGGACGCCCGAAATGGGTACTGAAAGAATGGGCACTATGCCCAACAACAAATGTTGTCCCAAGCCAACAGCGGCCGCTGTTGGGCAGGCGACCTTCTGTCTCGAATGGACACAGGCTGCGGCGGCGCGGACAGCGGATCCTGTTCATAATGAACAGGAACTGCTGTTGGGTATAGTACCCATTCTTTCGGTACCCATCTCGGGCGTCCAAAACCTTTCCTTGGGCCCTCCTCCTCAAGCGATCCAGCCAGACGGAAATCAGATTGATTCGAAGGGAAGCCCCTTCCCTATGATCCCTTCCGTGGCCCAGGGGGGGTAGCACGGGGGGGTCGGCAGGGGGAGGAGGAGGAGGAGGAGGAGGAGGAGGAGGGGGGAGGGGGAGGAGAGGAGGAGGAGGAGGAGGAGGAGGAGGAGGAGGAGGAGGAGGAGGAGGAGGAGGAGGAGAGGAGGAGGAGGAGGAGGAGGAGGGGGAGGGGGAGGAGGAGGAGGAGGAGGAGGAGGAGGAGGAGGAGGAGTACCGCGTACCACCAGGGGGGGTCCCTAGGGTGCGGGCCCCGGGGGGGGCCGGGGGTCGTGACCTTCTCTCCCAGGGGGGTCCCCTCTGTGGACAAGGGAGACAGGGAGAGGAGGTCCCTCCGCGGACAGGGGGAACTCGGGACCTCTCCTTCCGCCTCCCCCCTGTGGAGAAGGGGACCTCTCCTGGACCCTCCCACCCGAGGCACCCTCCTCTGCTGCTGCGGGTGCTGCGTGATTTCCCACACGCCTCTGAGAGGCCTCAGATCCGTTCTGTGGCGGCTCCAAGCGGCCACGGAGCTTCCCAAGAGGCCCCCCAACAGAGCCCAATAGACTCAAGGGAGTTCCAGGAAGGGCTCCAGAGAAGCAGCGTCGTCGTCGCCGCCGCCGCCGTCGTCCCCCTTGATGGTCGGCGGCACCGGACGCAAGGCCTTCCCAATGAACTGATTCATTTTTACATAGCGCGTTGTCCCCCCTCAGGGCCCTGCAATGCCAGTGGCAGTGGAGGTCGACCCACGGGGGCAAGCGAATACCGTTCGCTCCATAACGAAACACGGGCCCGGCGAAGCGTGCTGCAATGCCGAAGGCGGAGTCGAAGTCGTTCGCCACCTCCCGAGTGCTGGGCCCCGGGCATCCGCAGCGCCCGCCAAGGGCACGGGCGCCCGGTCGGCGACCACGAAGGGCCCCAAAAAAGTTTCTACCCTTGAAGCACGACGGGGGTCGACAAATCACCCTGGACCCCGTGGGGGCCAGAAAAAGCTCAGACCCTCGGAAGACGCGACAGTGACCCAGAACCTGCGTACCAACTTGTCAGCGGGTCGGTCGGCCAAGTCGGCCCTGCCTGGTCGGGCACCCGCGAGTCGCCAGCGAGGCCGAGCGGGTGCCCTCGCGCAGATCCCGCCCCCGACCGAAAGGACAAGGGAAACCTCGGGCCAGCGCCGCTCGGCGGCGCTCGCGCTCTATGCGGTTCGAGGGCGAGTTCGGGAGACACTGGAGCGGCCGATATTCGCCGCAAAACCCAATCTGCCGATCTCTTGAAGGTAGTCCCTGGCCCAATAAAAAAACATATGTTGTGCTGGTTTGTGCCCCTTGACTCACTAGTCCACGGGGCCGTCCAAAAGCGGCTCAGGATAAAAAGCCACTTTCCTTGGAAGGGGGCATGGCCTCTGGGAAGCCACGCTGAAAAAAAAACACTACGTCGGATGTCTGGGTGGGACTCTCGGCCAGAGGCCTCCTGGGCTGTTCTCTCCTTGTTGACGTGGCTGCTGCGGCTGCCTTCAGTACACGCCTGTCGTCCCTGCCAGCCTTCCTTTTCTTGCCGCGCTTCGCCCTGACAGCGGGCACCGCTGGGCACCCCTTTGCATCCATCCGTGCACGTGCACGCATCATCTCCGTGCACGGCCCCATGGCCCTCGCTTCACCTGCAAGTGTCAGCCGCTCATCGGTCTGGCCTCCCACTGGCACGCGCTCGGTGGCAACTCCTGCACGTGCGCCTCCCGCGCTCGCCCTTGCTGCATTGGACCAGCCGGCCGCGACGTGGAAAAGATGTCTGGATGGGGCCGAAGGGCGGTGGGGGCCGGGGGAGGGGGCGGAAGGGCGCCCCCAACGCGCTCCAGAAGGGCAACCGCCGGACCTCAGGGGATCTGCCGGACCGCGGTCCCTCCAGGCCCGGGCCAGGCAGGCTGTGCAGGATCCTGCAGGACCTTGTGCCCAGGCCCGGGGTCAATGTGACGCTGGCCCTGCAGGATCCTGCCACTTCTGGCGCGCTGACTGACCCGAAGGGGAGGCGCTCCTCCTCCTCTTCCTCCTCCTCCTCTTCGGCGCCGATCTCTTCTGGTCAGGCGCCTCCCGAAGGCGCCGTCCTCTCTGGTCAGGAGAGGTCGGCGCCCGAAGGGGAGGCTCTTCTGGCGCCCTTCGGCGCCCGAAGAGGAGGCGCTCTGACTGACCCACGTTTGCGCTGACCCCCGTCTCAAGGCTCCCACTGGGCCCCTGCAGAGCAGGCCTCTGGCCGTCTATCGGGCTCGGGCTCGGAGGGCTCCACTGCTGTGGGCGAGGGGCAGGGGGGAGAAGGAGAAGGACGGGGCTGAGGATCAGAAGGAGGTAGGCTGAGGATGAGAGCAGGGTCGAGGAGTAGCAGGAGATCCGCGGGGAAGAATCTCCAGAGAGGCGGTGTCTTGACTTTCCCGAGACGGGGTCCTGGGAAGTACCAACTCTTTGTCAGCTTTTCATCCCGAGCCGTTTCTTGTTGACGGCTCTAGGGCCTGGCGAGGGCCCCCAAACCAAAAATGGCCGAAACACCGCATCGCGTAATTTTCACGACGCGAGCATGTCTGGGTCGAGCTCCCTCGGATCCTGCTGGTAGACCGGCTTCATGAGCTCCCACCACGTCGGCATGACCTTCTTGAAGTCCGCGTTGTGCAGGATGTACGGCGGCCCCGCTGGATAGTACAGCTCGCCCAGCTCACTGGTCATGTTGGCGCACGGGCTGGCGGCCCCACCAGGGCAGATCGCGCGCTGGTCGAACTTATGGAGGAACGCAGCGCCGATGCCTGGGGAAGGGCAACGATACACATACCCACTACACAAGAGAGAAAGCGAAAAGAGGCAGGTGACACGGGGACGAAGATAGGAGAGCGAGGAGTTAGGTACTTGAGTTCTGTTTGCTGGCAGATAAAGCGCGCCCAACGAATTCTCCTCCACCTCGCCCTCCCCTCCCCCCTCCTTCCCCCCGCCGACAGCTGTCCGCGTGAGCAAGAACTGCAGATGGCCCGCGCGACGTGCCCCGAGCGCCCCGTTATACACGCTGGCGGGTGCTACCTGTGTGTTGGCAGGGCGCTGGGTGCTGCCCCCACCCCCCCAGGGTGGGACTGGGGGTGGGGGCGGTGCGTTCCGTTGTGAGACACAGCCGCGGCCCGCGTCGTCGTCATCGACGTCGACTTTGCACGTTGTCGTGCGGGGTTGGACGCGGTTGGCCTTTTCCGTGGCCCCCCGTGCCAGAACTTGGGGGACTCCTTGAGACCTCTGGAGACCGTCGGGCGTCGTCGTCGTCGTCGTCCTGCTCGTCGTCCTCGACACCTCTCCACCTCCTCCTCCTCCCCTTCTTGCTCCTGCGGTGTGATTCGAAACATGCTCTCGGATGTTCACGGAAAGTATTTCGGATATCGGTGCAGATGTTCCCGGAGAGGCTTGAGGGACCTCCGAGAGGGCATGAGGAGACAAGCGACCTGAGGGAGCGAGCGAACGGGGGGGAGGGAGGGTAGGGGGGGGAATGAGAACAGGGGGACTAGTATGGGTATGGGAGAGGAGGAAAAGAGGAGGAGGAAAGGAGGAAGGGGAGGAGGAGGAGGAGGAGGAGGAGGAGGAGGTGGAGGTCGCTTCTCTCTCTCCGCGCCCGTTGTTCCTTGTCCTCCCCCCTCCGTCTTGATTTTCCGAACCGTGGAATTGTTCATAACCACCGCGGGGGCTCCGGGTCGTTACCACCTCCCGTAAACACGCACCCTCTCTGAAGAGGGGGACGGGGAAAGGAAAGCGAGCGGAGCGCGGGCGACTAGACACACAGAAGAGAAGGAGGAGGGAGAGAACACGACGACAAAATGCGTAGGAGCACGAGCTGGTATGCGAGCGGAGTGCGAACGAGGTACCAAAATGAGCGATGGTGGGACGATGGTGCGCAGGGGAATGAAGAGAGAAGGACGTGACGGAAGAGGAGGAACGGACAAGCGCGAGGAGAGAAAAAAAGGACGCGATGGCAGGAGGGTGCGAGGCGGGGGGCGGGGGAGGAGAACCAGAGGAGGGGAGTGCAGGGAGGAAGCGGGCGAGAAGGATGCCGAGGACGAGGCACTGGAGGAGGACGGGAGGAAGACCCAGACCCCCGACGTCGTAATTTATGTCAGAGCGGTACCTTTTAACAGCACGTCGGCCGTCGGTTAACCTTGACACCGAAAGGTTCCCATATAGGCAGTCCAAGTATTGAATGTCCACGCGCAGCCGTCTGCAACAAAACAAAAACACCAAAAACGCTCCACTAACTTTTTGATCCGCGGGTCGAGAGCGTGCCTCTTCCGGTCGAAGCTAAGCGGGCCGCGCACAGCTTGAATTAGCGAGAGCGCTCCACAAACACGCTCCACACTAGAAATGAGGATGCAGGAAGCAACGTGGAAATGCGAACGTTTTTCCTGAAGGCGGAGTGCACAAGGCGGGCACGAGAGCACTGCAGGCTCCCGTACCCCACGGCCAAAAAGGCAGCGGACAGGCTGGGTGAGAAACAGGCAAGGCGGCAGGAAGGGGGACAGACCTACCGTTCGAGTCTGGTGTTCAAACGAATCCGTCGTGCTTCTGAAGGACAGCACAACAGGAGGGCTCCGCGAACCGCCCCTTCATTAAAAACTGCCTCACGGGGTGGCCGCGCTGACCTGGTTTCGGCAGGTGTCAGGGTCACCGGACTTCGCTCCAGCCGAAGGCACATTTGCCTCCACGACGCCAAACGCAAAAACAAAAAAAAAAAAAAAAAAACACGGCGCCAGTGGCTGGGTTGGAAACTACTCCCGGTGCAACCCTTAAGACTAGCCGAAGCAGGCTAATTCATTTCCACACCCAGTAAAGTGCGAGACTACTCGAAGAGCGCCTGCTAAAGATCCGCGAAAAGCCCAGATACAGTCCGCACAAGCCTGGCCACCCGAGTGCTCAAAAAGTAGATATCGCCCGTTGATGTCCGCGGGAACCGGAACACACATCCCATTCTCAGTGGGCCAATGCGGTTCTTGGAACTACGTCTGCTTTCTACCTCCGTGTGACCTCGTGACACAGTCACGAGAGTCATCTCCTCAATCTGCGTGAGTGAGCTATGCGGTGAGCTTGGGACGGCCTTATCCAACTTTTCTTCGCTCTACTTACCGCGGCGTGGTCATAGCTGGCAGCAGCAGCAGCAGCAGCAGGGCCAGCAAAGCCAGGTCGCCAGGAAGGGACACGGAGGCAAG
This sequence comes from Prorocentrum cordatum, assembly GCA_963575745.1. Classification (NCBI taxonomy): domain Eukaryota; class Dinophyceae; order Prorocentrales; family Prorocentraceae; genus Prorocentrum; species Prorocentrum cordatum. The sequence continues at coordinate 38,610 of CAUYUJ010022331.1, forward strand.
CGGCACAGCGAACCGATCGGGCCCGCTGGAGACCACCCCCGATTGCGCGGGCTCGAAAAACGACAAACAGCCGCGCCACGGCGGCTGGCGCTCCCCTTGACAGAACGACAGCCCACCTTGACGCTGACGACGGCGTCTTCCCGCCCAAGAGGCGCCCGCACTTTCCCAACCTGCTGCGCATTAGAAAAATGTTTCCCGACTCACCTGGGTTTTGACGACGACGACCGCGCGGCGCCTTCCACCCCAGGAGGCGCCCGCCCCCCCTCGCAACCACTAGTCATGCGCACCAATTGGATGCTGTCCCTGCGCGACCCCACCTCAGGGGGTGCGCAACGCCCGGCTGCCTCCCCTCCCGTGGAAGCGCCATGCCTTGTCACACCTATCTGCGCACAAGTTGAGTAGCTTCCCACGGTGCGCCCCCTGCGCCGAGGGCGCCCGCCGCCAGGCCCCAGGCGCGCCGTCCACCCCAGGTGGCGCGCCCGAGTGCCCAGGCTGGCGTTCTCTGCCAGCCTGTTGCGCCACGGGTGTCCTCTCACGGGCGCGCCATCCACCCCAGGCGTCGCGCCTGCGTCTAACACCGGCGCGTCCCGCTCTGGCGGCGTGCCACTGCCCGCCCGCCGCCGGCGGGCCAACGCTGGTTTGGCTTCCAGACGTCCCCCCTCCTCTCCCCTGCGTGTCGGCGCAGCGGCCCACCCGGGGCCGTGACCCTCGCGCCTGGCAGCCCCTCCCCGCCCTCCTGGCCCCCTGCTGCGGGCCCCTCCCCTCGCGCAGGCGCCGCCCCTCCTCAGTGCTGCGCCCGCCTTGCCACCTGCTGGTCGCCGTTGTGCGCCGACGCCCAGGCCACACCCTGGGCGTGGCCACTGCCCACCCGCCCCAAGGCTCTGCAGGTAGGCCCCGCCCCGGCCGGCAGTTCGCGTTGCTCCACTTGGGGGCCACCGCCGTTGCGCCTCACCTCCCGCTTTTGCGTCCCCCCGCGAGGAGCCCGCGCCCGCGCTCCACTTGCCATCGGGCGCCGCCCCCCCCCTGGCTGCGACGCGTGCGCCAGCCTTGGGGCGGCTCTTGCTCCTCCGCCCCCCCCCATCGCCCCCCGCCCCCGCTCGGCCTGCACCGCCCGGTGCCGCGTAACGCTCCGCCGCTCTGGCGCCCGCCCCGCCCGGCCCTGCCGCCTTCCCCCCCCGCGACTGCCACAGCGCTTGCCGCACCATGCCGGCCTGCCCCGCCCGCCGCCGTCGCCCCTGGGTGCCGCCGCCCCGCTCCCCCCGCCCGGCCGCCCTGGTCCGCCCACCGCCCGCTGCCTCCCCTCCCCGCCTGCTGGGCCTCGCTCGCACTGCGGCTGCTGGCCCCGCCCCTGGGTGCGCCCGCGACGTCGCCCCGCGCCGCCGCCAGGGGCTGCCCCGCAGCCTGGCCGCCTCGCGCGCTCCCCGCGGCGCCGCCGTGCGAGAGTGCCCTCCCCCCCTTTTCCTCCTCTTGCCGCCGCCCTCTGCTGCCCCGTACCCCCTTTTCACGCGGGACAAGTCGTGACTCCGCATTCAAGGCTTGCTCGACGCGCGAACAGATCGCCCCTGCCGCGCCGCGACGGGAAAAGAAAAGTCTGGGTACCGCTGCTCCCAAAACGTCTCCCGGGGTGCCTTGCGACCAGAATTTCAAAGCGAATCCAGCTGGTGGCGACGAGGGCAGGACCCCAAAAATACGAAAACGAGGCAAGGGTAGTGGTATCGGCACCCGTCGGTCGGAAGAAATAAGTGAAAATCATGGAGTAGGAAAGGCGGACAAAGTAGATTGAGTAATAGCACGACGCAGCAAAATCATATCGATCATTGAGATAGGAAGGCGCTTGAAGTAGATTGGGATCTTTGAATTCAGAACAATTATCCCGGCAAAGCAACCTGATAGCGATGTGTAGGAGCATATCTGGAAGCATTCCCCTTAAGATTCAGATGAGAATCCTGTTGTAGAATTCTGCTGTTCTCGCAGTCGTAGTCGCATTCGCGATGGCAGTCGCAGCGGCAACGGCAGTCGCAGTGACAGCCTCAGCCTCAGCCTGCCTCAGCCTCAGCCTCAGCCTGCATCAGCCTCAGCCTGCCTCAGCCTCAGCCTGAGCCTGCTTCAGCCTCAACATCAGTCTGCCTTCAGCCTCGGCCTCAGCCTCAGCCTGCCTCAGCCTCACCCTGCATGAGCCTCAGCCTCAGCCTCAGCCTGCCTCAGCATCAGCCTGCCTCAGCCTCAGCATCAGCCTGCCTCTGCCTCAGCCTCAGCCTGCTTCAGCCTCAGCCTCAGTCTGCCGTCGGGCCTCGGCCTCAGCCTCAGCCTGCCTCAGCCTCAGCCTGCATCAGCCTCAGCCTCAGCCTCAGCCTGCCTCAGCATCAGCCTGCCTCAGCCTCAGCCTCAGCCTCAGCCTGCCTCAGCCTCAGCCTCAGCCTCAGCCTCAGCCTCAGCCTGCTCAGCCTCGGCCTCATTCTCAGGGTGCCTCAGCCTCAGCCTGCATCAGCCTCAGCCTCAGCCTCAGCCTGCCTCAGCATCAGCCTGCCTCAGCCTCAGCCTCAGCCTGCCTCAGCCTCAGCCTCAGCCTGCATGCTTCAGCCTCAGCCTCAGTCTGCCTTCAGCCTCGGCCTCAGCCTCAGCCTGCCTCAGCCTCAGCCTGCATCAGCCTCAGCCTCAGCCGCAGCCTGCCTCAGCATCAGCCTGCCTCAGCCTCAGCCTCAGCTGCCTCAGCCTCAGCCTCAGCCTGCAGCCTCCAGCCTGCCTCAGCATAGCCTGCCTCAGTCTGCCTCATCTGCCTCAGCCTCAGCCTGCATCAGCCTCAGCCTCAGCCTCAGCCTGCCTCAGCATCAGCCTGCCTCAGCCTCAGCCTCAGCCTGCCTTAGCCTCAGCCTCAGCCTGCTTCAGCCTCAGCCTCAGTCTGCATCAGCCTCGGCCTCAGCCTCAGGCTGCCTCAGCCTCAGCCTGCATCACCTCAGGCCTCAGCCTCATCCTGCCTCAGCATCTGCCTCAGCCGGCCTCAGCCTGCCTCACCCTCAACCTGAGCCTGCTTCAGCCTCAGCCCATCTGGCCTTCAGAGCTCGGCCTCAGCCTCAGCCCTCCTCACTCACAAAGCGTCACCTGCTCAAGCCTCACATCCAGCCTAGCCTGCTATATCTAAGCATCAGCCTAGCCTCAGCCTCAGCCTCAGCCTGCCCAAGCGTGGCCTCCTCAGCTGCGTCTGCCTCCTGGTGAACTGCTTCAGCCTCGGCCTCAGCCTCAGCCTTCCTCAGCCTCACCCTGCATGAGCCTCAGCCTCAGCCTCAGCCTGCCTCAGCATCAGCCTGCCTCAGCCTCAGCATCAGCCTGCCTCTGCCTCAGCCTCAGCCTGCTTCAGCCTCAGCCTCGGTCTGCCGTCGGCCTCGGCCTCAGCCTCAGCCTGCCTCAGCCTCAGCATGCATCAGTCTCAGCCTCAGCCTCAGCCTGCCTCAGCCTCAGCCTGCCTCAGCCTCAGCCTCAGTCTGCCTCAGCCTCAGCCTCAGCCTCAGCCTGCTTCAGCCTCAGCCTCAGTCTGCCTTCAGCCTCGGCCTCATTCTCAGCGTGCCTCAGCCTCAGCCTCAGCCTGCATCAGCCTCAGCCTAAGCCTCAGCCTGCCTCAGCATCAGCCTGCCTCAGCCTCAGCCTCAGCCTGCCTCAGCCTCAGCCTCAGCCTGCTTCAGCCTCAGCCTCAGTCTGCCTTCAGCCTCGGCCTCAGCCTCAGCCTGCCTCAGCCTCAGCCTGCCTCACCTCAGCATCAGCTGCCTCACATGGGCAAAATGATGGCCGGGAAGGGGTTCTGGGAACATCGAAGGAACACAATTGGCCTACACAGTTGCTCCGGACATTCCAAACTCATTCCCAGAGGATTGAGGTTCTGGGAACTCGATACCACATGAATACCACGAAGTGCCTACAGTTTGGCTCTGGGCATTCAAACTGTGGCCCGGGAATGGAGTTCTGGGAACTCGAAGAGCACGATGTGGCCTACAATTGGCTCCGGGCATTCAAAATGTGGCCCGGGAATGGAGTTCTGGGAACTCGAAGACCACGAAGTGGCCTACAGTTGGCTCCGGGCATTCAGAATGTGGCCCGGGAATGGGGTTCTGGGAACTCGAAGACCACGAAGTGTGTAACTGTTGGCTAAAAAAAATCCCCGGCACTTCCCCGGATCGCGCCCAGACACCCCTGGGGCGTCATGATGCTCTCTTTTGACCCTACTAGAAACCTATCAGTCTTCGCTGTTAGGTAAAAACCTAGCGTGTACCCTTTCATCCTCCGGCGTCGTCGTCGTCGATGTCGTCGTCGTCGTCGTCGTCGTCGTCGTCGTCGTCGTCGTCGTCGTCGTCCAGAGTCGGCGGCACCACCGGCCGCAAGGCCTCTTCAACACCTACTTCAACGACTGGCATGTGCCCTTTCATCCTCCGGATGCCGTACTTCTGCGCCACGCCCCATCCGGGCTGCACAACGTCCGTCACCTGGTGCCTCAGCCGCTCCGGGTACCCGTGGAGGATCTCGAACGGACCATCGGCGGGGTGCTCGGCGCGCTGCGTCAGCGGCTGGAGGAAGAACTCGTCGGGGTCCAGGACAGCGATGGCGCGCTCGCTGATGTGTCTGGGGAGACGGAGGGCCCGAGTTCGGGGGACTCCAATTTGCCCGACGGCACCGTCCGAGAAATGGCTGGACCTGGACTGAAATCCGGCGCCCCAAGCGCCCTGCCGCTCAAGGAGCGGGAGGAGGAGGAGGAGGAGGAGGAGGAGGAAGAGTCCAGTCCGCTCCTGGAGGTCCCAGCGATCCGAAAGCGTAGTTGCTCTAGACTTCTGAATATCGCTTTCGCGACAAACTACTCTCAATCTGAGTCGAGCCTGGCCCTCCATGCCAACTCGAACACCGCTCGCGCTGTAAACATCCCACTAAAACCGACGGCCAAAACTCACGCCAGGACCGTCAAACAGCGGCGGCGGACGCGAGTTCCAGCAAACCCGAGTCTTGGGTTCCCCGGATATGACGATCGAACAACACACACACACACACACACACACACAAACACCAATACCCATAAGGGGGTCGGAGGGGGTTAGTTATGGGTGCGTGTTGTCAGGTGGGGGTCCCCGCTCGAATGGGAGCGTCCCCAGTGGTCCGACAACCCGCACCCACACCCATAGCCAGTCCTCCCCCCAACGACCCCCCTATGGGTGTGTGTTTTTCGTTCGTCAGAATATTGTCGGCCATACTGTCCAGCCAGTGCTGGAACGACCACGGCTTGTTGAACCACGGGAACTCTGCGGCTTCGGGGATGGCGGGAGCGACGTGCACCTTCGGCGAGCCGGGGGGCCACGCACACCCCCGAGCTCAAGCCCAATGTCCATCGCCTCCCCCAAAAAACCCGATTCATCCGCCCTCCCTCATCCCTCCCTCTCTCCATCCCTCCCCTCCCTCCCTCCCTCCCTCCCCTCCTCCTCTCTCTCTCCTCCCCTCTCCTCCTCCTCCTCTACTCCTCCTCCTCCTCCTCCACATCCTCCAACTCCGACTCCTCCTCCTTCTCCACCTCCTCCTCATCATCATCAACATCAACATCATCATCATCATCATCATCATCATCATCATCATCATCATCATCATCATCATCGTCATCATCAGCATCATCATCATCATCAGCATCATCATCATCACCAACATCATCGACATCATCGACATCACCATCAACATCACCATGATCAGCATCATCAGCAGCACCATCATCATCATCAGCAGCAGCAGCAGCATGAGCATCAGCATCATCAGCATCATCAGCATCAGCATCATCAACATCATCATCAGCATCATCATCATCATTATCATCGCCATCAGCATCATCAGCAGCACCATCCTCATCATCACCAGCATCATCATCACCAGCATCATCATTAGCATCATCATAATATGTATCATCGCATTCATCAGAAGCATCATCAGCATCATCACCATCAGCATCATCATCACCACCACCATCATCATCATCAACAACAGCATCATCGTCATCATCCGCATCGTCAGCATCGTCATCATCATCAGCATCAGCATCATCAGCACCATCATCACCACCACCACCACCATCATCATCAGCATCCGCATCCTCTTCATCATCAGCAGCAGCAGCAGCAGCATCACCGTCATCATCATCAGCAGCATCGGCATCCTCCTCATCCTCCTCCGCATCATGATAAGCATCATCAGCATCAACAGCAGCATCATCATCAACATCCTCATCATCATCATCAACATCCTCATCAGTATCATCAGCATCGTGATCATCAGATTCATCATCATCAACAGCAGCAGCATCATCACCACCACCACCATCATCATCACCGTCAGCATCCTCATCCTCATCCTTATCCTCATCATCATCGTCATCATCATCATCAACAACATCAGCATCCTCCTCATCCTCATCATCATCAATATTATCACGATCATCATCATCAGCAGCACCAACATCAATATCAGCATCATCATCACCATCATCAGTATCATCATCCTCCTCATCATCCTCATCAGCATGATCTTCCTCCACCGCATGCGACGCATGAAAAGGAAGGGAGCCACACACACACACACACACATACGGACGTGGCGACCCCGCGCGAGGGTGTTGGGCCCACTGCTTCGTGAAAGCTTGAGTGCCTGTCCCGCCTGGCCTGCCTGTCCGTGCGCGCGGGGGTGGAGGGAAAAAGGTCTGCGCTCGCTTCACCCGTCCGTGCTTCCTCATCTCGTCTTCCTGCCTGGACTCGTCTCGAGTCATATCATCGCTCTCGGTCTCGCTGTCTCTCTCTCTCTCTCTCTCTCACTCTGACGCTCTGTCTCTGTCTCTGTCTCTGTCTCTCTGTCTCTGTCTCTCTCTCTCTGTATATATGCATATACGTACACGTGCAGATATAGATGTCATACATAGATGAACATGTGTGTAGAAGTACATGTATAATCCGCTCGCCCGCCTCTCTCTCTCTCTATCTCATCTCCCCTCTTCTATCTCTCATCATCTTCCTCCTCCTCCTCCTCTTCCCCCTCCTCCCCCTCCTCCCCCTCCTCCTCCTCCTCCTCCTCCTCCTCTTCAAGGAAGAAGGGGTGAGGGGTGGGTGGCGACGCGCCAGCCCACTTGCCTTCAGGCCCGGGAAGGTGGACTTCATCAGGTCGCCACGATCGATCAGCTCGTCCGCAGCACCACCCTGATGCGCGCGGATGGAGGAGTGAAGAGGGAAGGGGACGGATGAGGAAGGAGCAACGAGAGAGAGAAAGAGAGGGAGGGAGACAGGGGGACTGAACTCCCACCTGGAGAAATACTCTTCTCAAAAGCGGGGCAAGAACTCGAGAGCTTGCCCCGAAATCGAAAACCCACAGCACGGTAAGCCAGCACAAGGAGCGAGCCTGGTGGGCTGCTAGGCCTAGGGCGGCGCCAGCGGAGTCGTCACGACTCCAGGTTCGCTCAAGGGAGGAAAGAGAGAGAGGGAGAGAGACAGAGACAGAGAGAGACAGAGAGAGCGAGAGCGCACACAATCCGCCGGAGCGAGTCCCAAAGAGCTTCTGTGGCGCTCGCCCGCGTCAAGCTCGGCACTGTCGGCCGGTGCCACGGCGGCAAGCTGAAACGGTCGCGGGGGGGCGCCTAGCTTGCACAATATATGTTGCACAACATTTACTACACCACATAGATTGTAACCTGTGTTGTGCGACCTATATATAGTGCACGCCCGGGTTCTGAGCGCACAACATTTACAATGTGTTGCAATCCTCACAGTGGGAGACAGCAGTCGATCAATACACACAATCATTGTGAATGTGTTCGCCTTCTATGCCCTTTCCCCTTCCTTCCTCCCCCCCAGCCTCCTTCCGAAAAGCTGCGTAGGTTCACTCGCAGTCCGTTGGCACAGAGAATACAACGACCTGTCCAAGGCATTGTGCAGCTGTTACTTTGCATACTCCTGCACGCCACCTCCAATGTACATTGAGAGTTGCCGAATCATCTGCCGATGCGCCGTCTAGACGCAGCCTTTTCCTGTCCCAGTGAGGCACCAGCTGTTTGACCCCATTTCTGTGCCATCCTTCCCCCACTCCCCCCCCCTCCCGCCCTGCTTCTGCCCCTCCCCGCTCCCGTGTGCCCGCCCCCCTCCCTGGCCAGAGCGCTTAAAGGCAACGCTCGCCTCGCTGATCCTGGTCTTCGGGGGTCTGGCGCCACCAGACGCAACGGCCCGATGGGCTGCTCCCGCGGCTCACGGTCACCAGAGCCAACCCAGCTTCCTCGACCTCTCCCCCCCGCAAGTGCCCACCATTCAGCTTCGCAAGGCCTCGAGGCCCCCTCAGGGCCCCGAGAGGCAGAGGCCCGGAGAGGGAGGGGAAGGTCTCGAGCGAAGGTGGTGGTGGGCAGTAAACTTCTCTGCTCTGGCGTGCCTTTTCGGCGGGCCCCCTGCCGAGGGCTGCGCGCCGGAGGGTGCGCCGGCTGGACCAGCGCCCCTTGTGCGGAGAGCGCTCAGCGGCAGCGCGTCCCTGTCGGAGGCAACTCCTCACTGAGGGTCCTACAGTTTGTTCGGTCATCATATTTCTTTCATCGGAGGCGCACACGGGTTAGAATCGAATCCGATCATCAGCATCGCCACCAGTATCATCGCCATCACCACGATCATCATGATCAGATGTATCACCATGATCATCATCCGAAACATCAACGTCATCATCCGCATCACCGTCGTCGTTATCCTCCTCAGCAGCATCACAACATCAGTGGCAGCATAATCAGCATTGCCATCGCCATCACAATCACCGTCATCACCACCACCCCCACCACCACCACCACCACCTTCATGCTCCTCCCCTCCTTATTGTCCTTGTTCCCCTCACCTCCGATCCACCCATCACCCCCAATCACAAGCACGCATACATCATACAATCACAACAGCTGCGCCTCGTCATCCTCGCAACCATCCTCATCCCGCACATCCTCTGCCTCGTCGGGGGAAATATCATCGTCATCATCAGTATCATCATTCTCGTCATCATCATCATCACCACCATCATCACCATGATCAGCATCATCATCAGCAGCAGCATCGCAACCATCATCATCATCATAATCATCATCATCATCATCATCATCATCATCATCATCATCATCATCATCATCATCATCATCATCATCATCACCATCACCATCACCATCACCATCACCATCACCATCACCATCATACTCACCATCATCAATATCACCAACAACAATCATTATAAGGCTGTTCGCTCTTATCCGCTCGTGTGCCATTCAACACGTATATCACAAACCCTCGATACCCGCCCTCTTCGTCTTCGATCATACCCACTTGGGGGTATACTTTTCTTACCTGCAACGTGCATTTCGTGCAGCCCCTACGGCAGGGGAAGAGAGGACAGATGGAAGGAAGGGACAGGGCGGCCAGGTCGAGCAGGCGGGTGGCTGAAGCGTGCGTCCTGCATGAATCCCGAAAAATTCTCGAGCGACAGCGCGATCCCCATGTAAATTGTAAGGAAATCCAGAGCGAGGGGGTGATTCCTGAGTGTCGAGGGCGCTGCGTCTGAATATGTTGCCAGGGAGTTCCACGCAAGAGCGCGATTTCTATATAATTCGTGAGGAAATCCAGCGCGAGAGCGCGATTTGGGAATACATCGTGAGGAAGCATCAGGCGGGAGCCGTTGTTGTTGTAACTCGGGGGCCAAGGGCACAATTTGGTGGCACCTCACCTTCCCTTGTAAAAAAACAGGGTGCGAGCCCCGGGAGGAACAACTTAATAAAAAAATGCATATGTTACCGGAGGGAGGGACCCACAATCATTATTCTTTGGAAATGGAAGCTCAAAAACAACAACAACAATAACAACAACAACAACAACAACAACAACAACAACAACAATAATAATAATAATAATGATAATAATAATAATAATAGTAATAATGATAATAATAATAATAATGATGATAATAATAAAAATAATAATAATAATAATAATAAAAATGATAATAATAAGTTTAAGGCTGTTCGTCCTTATATGCTCGTGTGTCCAATAACGCGTATTTCCCAAACCCTCGATACCCGCCCTCTTCGTCTTCGATCGAACTCCTTTTGGGGGGTATACCTTTCTTCCCTGCAAGCCGGGCCCTGGCAAGCGGCGGGGCGGCCGCGGACGGTCGGCCTGGCCAGCGGCAGCGCTGATCGGCGGGGCGGCCGCGGACCGTCGACCCGACCCCAAGAGGGACGGACAGGGGACCGACCACAACGACGACGACGACGACGACGACGACGACGACGACGACGTCGAAGACGACGGCGACGACAACGACGACGGCGACGACGAGCGAAAGCGAGAGCGAGAGAGAACGACAGCAGGGCCACGAAGGGCACGAAGTAGGCCACGAAGGGCGACAGCGGGGACACGAAGGGAATGCGTATGGGGCCACGAAGAGCGCGAACGAGCGGGGGACACGAAGTGCAGATAATGCGGGGCCACAGAAAGCAACTATGGGGCCACTGAGGGTAGCAACTGGGCCACGTAGGACAGTGAGGGGGACACAAATGGCGACAGAGGGGCCACGAAGGGCATGCACATGAGGCCACAACGGGCACGACTCCTGGGTGCTTGGGTGTCGGGAGCGCGGCGCTTGAGCAAATTGCAGGAAATCCCAACGCAAGGCCATTCTTCAGTAAGTTGCAAGCAAGTCTCCAGCGAAGCGCGACTCCAGAGCGCCGGGAGAGCGATTCCTACATAAATTGTAAGAAAGTCCCAAGCGAGAGCGCGATTTCCTGAATAAAATGCCAGGAAGTCTCGGGCGGGAGCGGGGGTCCTGGCTAAACTCTAAGGAAGTCTCAGGCGGGAGCCGTTGTTGTTGTAACCCGGGGGCCAGGGGCCCAGTTTGAGCATCAAGACTTTCCCTGTCAAAAGACACGTCGAGGGGCACACTTTGATTGAGAAAAACAGTATGCACCGGTGGGGGGGGATCAAAAAAAACTATTTTTTAGAAATGAGAATTCAACATTAATTTTAAGATTGTTCGCCCTTATCTGCTCGAGTGTCCAATAACGCGTATTTCCCAAACCCTCGATACCCGCCCTCTTCGTCTTCGATCGAACCCCTTTTGGGGGGTATACCTTTCTTCCCTGCAGGCCGGGCCCCGGCAAGCGGCGGGGCGGCCGCGGACAGTCGGCCTGGCCAGCGGCAGCGCTGATCGGCGGGGCGGCCGCGGACCGTCGACCCAACCCCAAGAGGGACGGACAGGGGATCGACCACGACGACGACGACGACGTCGACAACAACGGCGACGACAACGACGACGGCGACGACGACGACGAGCGAAAGCGAGAGCGAGAGAGAACGACTGCAGGGCCACAAGGACACGAAGTAGGCCACGAAGGGCGACAGCGGGGACACGAAGGGAATGCGTATGGGGCCACGAAGAGCGCGAACGAGCGGGGGCCACGAAGGCAGATAATGCGGGGCCACAGAAAGCAACGATGGGGCCACTGAAGGTAGCAACTGGGCCACGTAGGACAGTGAGGGGGCCACAAACGGCGACAACGGGGCCACGAACGGCATGCACATGGCCACAACGGGCGCGAACGAGCGGGGGCCACGAAAGGCATACGTATACTGGCCGCGGAGGGCAAGGACGGGGCCACTGAGGGCAGCAACGGGGCCACGAAGGGCAGCGAGGAAGCCACGAGGGGCGACAGCGGGGCACCACGGGCGCGAACGAGCGGGGGCCACGAAGGGCATACATATATGGGGCCACGAAGGGCAGCGAAGGGGCCACGAAGGGCAGCGAAGGGGCCACGAAGGGATGCGACGGGGCCACGAAGGGCAGCGAGGGAGCCACGAAGGGCTGCAACGGGGCAACGAAACAAAGCGAGAGGGCCACGAAGGGCTGCAACGGGGCCACGAAGGGCAGCGAGGAGGCCAGGAGGGGCTGCAACGGGGCCACGAAGGGCAGCCAGGGGGCCATGAAGGTTGGCTGCAGCGGGGCCACGAAACAAAGGAAGGGGGCCACGAAGGGCTGCAACGGGGGCACGAAGGGCAGCGAGATCCCGATTCCTAGGTAGTCTGTGAAGGAGTCCTGAGCGTGAGCGCGACTCCTGGGTGCCTGGGTGTCGGGAGCGCGACGTTTGAGTAAATCGCGTGAAATTCCGAACGTGCGCCGCTGGATCTCCCCAGGGGGGGGGGGGACCCCCCCCTCTTTCCCTGATCCGTCGTCGGGGACCCCCTCCCCTTTCTCGATCCGTCGTCGGGGACCCCCCCCCCTCCCCCCTTTCCCGATCCGTCGTCGGGGACCCCCCCCCTCCCCCCCATCCCCCCCTTTGGCCGCCAAATTCAAATCCCCCCTTCCCCCTCTGTCGCCACAGCGCTCCCGGACTCTGGAACCCGACCCCTACCACCCCTAACGCTAAATCACTGTTCCCTATTAATAAACACCCCCTCCCCCAGGCGACTGGGGGCCAACCCGAGTCCATGACGACCCCCCCCCCACCATTCCTTTTGTGGAACAAAACCACTCAGCCCAAATTCGGAACATGCGCAACCAACCCGATGCGCCCCCCCCCCCCCCCACCATCCCTGTCAAAAAACAATACAGAGTACACTTGGCGGCGGCGGCGGCTGCTGCGGCTGCGGCGGCGGTGGCGGCGGCTGCGCGGCGGTGGCGGCGGCTGCGGCGGCGGTGGCCGGCGGCTGCGGCGGCTGCGGCGGCGGCGGCGGCGGCGGCGGCGGCGGCTGCGGCGGCGGCGGCGGCGGCGGTTAGCGGTGGCGGCAGGGCTGCGGCGGCGGGGGGCGGGCGGGGGGGCCGGCGGCGGACGGCTGGCGCGGGCGGCGGGGGCGGGCGGCGGCGGCGGCGGCGGCGGCGCGGCGGCGGCGGCAGCGGCGGGCGGCGGCGGCGGCGGCGGCGGCAGCGGCGGCGGCGGCGGCGGAGGCGGCGGCGGAGGCGGCGGATTGGCCCCCACTAGCTGCCCATCCAAAGACGACTGCTGAATATGCTGAGGCTCGGGCCAGACTCGGGTGCTACGTATGTGTTGGGAGGGCGGGTGGGAGTGAGCGAGACGGCTTGCGGGCGGGGATGGGGTCGTGTCCTCACCCTTACCCTAACCCCCAACCCCAAACCCGAACCCTACCCGTAGCCCCATACAGTACTCACTACTCATTACACATTATTCACTACCCACTACTCACTACTCCATACTCACTACTCACATTTCACTACTCACTACTCACGACTCGCTACTCACTACTCACTGCTCACTACCCACTCCCCACTACTCACTACTCACTACTCCCTTCTCACTACTCACTACCCACTACTCACTGCTCACTATCCACTACTCGATGCTCACTACGCACTACTCACGAAGCACAACTCACTACCCACGACGCACATATCACAAATCACTACTCACTACCCACTAACCACTATCCACTACTCGCTGATCACTACTCACACTTCACTACTCACTACTCACTGCCCACAACTCACGATTCACGATCCACTACTCGCTACTCCCTACTCACTACACAGGACTGGCTACTCAATACTCGCTACTCCTTACACCCTACTCCCTACTCGATACCCAATACGCACCACTCACTACCCACTACTCACTACGCACTACGTTCCCACTACTCACTACTCCCAACTCCTTACTCACTATTCCCAGCTCACTACTCACTACTCACTACCCAGTACTCAATACTCACTACTCACTAAACACGACTCACTGCCCACTACTCACTACTCACTAGGCACTACTCACTACCCACTCACCACTATCCACTACTCACTACTGAATACTCACAGTTCGCTACTCACTACTCACTGCCCACAACTCACTACTCTCGATCCGCTGCTCGCTACTCTCTAC
>CAUYUJ010022331.1:57500-124996 GCA_963575745.1 Prorocentrum cordatum
CCAGTCGGAAGGGCGGCCCGGACGTTTCGCCTGAGATTTCCTTACCATAAATGATCCTGAAATTCTGTTAATTGGAAACAAAACACAGACGGAAGGCGGGTCGCTTCCAAAATGTGGCTCTCGCCTTAACGTCGCGCACACTCGTCGTCAAAATGTGCAAGAGCTTCACGGGTTGAGGTCGGGTCGTTTTCCAAATGTGGCTCTCGCCTTAGCGCCGCGCACACTCGTCTGAAAAATCCGCGAGGGCTTCAAGGATTGACGGCGTCATTTTTCAACATGTGGTTTTCGTTTTAGCGCCACGCACTCTCGTCGTATAGATTGGCCAAGGATTTCCCGGGTTCCCATGGTTAACGTATCAGAAATTATGTGTTGGACTGATTCAGGATTGACAAGGCGCACCAGTTACGTTGACTCGCGCTGTTGGATCTCAGGAATGGCGTTCTGGAGCGATTCAAAATCGTCAAGACGCAACGGGCAGGTTGATTCGTGGCGTTGATGTCCCGAGAATCGTGTCTTGGCACGCTTCAGGATTTTAAAACTGTTGTCTCCCAACGGGGCACTTCCTTCAGTGGAAATGAACCCTTATAGGGGCCTATGAAGAAAGAGCTTGGAGGAAGGGTATGTTCCAGAATCGTTGCCGATCTCTTGGGTTTACGCAGGTTTCCCTCCTCTTCCTCCGCCTCCTCCTCCTCCGCCTCCTCCGCCTCCTCCTCCTCCTCATCCTCCTCCGCATCGTCCTCCTCCTCCGCCTCCTCCTCCTTCCCCTCCGCATCTCCTCCTCCGCATCTCGTCCTGATCCCCCACCCCTCCATCCGTCCCTCTCCCCCCCTCCCTCCCTCCTCCTGACTTCCAGCAGCACGAGCGCCAGGCGGAACGAGGAGAGGCCTGGGCAAGCCGAGACCACGGCAGCGCAACATCGGCCCCTGGCAAGGAACCGAGCTCTATACACCGACGCCTTTGTGTGGTCTCACACTGAATCTCGCACAGGAAAGCGGATCCTGGTGTATACGGGATCCTGGTGTATACATTCTTCGTGGTTCCCCCGAGAGCACGAGGAAAAAGTAAGTACACAGCACACCACCCCGACGTCGTCCCCGACCCTCCCAAAAAGTCCTGGGACTGAAACACCACCCGCCACTGGTAGTGTATATGCTCCAGTTTCCGACCTGGAGCCCTCGCGTTTGGACGCCCGAAATGGGTACCGAAAGAATGGGTACAATGGCCAACAACAAATGTTGTCCCAAACCAACAGCAGCCGCTGTTTGGCAGGCGGCCTTCTGTCTCGAGTGGACACAGGCCGCGGCGGCGCGGACAGCGAGCCCTGTTCAGAATGAACAGGAACTGCTGTTGGGCATTGTACCCATTCTTCGTGGTTCCCCCGAGAACACGAGGAAAAAATACACACCGCACCACCCCGACGTCGTCCCCGACCCTCCCAAAAAGTCCTGGGACTGAAACACCACCCGCCACTGGTAGTGTACATGCCCCACTTTCCGACCTGGAGCCCTCGCGGGGCCCAGACGAACCGGCTCTCCGAGGCCCGGTGCCCGGCCACGGCGACGAGGGCGCGCCCCGACGGCCAGCGACCGCCGCCTCGACTCGGCCCTCCTGCGACTCGGCGCCCCCGGGCGCCTCCGCCTGCCAGTGCTGGAAGGCGTTGCAGCCCGTCGAGAACACGATGTGCATGTCCTCGTCCGCGGGCGTGCAGTCCTCGTCTTTATTTTGGCTTCCGTTGACTTTGACTGACTACCCACCAGACCACCCCAACCCAACCCGAAGACCCGAATTTGACCCGAATTTCGGGATGGGGGGGGTACGGGTTCCATGTGCTTTTTCAGTGTTCCCCGACCCCCCCCAACCGGACATGGAGGGCAAATCGAAGCCATCGGGTTGGGTTGGGGTGGTTTGGTGAGTGGTGATTGACCACACTGTGGTGCCGATGAACACTGCCAGCTCACCCTCCGAGGGAATAATGCCTCCACTGTATGCGATTCGAGGCCGGCTAGACCGGGCGACCCCCGATTCTGGCAGAATAAGGAACGAAAGCCAAAGCATGCGCATGGCACGATAACACGAGGTGTAACATAAATACGGCTCGAAAGAACAAGCCAGGCGAGGTCCGCGGAACGCAAGTGCCAAATATGTGCAACGCGGAAGTACGGGTTTGAACAAGTACGAACAAGTGCGACCACACATCAAAAGTACAAACACATATGGAAGCATACAGAAAGGTACCGAAACAGACTACGAAAAAAGAGTACTGGCTGCGAAAAAGTATGACAAACGCATCTCTCATACACTTTCCTCACACTTCGGATGTTTGAACTTCTGTACTTCGTACTTCTCGTACTCGGACTCCAGCGTGGTATTTGTTCTATTGCAATTGAGATACTTTGCGTTCCTCTGGGGGGGGTCTGGTGTAGCTGGCCAGAATATGTCAAGCCTCCACCAAGGGAAGCACAAGCCATGGAGGAGACGGAAGAGAGAGAGGAGAGGAGGAAAAGACGAGGAAGCAGGGAAAGAGAGGGAAGGACAAGAAGAGGGAGCATGGAAGAGAGGAGATGAGATGGAGGAGAAGAAGAAGGAGGAGTTGGAGGCGTCCAGGAGGTCTAAGCTGTATGGGCCCCGAAGATCGGTCCAGACAGCGGGACAAGGGCTGTCCAGTGCAATGTGTCCCCCCCGATTCGGTTTTGTCAGTCCCGGGGGCCGAAAACGTCCCCCGTACCCCCCCAACAAAAAGAAAGCGACTTCACGAACCCAGAACCTCGAACCTCGAACCTCCACCCCCCCCCTTTCTTGGCTGGCCGGAACCAGTGCTTGGGCCTCCCCAGACCCCGGCCGGCTCCAAGGGAGGAGAAGAAGAGAGAGGAGGAGAGGGGGGCCGGAGGAGGACGAGGAGCCTGCAGTCCTTGGCCCGCGGCTGGCGGCCCGCCTTGTCGTACGGCTCTCTGGCGACGACAAGGGCACTCGCCGTCGGCAGCGCCACGAGCAGACAAGCAGCACGCCTTGCCATGTGCCAAACACACATGGTTGTAGAGATACCGGGGAAGCTTGTGCCAAGATGGCTACCGATGATGACAAGTCAGCACACGCTCGAACCTATGGGGATAAGGAATTGGGAGGGGCATGGAGATGAAGGCGGTATAGGTATGGGTGCGGGCTGTCGGACCCCGAGGGGGGCCCGTTCGAACGGGGATCTCCATCCGACAACACACACACACACATGCACACACACACACACATGCACACACACACACACACACTTTTGAGCCTCAGCGGGCAGGCGACTCGCAATGCCGTCAACCCTCGCACGCAGGGCACGCGTGGGCAAGCAACCGGCCCCTCACGGGGCGGTGGCAGGGCAGCAGCCGGGCCAGCGGCGGCCAGGGCGGCGGGCGAGACAGCGGGGCCAGGGTGGCAGGGCAGCGAACGGGGAGGGGCGGAGGCGGCAGCAGTCAAGGAGCAGGCCAAAGTAAGGCGGGCGGTGGGCGGCGAGAGGCCGCGCCCAAAAGGCGGGGCTGCGCTGGCGGACACACACACACACACACACACACACAGACACACTGACACTTACACTTCTTTGGGCGGCCGCAGCCTCGCGCGCAGCGACGGGGCGCAGAAAGTTGACCCACCGCGCGCAGACCCCGCGCGCGCCTGGCCCTCATCAGCGGGAAACTCCGTGCCAAAGGCCACCCAGACGTGGGTGGCCGGTGAAAGGACGAGACGAAGGACGGCGACAGACCGACGGACCGTGGGGGGAGGGCGGCCCCACCAGGCGACAGTGAGGCGGAGAAGAGGACGGCAGGCACACGCTCGACCAGAGCGCGCGGGTTACAGCCGCGAAGAAGCTGAAAGAGAAGACGAGACGGTACCACCGCCGGGGAGGCGAAGCCGGGCCGGTGCTAGCGCCGTGAAGGAGGGCGCCTGTGGGGCCGCGGGAGCTCCCGAGACGGGAGGAGCGTCTAGGCAACTCGAATAAGAGATCGACTGCAAAATAAATTGCACTCTGGAGACACTTGGCTCTTCGCCTGGGTTGCAGCATGGCACAACCACGTCGAAAAATTCGACCATCACCTGGAAATCCATCACGAACTCAAGCTCAACCGGGCCAGGGCTGAGGCTCCAGAGCCTGTCCAACTGCAAGACAAGAGGCACTGGAAGATCTCGCAATGCGAGTTCGTCTCGCTGTGGCTCCAGTTCGGGAGCCAGACAGACAGTCGCGGCACCACGAACGTTGCTGGCCTCCACGTCCCGGGAGTCCGACGGCGACGCATGCATGTTCGACAAAACCACGCTTCCCTCGCAGCCGATCCCGGCGAGATCCGCACGTATCTGGGCGGCGCCTCCAAGCGTCGCCCCACACTGCCCAAAGAAATTATCGCCATACGTTTCAGATGGCCTGCTGGGCCTGCGAAACGCCCATCCTCTGATAAACGCACGCACCGCCGTAAGCATAGTCGATTGCAGAGCCCAGTCGGCTGGGCCTGGATGCCGGTCACAACGCACCAGGGCCGCTAACTTGGCAGAGTGGTTTTCCCGTCACCCAGAAGAACACGCCTGCGCGAGCATGAACACGTGGAACGGCTGAACACCTGCGTGCTTCAAAGATTCACATATCTCGAGGGCTGTCGCCCTCAAAAACTCTTGTCTGGTTTGGCTCTGGATCGGCCGCATGCGGAAAGGCGTCTGGAGTGTCTTCCTCTCCCATGTGCAGATCCCCTTCAAAATGCGAGCCTGCCAAGGCATGATAGCGAGGAAGAAGGATGCAAATGAGCGAGGCACCGACGAAAAAGCCTGCAATTTTATAGACGCTGGCGCTTTGCCTTGGAAATGCTTCAAATGCCCGTAAACCCTTTGATCAACCTTGGCCAACCGGAGTTCCAGAAGAGCCTGCAAGGGCCGGTAATTTGCTAGACCGCCTCCGAAAACTTCGATCTGGCCTTTCAGTGCGAAAGCCAAGGCAACCGCGGAAGATCGAAGGACCCAGAAAACCCGGAGCGGGGTGAGCCCGACCGCAAGTATTTCTAAAGATGTGGGTTTCCACTTCCACCCAAAGTGCTTGGCCAACACGCCCGCAAGCACTGATGTCATGCAGTCCGCCTCGGCCCAGGAGCGAGCCAACAAGAAAACATGATCCACCCAACTCGCCTCGGTGAACCGCTGGCCGCAGTCTA
Organism: Prorocentrum cordatum; assembly: GCA_963575745.1. Classification (NCBI taxonomy): domain Eukaryota; class Dinophyceae; order Prorocentrales; family Prorocentraceae; genus Prorocentrum; species Prorocentrum cordatum. The sequence goes on from CAUYUJ010022331.1 coordinate 62,675, forward strand.
AACCCACAGGCCATGGCGTCACACTCCACAGCGCACGTCGACATAGCTTCGTCCATCAGCATGACAAACTTCTCCAGGTTAGTCTTGCCGCCCGTCCGAAAAGCCCGAGTTTGATTGGTCGGGCCGTGCTGAGCGACTCCAGGGATATCCAAAGCGACCTGAAAACCAAGCATGTTCCGAATCATGTTCAAGACGTGGTAACATGTGGCCCCCTGGGCAAGGAAAACGTCCACCAAATCCTAGAAACAGACATAATCGCAAGCCGTTAACACGTCCATACAATACACCACTAGATCGGCGACGTTCCAGCGCAAGGCGTAACATACGAGCTCAGACAAGAACACATGCTTTACTAAGTGGTTCCGCTGATAGCCGAAAGCGAACGACTCGGCATGGTCACTGGGACCGATGCCAAGGACCACTCGCCGTAGACATTGGAAAGGTGGCCCATGACCCGTTTCCATCTGTAGTCGTCCAATGTGGCCGCAGACCGAGTCTCCATGATCCCTTGCCCACATGTTCATCCAAGTAACCAGAGCCTGTCCATGCCAAGCGAAGTCAAACCAGCGTCGACGAAAGATCTGGAATATCTTTAGCTTTAGCCACACAGGCGCAAGTTTCCTGGCTTTGGGAAGTCTGTCGTCTTGGCCTGGGCTGGAGTTGGTCGATAATGATGTTAATTTAGTGACGAAATCCTCTAGGTCAGGAGGCCTGCAAATTCGATGTCTTTCGCTGGACGCCACGCCTCGTATATGTTCCACCCTTTCCTGAAGCTGGCTATGGTCGTCCGCGCTGGGCAAAAACTTGGCCTCCGCCACCCATGCGTTCCGATCAGCAGACACCACGCCTACGATGTTGAAATCGACTGGCGGGAAAGCTCCCCAAATATGTTGATCGAGCATCTTCAGCTGAGTGTTCTTGTTGTGGGTACCCGTACTACTCACGCAGGCCGAAATATGTTTAGTCCAAGAGGAAAAAAACTGTCGGCCTGGGGATGTGTCACCGTGCTCTGCAAGCGCAAAGGGAAGATGAGGATACCGAAGCGGTCGGCCCTTCCTCTCCCGAACAGCTTTCACAAATTTCTCCTGATCCAGTCTGCGGGGCAGGCGGAGCGTAGTGAGGAGGACTCGCGGACTCGCGGTGATCTGCAACATCGTCGAAGGCGCACTGCACAGCCCGCACACACCCGTCCAGGGAGTCACAACTCGCAGCGCAATTAGCCAGAGATCGCCAAGTCACAACTCGCCGCATAATTGGCCGGAGATCGCCAATAAAATGGTCTTGATGCTCGTGTCCGTGGTGCCCCAGCGCCGTTGCGCCTTGATTCTTGCCGAAATCTCTGGCCTGGGGAGGGCGACGCACTCCGTGAAGTCCTGGACCCGTCTGGCCACAATCGGGCAATGATCAGAGAGGCGGAGCGCCAATCGAAGGTCGGAGTCGACAGCCTGCTCAGCGTAAGCAGGCATTCTGCCGTGCAAGTTGGACGCAATGCAATCAACATGCTGTTTGCACCTTGCAGCCCGAGTCCGACCTGGCCTGGTAGTGATGAGGGAGGGGTCGCCTACCTCAGAAAAGATGTTCTCCAAAACCATACCAAAAGTTACCAAAAAAACAATGAGATCCATACTTGCCCGATCTGAGTGAGCTGCATGCGAGAGCCGGCTCGGTCCGATCAGATCGGTGATCTCGTGATTGACGGAGACATTGGCGTCCATGAGTAAGAACTGCTTTAGACTCCTCCCTGATCCAGCAACAACGGGATCAGCATATGCAACAAATCAAGAGTTCCCTGGTCCCCTGTAGAACGGCGCTGGTAGTCGGTAAGATGCAAAGAGGTACATGTAGTCTGCCACGGTAACGAAACTGTAGCGGTCGTCGTGCTTCTCCCACGTGATGTTAGAAGCAAGGGCCACGGGCATTACGATCGCACATCTCTTGCCTAACTGCGTGCGGCATGCAAAATGACGGCCAACGCTCAACGGCCACTTGGGAACTTCCTGAAGACATGCAGTCACATGCTCACCGTACCGCACCCGCATGCATCGAAAGACGTGCTTCATGCGAGACGGAGGTCTCTTCTGAGCGTTCCAGGACACCAGTGGCTGTCAGCGATGGCATCGATAAGGAAGCAAAGTCGTCTGTCAAAATCTTCTGACAAGATAAAGCGCCCTCGCCTGTTACACGAAAAAGCCATGGGAGAAACCTAAGGCTAGGCAACTTGTGCTGATAAGGAGCTTGCGAAAAGCGGAATATGATCACTTGGACCAAGACACATTCTTCGCATTTCTCGTACACTCTACGAAAGCATGTTGGGAGTAAGTGAACTCTTCAACCGACGTCCTCGAGTAATAAACACACACACACACACACACATACAGCATAGCCCCCCGGAATTCCACCCCGAGCAATCGGATCGCACAGGCACGGGTGGCAGCTGCAGCTCACGAGCGGCTGCCGACGGATCCGCGAGGAGCCATGCCCCTGAGCTCCTGGCATCGCACTGCTTCTCACAGGGCGATGCCGCCCTGCTTCGAGCCCCCACGGATCGATCCGGCTCGAGAAATGGCTCCGAAAGACTCGGCCCAGGGCCCCGGTCGTGCTTTTCACGTTGTCGCACTGAAGGACGGTGGATCCGCCGGTGGAGCACGGCTCGGGGACGCGCTCAACCCGGGCCAACGCTGACCCAGGGGTCACCCAAGGCCACCCCGCGAACCCAGGCCGGCCAAGAAGCAGCGGGGGGAAGGGTCAGCGAGCCAGCTGCCGCACCTGGTGTCCCCAGCGCCTCCTGGCGCCGGCAGCCCCGGGGCCGAAACCTGCATGCACCAGATTTCACAACACCCCCTTGCCCTATCCCCCCCCCCTCCGTCCGATCCGACTGGCCAGGGCCAGCCAGAGGATCCCCCGTCACCGCCGACAACCGGTTGCACGCGTGCACCCCGACATGAGTCTGCGATGAGGAGGGCCGGTCCCTGAAGGCCCTCCCCCAGAGGAGGAGGAGGAGGAGGAGGAGGAGGAGGAGGAGGAGGAGGAGGAGAGGAGGAGGAGGAGGAAGCCCTTGACCGTCGAGAGATTGGGGCGCGCCGACAGCAGCGTGCAGACCAGCAGCAGGTCAGGAGGAAGAGGCGGAGGAGGAGGAGGAGGAGGTCTCCAGAGGTCCCCGGAAGTCCCCAGCAGAGGTCTCCCGAGGGCTGCGGAGGTCCCCGGAAGTCTCTGGCATCTGGTAGGCGCCACAGGCAGCTTCGGAAGCGCGCCGCCACGCGGCGTCCAGCGCCGGCCCAGGAAGCCCGCGCGGAGCTCCGACGGTGTACGGTCGGGCATTGTTGCTCAGAGTGTCGCCGCGGCGGCCCCAGCGTGTCGCGCTGTGCCCTGCAAGCGGAGAGCGTGTCGCTCCGCTCCGCGGGACGGGAGGCTGGGAAGAGGCTCGGGACGTTGACGCTTGCCTGGGCGTGTCGCGCCGAAGCCAGCGTGAGGGGCCGGAACCAGCGGCGCGACAAGCTGGGCAAGCGTTCCTGACCATCACCCCCCCCAGCGTTGCCCTGGCTTCCAGGTCATAACTCGGTTCTCCAGCGACCGATCTGGACGATCTGGGCACCTCCAGAACGCTCTCGGCGAAGTGCAGCCGCTGGAAGGCATCCCGAGACGGGAGAATCGCCGAGAACCGACGAGAGCGCCCGAAAACCTCAAACCTCGAATCTCGAACCTCTCGTTGCCCCTGAGGAGGCGCCCCCCGCCCGGCGCCCATAAGTTCAGTTTTGCCGACAGTAGGTTTTTGCAATTTTCTCCTCCGAAAGCCTCATGCTGCATCTTTCGGGGACCTCGTCTGTCCCATCGCGCCGGCCATCCGTGTCGCATCCATATCGAAGAAGTGTCGAACGCATCGAATCCGTGTCCAATCCACGGCGAATTCACGTCGAACCCGCGCCGAATCCACTTCGGAGTACCCAAAAAAATGTTTCCCATACAGTCAATGCGCGATGATGAAAATTGCCAGCGTTCCCACTCAGGGGAAGGGAACTCCACCAGAGCGAGGCACCAGCCACGAGGAAGAGGAGGGAGAGTGGGCAGCGAGGCGCAGCGGGAGAGAGAGGGTGCGATTTGTTAACACCACCGGTGCCGCGTGCGAGCGCGGAGCACTGTTTCCTTCCGCAAACGCACAGTCAACAAGACTTCGGAGTACCAGAAAAAAATGCCACGTACGAGACAGCAAGGTCCCCCGAAGCAAACCACCACCTGGAGGTCCCGACCCCGTCCCCGGGGCCAGCTTTTCACCCCGAGTCGTGCTTTGCCGGTCCCGGGGCCCGGCCAAGGCCCACAGGAGGCCGACAACTGCCGAGGGCCTCCCGCCGTGATTTTGCTGCACAGCGCGAGCATCAGGTCGGGCATGTCCCCCTACAGGCGGATGTTGGACGAAAAAAATAAAAATAGCAGAAAAAAACAAACATAGCCAGAAACAAAAACATACTAGAAAAGTCGTCCCCAGACTACATGGTAACAACTTTTGAACACTCCTCCTGTAGAGGGACAGGCCCGACTTAACGCGAGCATGGCAGTGCTGTGCAGGCGCGCCCCCCCCCTCCATCGTAGGACAAGAATGACGTCATGAGAAGATTGGCGCTCCTCCTCCCCCCTCCTCCTCCTCCTTTTCCTCCTCCTCCTCCTCCTCCTCCTCCCCTCCTCCTCCTCCTCCTCCTCCTCCTCCTCGTCCTCCTCCTCCTCCTCCTCCATCCTCCTCCTCCTCCTCCATCCTCCTCCTCCTCCTCCTCCTCCTCCTCCTCCTCCTCCTCCTCCTCCTCCTCCTCCTCCTCCTCCTCCTCCTCCTCCTCCTCCTCCTCCTCCTCCTCCTTCTCCTCTGAGCGAGACAACTCAGGATTTCCGGAGCCTCTGGCGGCCCCCTTTTGCTCCCGCCGCCTCCGTGGAACGTCAGGGCGCTTTGGAAATCCTGGAAGCCTAGGAGCGTGCCAGTATCGCGACCGCTTGCCCCTGGAATTATGTCGCTCCCGTCGTACTTAAGGACCATATCCCAAAAATAAGTTCGAGCACCCGGAACAGTGCCAAAAGAGTGTCGAAAGAGTGTCGAAACAGTGTCGGGCGAGTGTCCCCCAGGGCCCGACACGTGAAAACCCTTGATATTCGGTACTTTTTGGGGCGCTCGAAATTCCTCCTGGCGGTCAAAGCTAAAATAGGTTGGAGTATCATAACCCTGGAATTCCTGGACACCTGGCACGTGCAGGACTGCCTGGAAATCCGGGGAACCCTGGAGATGCTGGACTCCTGGAGAGCCTGGAAATCCGCCGACCCCTTGGGGTCACGGCGTGTGAGATGCTTCCCCCTCCCCAAACCCCTCCCCCGGGAGCCCGGTCCGGCCGGTTTGGAGGGGGGGGCAAAGGTGTCGGCCGCACCCTTGGAGCCTCAGGGGGCCCCAAAACGGGCCAAGAGGGTCCAAAAAGGCACCCCGGACGGTCCAAGAGGGCTACGAGTCGCCAAAAGATCGCTCCAAGACCCCCAAGATCGCCTCCAGACGGTCCCAGAGGCCCCCAAGACGCCCCAAGAAGCCACCAAGAGGCGTCCCAAGAGGCCCTCCAGAAGCAAAAATCGTCTCATTCCCTAGGGAAAAACGCATGTTTCTAGCACATTCGCCTCTTGGGCTTTCAGAAGGCCCACAACGGCCCAAGAAGCCTTTAAGATCGACCCAAGATAGCCCAAAGAGGAGCCCCAAGAGGGCTCCCAGACGGTCCAAGAGGGCCCCAAGACGGCCCCAGAAGCTTCCAAAACGACCCAGGAGGGCCCCAGGACGGCCCCAAGAGGAGGCCCATTGGGGGGACCCGAATGAACATTTCGAGCTCTCGGGCCCGAAAAAACCTGAGGAGGCGCCAATAGGCCCCCAAGAGGCTCCCACGAGGCCCCCGAGAGGCCCAAAAGAGGCTCCTAGAGTCCTAGAGGCCTCAAAACGGCCCCCGAGAGGCCTCAAAAGTGCTGCAAGATTCCCCAGAAATCGTTCCGCTAACTCCGCTTTTCGCTCTCACTGCCGCCCCAGGGGGTCGGCGGTGCGGCGTCAGCCGATGAATCTTGGTCATCAGGAACTTTTGGAAACCCTGGAAGCCCTGGAAATCTCGAGCACCAGGTCGAGGCACAGTCGCAGCCGCTCCCGCCACGCGGGCCGGGCGCTGCCGCACGTGGGGGGGCGCCCCGTGTGCGGGCTGCCTGCCGCCCAGGCGCGAGCAGCGCCAGCGGGGGCAACGACGGGCCCCGGGCCGCGGCAGGCGCCGACGCGAGACCCGGAGCACGGGTGGCCCCCGATCTCGCTCGGCATCCTGACCTCGCGCAGCAGGTCGCGGCCTCTCGGATGGGGTCCGAGCAGCTGGGGCCCGACGCCGGCGGCGCGCCGGCGCCCTCCGCGCAGGAAGCGCCCGGCTGCACATCCAGGCGCATCGTCGATGCATCGGCGATGCGACGCGGTCCCCCGACCCCATCTGCTCGGACCCCATCTGGGAGGCCTAGAGAAAAGAAGACGGAATAGAAAAACCTTCAGCACAAGGGAAAGGGTGCGTGTGAGGATCGAGCCGCACGAGCTCGGGAGCGTGCTCGCAGGCGGCTCTCATCATGGTAGCCCGCAACTCGTGAACTTGCAGCTGGAGTACGTGTTGTCCGCCCACTCGTGGCTGCGACTTTGGGAACACTGCTAGTTACAGAAACTGCAGTCCAGACCACTCCGCGCGAGCAGCTCTGCCACCGCGCTTTCCCCTCGTGGGAAACTGCAGCCCAGACCGCTCTGCGCGAGCAGCTCTGCCACCGCGCGCCCCTCGTGGCCACCGGCGACGCCTTCACCACCACCACCACCACGCCGCGAGCCTCGCACCACCCCCCCCACAGGCCACGGCGGCGCACGACTGCAGGGGCCACCCCCCGCGGCCCCTGCGCTCGCCGAGCTCCGGCGCCGACGGGCGCAGCCCGCGACAGCGCCCGGGCGAGCTCTGGCCCCGTTGCGCGCGGCACGGCGAGCCCGTGGCGCGCGGCGCGGCCTCCAGGCCGAGGCCTCGACGGCCGGCCGCGCGTGCGCGGGCCCGGCGGCACGGCGGGCTGGCCGCCGTCCTGGGCGCCCTCGGCCGTTCGTTCCGCGAGCGGCCTGGAGCGTGCCCGAAGGCTCCCTGGGCGCCCTCCTCCTCCTCCTCGGCCAGCCGTGGTCATAGGCGCCCTCCTTCGTCCCGCAGCGGCTCGGAGCGCGCCCGAAGGCTCCCTAGGCGCCCCCCTCCTCGTCCTCCTCCTCCCACCGAGGGCTCTGTGCACGGCCGCGGCGCGTCGGGCTGCTGCTCCCGCTGCTCGCCGCCAGGGTCTCCGTGGAGGCCGTGGCCCTCGGAGCGCCGGGCTCGGGCCCCTGCCCTGCCCGCGGGAGCCGGGCCCTGCGCGGCGAGGCGCCCCCGCGGCCGACGGGCACTCCGCGGCCGCCAGCGCCCGCCGCCGTGGCGGGGAGCCTGGCGCGACACGCCTGCAGCACGGCCACCTGCTCTGGCGGGAGGCCCGGCGGCCCCAGCCCAGCCAGCGCGCCCCTGGCCAGCGGCACCCCGGGCCCGCGCCCAGTGTGCGGCTGCAGCAGCTCCAGGCCCTGCAGGAGGTGCTCCGCGGCCCTGTCGCGCGCGCGGTCCTGGGAGCGCGCCTCGCGCCGCCGTGGCGACCGCGCGCCGAGCGGCTCCTGCACCTGCGGGCCCAGCCACGGCTGCTCGGCGGCCGCGGCAGGGCCCGGCGCCGAGAGGTGTAGGGCCACACAGAGGCACAGGTGCGCGGCGCCCCGCTCCGCGGCGCCGAAGGCGAGCGAGTCCTCGGGCCGCTGCAGGCTCTCCTGTAGGGGTCGCACGGCGTGCCCCGGCTGACCGCGGCAGAGGAGCAGCTGACCCAGGCGCAGAAGCGCCAGCGGCGGGCCTTCCCCCTCCGAGAGGGTGCGCAGCAGGAGCTCCTCCGCGCCCAAGCGGTCCCCGCGCGCGTGCCGCAGCTCCGCCTCGGCAACCAGCACGTCCGCGGCGGACGAGCCTGCGAGCGCCCGCGCCGCCTCGAGATGTCGCTCGGCCACGCCGAAGTCGCCACAAAGCACCTGCGCGCGGCTCATCGACAGCTGGATGAGCTCGTCCCAGCGCCGTCCTGGCCTGCTGCGCTCGCCTGGGTCTGCAGTGGCGCCCGCACCGCCAACGTTGCGCAACTCTTTCAGCACTTTCTCGGGGCAGCCCTGGCGCAGGTGCGCGATCGCGCGGAGCGCTCGCGGCATCTTCAACTGCTGGCGTCTGCGGCTAGCTTGGGGCTGCGACCAGTAGAGGTCTTCCACGATGCCGCAATATGCTAGGACTTGGTCGTGCTGCTGTTCCACCGCGTGCGACAGAGCTACCGCTGCCGCAGCGTGCAGGTGGCAAGTCTCGTCGACAGAGCGCAGCGCCTCGAGTAATTGCTGGCGGCCCTCAGCGCACCAGCCAGTCTGCACAAGGCTCTCCCCGAAGCAGCAGAGCGAGCGCGGCGAGAGAGGACCGAGCGTGCTAGCGTCCTTGTAGAACCGGGACGCGGCCACGAATTGCCCAGTCCGCCAGCAGCCCTCGGCTCGCATCTTATAGAGCAGCGCCGCCGTCTCTTCCGCCGACATCGCAAGCCCCACACGGCCCGACCCTTCCTCCACGCGAGGCGCTGCCGCCAGGAGGGGCGGGCCACGCGGCGCTGCCGCAGCAGCCCAGGAATAAAGCAGAGCCGCCGTCTCCTCGGTCGACCGGGGCTGGCCCACCGCCGCGGCAGCCTGCGCGGCCGCGCGGGCTGGCGGCCCCACCCCCGCCTCGGGCGCGGGCGGCGCAGGAGATGCGCGCCGCGAGGCCGGAGAGAAGGTGCGGGCCCCAAGAATATACACGACCACCACCTCCACCTCCCCTCCACCCTCCACCCTTCTCTGCCCCTCCTCTCCCCAGGAGGACGGCGGGGGTGAGGAAGGTGAGGGGAGGGAGGAGGCGAGGGCAGGGAGGGTGGTGGTGCCTATCTTGGGGCGCCGTAGCAGGCCGAGAGCGCGGGCAGCGCGGCCCGCGGCGGGGCAGCCGCCACGGGCGCGCCGGCCGCGGGCAGCGCAGATCGCTGCGCGGGCCGCGCCGGCGAGGGGAGGCGCGGCGCTGGCCCCGGCCAGGCGGCGGCCTGGCCGCCGGCGCCCGGGCTCCGGGGCGCCGCGGCCGGCGCGGGGCCGCGCGCCGCGCCGCGGCTCATGCGCGCGCCGCGGCCGCCCGCAGCCGAAGAGCTCGAGGCGCGGCGCGCCCCGGGAGCGCGCGCATGCCGCTCGCAGGCCGCAGGCCGGGGCGGGCAGGGCGCGCGCAGGCCACGGGGAGGCCGAGGCCGCCTGAGCCCGCGGGGACGGCTGCGGCGCAGGTTCCCAAGCACGGGGCTCCTCTGCCCGTGCCAGGCGTGCCCTCTCTGCGGCGCCCGGATCCAGCCTGCGACTTCCGGCAAAACTGCGAGCGGAAAGCAGTCTCCTGCAAGGAACAGAAAAGAGCCAGGGCTGCGCTGCGCTGGGCTTGGAGTGCACTGCGTGCGTGCCACCGGGGGTGCCGCCCAAGCAGACCTGAAGAATCAGGCGTGGAACTGCCGCCTCAGGGCTATGCGAGATGCTCAGTCCGCGCGCGCGCGAGGGCGGCCTGGAGGGGTCTGCCGACCCAGCTGGGACCGAAGAGCGGGCGAAAGCACGCCAAGAGACCGCAAGAGCGCCGCAAGAGCGCGGGTCAATGTCTGCCAGGCTTTCTGCTGGCCGCACGGTCGTCGGATGATCTCAAGATTGATTCAAGATTGCCTCAGGACGGCCCAGGCTGGTCCCAGCTAGCCCAATGGACTCCAACGACGCTCAAGACTGCTGACAAAACCCTTCTGTGAGGCTCCCGGCATGGCCGCAATCATCGAACAGGCACGTGCTTCTGCACGACTGCTCGCACGCTTGCCTCAGCGGCATTCCACCGCCTTCTCTGGCCTCACGGCGTGCCCGAGAGGACCCCAGGAGAGCCTCAGGAGGGCCCGAAGCTCCTCGGGAGAGCCCCGGGAGGGCCCTAGGACGGCCCCGGGCCCACGAGCGAATCAAGATGGTGCCGAAGTGACGAAGATGGTCCGAGACAGTCACGTGAGCTGCAGACATTGCCCTTGATGGCCGAGCATGCCTCCCTCAGAGGTCCCAAAGATCGAGTAGGAGATGGACTACAGAATCGTCGAATCTGCGAATACGCTCGACCCACGAACCCGAAAAGGGAATCAGGACTGCGAGGCACCGAAACGCTGTAAAGCACCTCAATTGGGCGATGGGCAGCGAGAATGCTGAAGATATCGATGGTGATGATAATGCTGTGCCATGGGCAGTTTTGTGCTGCGCTGAACTGTGCCGCGCCGCGCTCTGGCGCGCAAAGGGACGCGCCAGGGGGCATGACAGGGGGACGCGCCGTGGAACGTCCCAAGGGAAGCGCCAGTGGGCGTGCCAGGGGACGTGCCAGGGGACGCACCGAGGGACGTGCCAGGGGGACGCGCCACGGAACATGCCAACGGATGTGCCAGGGGACGTGCCAGGAGACGCGTCGCGCGACATGCCAGAACGACACGCCTCGGGACCAGCCATGGAACGCGCCAGCGAACGTGCCAGGCGACGCGCCAGGGAAGGGATATAGAAATGTGAGGCATGGAAATTGTTGAAGACATCAAGTCTGAGCGGCTGGCACTTGCAATGATCAAGGTAGATGGTGATGTACAGTGCACAGGGGGTACAGTGCCAGAGGCTGTGCTGTGCGGTGCTGTGATGAACTGAGACGCGCCACGCCGCGTTGAAGTGTTGTGCGCCATTGCATTGTAGATCAGGTCGTCCGTGGCGTCAGAATCCCGATCAAACTGATCTGGATCTCGAGCTCGAGCTGCCTGAATGCATAACTCAGATCTGGCCGAAATCGAAACGCGAGGGGCGCTCGACCGGCTCGAGCTCGAGATCCGATTCCGCTCGGAAGCTGGACGAACCGAAAGGGTCGAATCTGAACGGTTCTGTGCTCCGCTGCGTCGTGGATCAAATCTCCCCCGGCATCCGAATCCCGACAGAACTGACCTGAGCCTCGAGCTCGAGCTGCCTGGGCGCGTCGCTCGCCCAGAGCTGCTTGCAATCGAGAACGTACGAAAAAAAATGTCCCGCACCAGGGCGAACCGAAACCGAGGCGAAATGCATCGAGAAGGGGCGGGCCGAAACGCCGACGACGACTTCGACGGCGGACGGCGACGAACGCGACCGCGGTTCCAGCTCGGGACCACGTGCTAGATATCTACCGGGGTGGCCTGGACTCGTGAAAACACTTGGTTCCAGCTCGGGGCCACCATGTGAGATACCCCAGGGGGAACATCTGGGAACTCACCAGCCGAAGAAACGGTACCAGGTTATGTACACACCCGATGTCGATGTAGATGTTGTCGGGCTCTTGCGGGTCCCCACGCTGGGGGCGCCCAGGCGACCGCATGATAGATACCCCCCTTGGTTGGCCCGCAACCGTAAAAACACTTGGCTCCAGCTCGGGGCCACCACGTCAGATACCCCTCTGGGTGGCCTGGACATGTAAAAACATGTGGTTCCAGCTCGGGGCCACCATGTCAGATACCTCTCTGGGTGGCCTGGACACGTGAAAACGCATGGCTCCAGCTCGGGACCACCACTTTAGATACCTCCTGGGTGGCCTGGACACGTGAAAACGCATGGCTCCAGCTCGGGACCACCACTTTAGATACCCCCTGGGTGGCCTGGACAAGTGAAAACACGTGGTTCCAGCCCGGGGCCACCATGTTAGATACCTCCTGGGTGGCCTGGACACATGAAACCACGTGGTTCCAGCGAGGGGCAAGAGGCAACCACCTTAGATACCTCTCTGGGTGGCCTGGACACGTGAAAGCACGTGGTTCCAGCTCGGGACCACCATGTTAGATACCCCTCTGGGTGGCCTGGACACGTGAAAGTACTTGACTTCAGCTCGGGGCCACCATGTTAGGGATCCCCGTGGGTGACCTGGACACGTGAAAACACATGGCTCCAGCCCGGGACCACCATGTTAGATACCCCTCTGGGTGGCCTGGACATGTGAAAACACGTGGTTCCAGCTCGGGACCACCATATTATATACCTCTCTGTGTAGCCTGGACACGTGAAAACACTTGGTTCCAGCTCGGGGCCACCATATTAGATACCCCAGGGGGGGAATCGGTCTGGAAACTCACCAGCCGAAGAAACCGTGTAAAGCTATTTACACATCTGGTGTCGATGTAGACTTTGTCTGCCTCTTGTGGGCCCCGCCCGCTGGAGGCTCTCAGACGCCCACATGATCGATACCCCCCTCTGGGTGGCCCGCAAACGTTACAACATATGGTTCGAGCTCGGGACCACCATGTTAGATACCCCTCTGGGTGGCCTGGACACGTGAAAACGCATGGCTCCAGCTCGGGACCACCATGTTAGGGATCCCCATGGGTGACCTGGACACGTGAAAACACATGGCTCCAGCTCGGGACCACCATGTTAGATACCCCTCTGGGTGGCCTGGACATGTGAAGTACTTGACTTCAGCTCGGGACCACCATGTTAGATACCCCTCTGGGTGGCCTGGACACGTGAAAGTACTTGACTTCAGCTCGGGGCCACCATGTTAGGGATCCCCGTGGGTGACCTGGACACGTGAAAACACATGGCTCCAGCTCGGGACCACCATGTTAGATACCCCTTCTGGGTGGCCTGGACACGTGAAAACACGTGGTTCCAGCTCGGGACCGCCATATTATATACCTCTCTGGGTAGCCTGGACTCGTGAAAGCACTTGGTTCCAGCTCGGGGCCACCACATCATATACCCCAGGGGGGAAATCGGTCTGGAAACTCACCAGCCGAAGAAACTGCGTCAAGCTATCTACACATCTGGTGTCGATGCCGATGTTGTCGGGCTCCTATGGGGCCCCACGCTGGGGGCTCCCAGACGACCACATGATATACCACCCCCTCTGGGTGGCCCGCAAACGTTAAAACATATGGTTCCAGCTCGGGACCACCATGTTAGATACCACTCTGGGTGGACTGGACACGTGAAAACACGTGGTTCCAGCTCGGGACCACCATCTTAGATACCCCCCTGGGTAACCTGGACACATGGAAACACGTGGTTCCATCTGGGGACAACCATGTAAGACACCCCCCTGGGCACGTGAAAACAAGCATTTCGCCTGAGACATCCTCTGAATTCTGGCCCCCAGGAGAAGAGCAATCTACAGGACAAAACAGTTTCGCTCGAGACATCCTCTACATACTCTGCAAAACAAGCGTTTCTCTCGAGAGATCCGTAACAAACGAAGATGTGGACTTGACCCTGTGTCTCATCGATCGGAATGTTAAAAAGCAGCGTTTCACTTGGGGCATCCTCAGCTGTTTAATCGCCGGCCCTACGCGACCTCGTCATTCATCACAAGAAGTAAATTCTTCGGCCCTGCGCAGGCTGAGACCCGACACAGAGTACCATCTAAAAGAGCACCCTGGGCCGGCTGCCAGCGCCCCTCCCAGGGAAAGTGCATAAAAGGTTTGCCATGGAAGTGTGATGGATTTTCGGAGCAACGTCCAGGGCCATGGTTGCACCTCTAGGTCCTTCTGCTCCTACTCATCCTCTGCCCCCTCCCTCTACCTTCGCCTGCCAGATGATAGCTTTGCTGCCCGCTGGAAAGAGCTAGCAACTACGCTGAGAGGAGGAGGGAGAACGACCAGCAGCAGCAGGTACGACATCCTCCTGGTCATCCTCATCCAGATTTAAGCCTGAGGGAGGAAAACTTCGCTGCCTGCTTGAGTAAGCCGGCGTCCATTCTGCCCAATGCAGGTCGGACCGAGCAGGGAGCGCTGCAGGATGAGAAGTAAAGACGCATCCGAATAGAGAGCTAACACGGCGCGCGCAAATATATCATCGTCATCATCACCACCGCCATCATCATCATCATCATCATCATCATCATCATCATCAGCAGCAGCATCATCATCATCATCATCATCATCAGCAGCAGCAGCAACATCATCATCATCATCATTAGCAGCAGCATCATCATAATCGTCATCATCATCAGCATAATCATGATCATCAGCATCATCAGCAGCAAATAATGGAAATAACCATGAAAAATAAGAATGCGAATAACTATTAATATATATAATTAGTAATAATAACAATAAGAATCATCATCATCATCATCATCATCATCATCATCATCATCATCATCATCATCATCATCATCAGCAGCATCACCATTATTACCACCACCACCGCCATCACCATCATCATCATCAGCAGCAGCAGCATCGTCATCATTAGCAACCTCCTCCTCGTCATCATCATCACCATCATCATCGTCATCATCACAATCATAATCATCATCACCATCACCATCACCATCGTCGTCATCATCATAATCAGAATCATCATCATCACCACCACCACCACCATCACCGTCACCATCATCATCATCATCATCATCATCATCATCATCATCATCATCATCATCATCATCATCATCATAATCACCATCATCATCATCAGCATCATCATTACCACCACCACCACCACCATCATCATCATCAGCATCATCATTATCACAAACACGGTCCCCATCACCGCCACCAGCATCATCATAGTCCTACGCCTCCGCCGCCGCCGTCATCCCCATCGCCCGCATCCAGGGCCTCGCAGTCCCAGGCAGCGGGGCAGGGCGGCGACATGTGGTAGATGCCAAGCGCGCGCTGCGAGATCACCTGCATGCTGACGCAACACCTGGCGATGAAGCAGCGAAGAAACTGCTTACGTCAGGTTCGTGTCGTGCCGACTTCGGCGTTGGTTTCTGACACCACGGGGATCGTTCAACCTTGAACTATCGGCCGTTTCCGAAACGTCCAAATCGTTCCACATCGAACGATTCTGGGTTGCCCGCGGCGTTCCACATTGAACACCGGCGGGGGGTTCGCCGCCGGTCGACGCGACACGAACCTACCGTAGGGAGGGTGGGGGGGGATGCGAATGTTTCGGAAAGGTCCAGGGAGGGCAGCGAGCGGGATACAGTGTCCAAGTCAGCGAGTCCCAGCGAAAGCCCCAGCGAACAGCGTCCACGACAGCTTTTCAGGCCGCCAGCGGGAACCATCCAGACGGTCTGAACGGTACCAGGCGTGGTCCGCAGCACAATCTCTGGAGCTCCAAATTGACGCACGCCCACGCGGGTGGAGCTCAGAAGAAATAAACCAGCCCAAAACATTCCTTCGGGAACTCTGGAATGTCACACGCCCGCGAGCTTCGCATCCGGAAGGTTCTAAACCGCCCCAGAGCATAATTTCAGCAGCTCTTGTGTGATGTCGTACTCCCAAGGTGATAACACAACTACGCAGTTTGGGGCAGTCCGATGTGCCAAGGTCCTGTGATAGATGCACTCTGAAGATGCCGAAACGCTGCATAGCACAACTTCCCTGCCCCGACTTCTCACTCTGCAAAAATAGTTGCACTCAAGTTTCTCGTTTTTGCAACGAGCTCGACCTTCGGGTGACGATATGCGGGCAAGATGCACGAAGCAAACCCTGAGTCACGCGAGGGGCGACCTGCAATAATCGAGCCACCGCGCGAAACCTTGGCTTGTGCAGAAAATTGTGGCAAGATGCGGTTGCTGTCTCGTAGCGCACGGCCCTTGACAGTCCGTCATCGCACAGGTTTAGGACCTCGCTGGCCTCAGTCGCCCGAGACCTCCTCGGAGAACGTCCCCAGTCTCAAACTGTGGGATCACCCCGAATCCTCGCTGACTCACCACACGGTGTGGTCACCGCACCGTTTTGGAGCGCCCGATCGTAGCCGAAGTGCGACCTGGAAACGCGGATAGACCGTTACACCCAACGAAGTACTGCAAATCTGATGCCAGGAACCCTGGAGCCGTTGACAAACGCAGTAATAGAGCGTCCTGGAACAACTTCTGCCAGCGTTACCTACAAGTGGACGTGGCATGATGCACCAGGGTAGCTTGACCACGATGGAAACCACTGCCTCCGCAAGTTCACATGAAAATCCAGGACTGGCAAACAAAATTCCCTATTATGGGACAGCGTTCCCCACTTGCGCTCACGGCCTATTCGGCACTACGCGCAGCTCAAGCAATTACGCGCGCCCAGTACCTCAAACCTTACCTACGCAAAGCACCCTGATAGCAGCAAAGGTGGCATGAGAGACCTGCGGGACACGCGGGACATATGTGACCATCGAGACCTGCGAGACCTGTTGGAGCTGTGAGACCTGCGGACCTGTGGGACATGCGGGACCCGTGGGACCTGTGGGACATGCGGGACCTGCGGGACCTACGAGACCCGCGAGCCCACCAGGGCCTGTGGGACAAGTGGAACTTGCGGGACCTGCGAGACAAGCGAGCCCTGTTGGAGCTGTGGGACCTGGGGAACCTCGATTTCTGGAACCTGCGAGACCAACGAGACCTGCGAGACCAGTGGTATGTGTTGTATCTTTGGGACCTGCGGGACCTGTGGGGCCTGCGGAACCTGTGGTACCCGCGGGACCTGTGGGACCTGTGGTACCTGCACGACCTGCGAGACTTGTGGGGTCTGCGGGACCTGTGGGACCCGTCGGACCTGTGGAACTCGTGGGACCCGTGTGGCCGTGAGGCCTGTAGGACACGTGCGACCTGTAGGACCAGTACGACACGTGAAACCAGTACGACACGTGAGACCTGTAGGACCAGTGCGGCCTGTGAGAACTGCGGGGCCTGCGAGACCTTTCGGGACTGTGGGACCTGTGAGGCCTGTGGGTCCTGTGGGGCCTGTGGGACCTGCAGGATCAACGAGACCTGCGAGCCCTCTGGGGCCTGTGGGAACTATGGGCGTTGTGGGAGCGGCGGGAGATGTGGAACCCGTGGGACCTATAGAATCCATGGGACCTGCGAGACCTGTGGGCCTTGTGGGACCTATGGGACGTGTAGGACCTGCCAGGGCCCGCGAGACATACGAGGCCTGCGGCGCCTGCGAGACTTGTCGGACCTGCGGGACCTGTGATACCTGTGGGACCTGCGGGATCGGTAGGACCTGCGGGACCTGTGGGGCTTGCGACAGCTGTGGGGCCTGGGGGACTTGTGGGACCCCTGGGACCTGTGGGACCTGTGAGACGCATGGGACGCGTGGGACCTGCGAGACCTCCGAGACCTGTGGGGCCTGTAAGACCTGTGGGACTTGCGGGGCCTGTTAGACCTGCGCGACCTGCGAAACCTGCAAGACCTGCGGGACCTGTGGAACCCGTGGGACCTGCGGGACCTGTCAGATCGGTGAGACCTCTGGGACTTGCGACTGCCGAAGACCCAAGTGCCGCCCGGCACCCAAATAAGGACCTGACTTGGGATTCCAGGAACTCCTTATGATTGATGGGTCGACCAATGTCTCCTGCTTGGGGACCATCGAGGCCCCCAGGGGGGATGTGTTGAGGAACCCGTAGTTGCCTTACGTCCAACATGTTTTCTGGAGCGGGGGGGCACAACATTCAAACGTCCTGTGGCCGTCGGAGCCCCTTAACAAACCACCCCGCTTGGAAACGCGAAACAACTGTTGCGCCAGGACTTGAAAACGACTCTGCTGCCGTCGCCGACGTAGTTGTACTGCCCACGACGCCCAAAGTGTCCCAGAGAGCCCCAAGACGGCCCAAGAAGGCCCCAAGAGGCCCCCAAGACAACCCAACAAGACCCCAGGACATGCCCAATACGGCCGAAGAGTGCCACGTGACAGCCCCAAGGGAGGCAAGAAAAAGGGACGAATACTGATGTGGAAGGAGGGGGGCGTGACAACAGGAAGACGGAAGGAGGGGGAGAGCGACGAAGAATACGAAGGAGTACGCCCCGAAAAGACGCGGATGAGCGTGTCATAAGTTGCGGCATTTGCACGGGTATGGGCGACGATGTATCGCGTGGTGCGGTTCGTGGCGGTACTCGAAGACCCGCCACGCCGAACATCTTGGAATAGCGGTGCGCGGGACTTGCCGCCAGCAAAATCGGCAGACAGTCAGTCGGACTCGATTGGACAGGACAACCGAGAGGACATAAGACCCGTTCCGACGGCAACGTGGCCCCTGAACACCAAGGGACATGCGGCTTGCATAGGTCGGAATAGACAGGACACAAGGGTACCCTCGACTTGGTATGGTCGACCTACTAATCAGGGCGGCCGACTGTAACGCAAACACCTGGCTTTTTACGCGCAACCGCAACGCGTACCATTTGTCGACGAAATCGCGCCCGCCAAGGCCCGACCGGGCGCTCCACTTGGAGACGCACGCAATTCACCATTACCCTGTGCCGTACACAACCCATTTGCATCAAATGACAAGAGGAGTTGGCCCAAACTGGCCAGGGCAATGACAATGCAGGCGCGGTTCTATGTTGTGCAAGCTACATGGGATGCGCTCACGTGGCACGATTGACAGGACAACAACAGAAAGACGAGGAGCGAGGGCCCAGGCGTGAGGACGACATGGGGGCGGGAACGAAAGGCAGGAAAAGGACGCGTGGAGGGGAGGGGGGGGGGGGGGGGGGGCAAACCGTCAGCGCGGCAGCAGCAAAAGGAAGGTGGCAGGGGGCAACGGACGACGAACGTGACGGGAAAGACCGAATAGTGTTGCTGTTGTCGGTGGTACGCTAAAGATGCAGCACTGCCTGCGCCATGTCGCCGCGGCGTTCGAGCAAAAATTACAGCTGCCTATAGTTAGTGCAAGAAGCGAGCGAAGCCTAGCTCGCTCGCGCGCCAGCTTCGTAGCCCCACAAGGATGGCGAGGCCTCCTGATGACCCGCGTAAGACGTTACTCCGCTCGACCTCCCCAGCATGCCTCGAAAGTGGCGACAGTTTCGCAGATCGCACCCCCACAGGGATGGCGAGGTCGCATTTGAATCTGGGTAGGACGTCACTCCGCTGGACCCACCAGCAGGGATGGCGAGGTCTAATATGACTCTGCGTCTCTGCGTAACACGTCACTCAGACAGACCCCCCAGCAGCCCTCGAAAGTGGCGACAGTTTCGCAGATCGCACCCCCACAGGGATGGCGAGGCCAGATCTGAATGTGCGTAGCACGTCACTCCGCTCGACCGCTCAGCAGCCTTCGAAATTGGCGACGGTTTCGCAGATCGCACCCCTACAGGGATGGCGAGGTCGAATCTGAATCTGCGTAGCACGTCACTCCGCTCGACCCCCAGCGGCCTTCGAAAGTGGCGACAGATTCGCAGAGCGCAGCCCCACAAGGATGGCGAGGTCGAATCTGAGTCTGCGTAGCACGTCACTCCGCTGGGCCCCTCAGCGGTCCTTGAAAGTGGCGACAGTTTGGCAGATCGCAGCCCCCCAAGGACGGCGAGGCAGGAGACAAGCTGGCACGCAAAAAGGAACGGGGTAAGAAGCAGGAGGGAGGAGACAGGAGGCGGGAAGGAGGAGAAGGAGGAGGAGACCGCAAGTGCCCGATTCGAAACAGGGCTAGGACACAGCAGAGCGGCATGCCCACCGCGCTTGCAGCAGTCAGTGTTTCGGGCCCCCGCGCCCCTTGCGAAGCAATGACTAGTTGGGCCCCCCCGACACATCGAGCCCAAGATGCGTTCATTTGTGTTAACCGAGTCCCTGCGTGCTTGGCCTGTTTGGCCTTCCAGGCAGAAAGTGTGCCCAAACACGAGGTTTGGGGGAGGGATCTTCAGAGAACCCCTCCCCATCGGCGCCCCGCCTCCCTCCTCACTGCTGCCTCCTGCCTCCCTCGTCCCCCATCTCCCCCCTTCCCCGCCCTTTCTCCTCCCTCCTCCCAGGGGGAGGCGCCCATCCTGGCCCAGAGTCCTGGCCAAGCCAGCATCCCCGGCGTTCCCCCTCCCTCCTCACTGGACCGACCATCGCCACGCCAATCTTGGGCCCAGGATCAGAGTACATGGCCTCCCGGCCATGCCAGGACGGCGTACACAGGCATCCTGCTCTCAGCCCAGCGTCGGCCTGGCCTAGAAGCTGGAAACGCACATAGCTGGATCCACGTGTGGAACACCTGGAGGCCACGCGCTGGGCACACATGCGGAAGCCCAGCCCGGGCCCTGAAAGGCCGGAGCACCAAGCTCTCGCCCCAGCCGCGTCGTGTGCATCCAGATTCCTGCCGCCCTTCTGTCCACGCCCCTCCTCGGGGAGGAGGCCAGCGCCCCACAGACCCCAGGACTCTCTGGCACGCCCGAGAGAAGGGCAGCCGAAGGGACGAGACATCCTCATCCCCTGTTTTCTCCGGCTGGAACCCTAAACATCCGACGATCTGATTTTCTCAGCGCGCAGCCCCAAAGGTCCCGACTCCTCCCCCCGGGCCACTTTTTCGTCCCGGAGCCATTCTTGATGGTCCCAGTGCCCGATGACGAGCCCCGAAGGCCGAATCAAGAAGAAACGCCTGATCGAAAAAACAAATATCGTCGGAGATCTGGGACTGGCACACTCCTGGCCTGCGTAGGCCTTGTGCCTGGGGTGGGGGAACGTCACGGGGTGACCAGCTCAGGGGGTGAAACATCCTCAAGCTGGAATCGGCGACGCATCGCCGATAATTCAGCGCCAGGCTCCAGATAGCGCATCCGCACGCTCCTGGGCGGGGGGGGGGGCTCTCGGGCCCCCCTCGGCGGTCAGAGGGCGATTGGGGGTCTATGCATCTTTCCCCAGAGCCTACGGTCGGGAACTTTTGCTTCGCGTGTCGCGACGGCGACCCCGGCGCCTCGAGCGAATAGCGTGTCGCTCCGCTCCGCGGGGCGGGAGGCTGGCAAAAGCTCGGGACGTTCACAGACACCTGGGGGCTGGGACGTGCTTGACGCGTCCCGCCGAAGCGCAGCGGGCCAGAACCAACCGCGCGACACGCTGAGCAAACGTTCCTGACCGTATCGCCCTCAACGTTGCCCTTGGCTTTTGGGTCATAACTCGGCTCTCTGGCGGCCGTTCGGGACGATCTGGGCACCTCCGGAACGCCCTCGGCGAGGTGCAGCCACCGGAAGGCATCCCGAGACCGGAGAGCCGCCGAGAACCGACACAAGCGCCCGCAAACATCAAACCTCGAACCTCGAACCTCACGTGAGCGACGATCAAAAACGGATCTTACGCGAGATGACGTGGCGGCCTTCCGCGGCGGCTTACGCGGGCCGCCACAGCGCCACGTTACGTTGGGAACGAGGGCGCTCACGCGCGAGGTTACGCGGGCAGCTTACGCGCGAATGTCGGGGAAGACGGCCCCGCTTTTTTGGAGTCCCGAAACGGTACGGTGACGGACCGTGCGGTGACCTCGAAATCCCCCAAGACCTCACTGCACGGTCCGTCACCGCACGGCCTTGGGACCTCGGATGCCGCCGAGACGTCCTCGAAGAACGACCCGAGTCACTCAAAACCGTGCGGTGACCCCGACTCCCCACCGACTCACCGCGCGGTGTGGCTACCACCCCGCTTGGGGGCCCCCGAGCTGTCTTTTGCCGCTCACGCTGCCCCGGAGGAGGCGCCCACCCCGGCGGGGAGGGGAGGAGAGGGGAGGAGAGGGGAGGCGAGGGGAGGGGAGGGGAGGGGAGGGAGGAGGAGAAGGAGGAGGAGGAGGAGGGCCACCCCCGCCCCGGGGGCCTGCTCGGCACCCGCGCCGAGAGCAGGCCGCCCAGCAGCGCGCAGTCCGAGGCGCCGCCGCCCGGGGCGGCCGGGGGCGCCACCTCGCGCGGGCGCTCCGAGGAGGGGCCGGGGCTTCGCCAACGGGGGCGTACAGTGCCGTTTTTAATACATGCTCCGCGTGCGGATCATGTATTAAAAATGCAGGGAGTTAGTATTAAAAACAACGATGAGTTCATGCATAAATCTATTCATGAATTAGTCATGTATTAAAAATCTTATATATCTTCAAAAATCCAATGTATTAAAACCTGCCCTGTACACTGGAGGCCAGTCCACAAGATGACTTCCACAAGAAGCCCAACCCCGAGACCCCAGGACGTCCACCGAGTTTTGGGGCGGGAGCGCCACGCTCTGCGTCGCCAGACCGTCGAAGCCCAAGAGACCCGGGGCACCCTGGAGGCGAGCAGGGTGTTTCTCGGCATGGGTCTCCACTGTATCTGAACGGGGGCTGAGGCTTTTCTATATGCCTCCGTTTGCCATGCCGCCGCCCACAGCGCCCAGGGCCCCCCGAACGCCCAGGGCCCCCTGCACGGGGGCATGGGCAGACGTGAAGATCGGCGTTCCCCGTGCCTCCGGTTGCTGCGTCCCCGCGTTCCTCGTGACCCAAAAGTGGGTCCAGCTCAAAGAAGGTGGTGAAAAGATTTGGGGCAATTGCACTGCAAATGCGTTGGTCCAAAGAACTGTTTTGCACTGTATCGCAATTATCCCAGTGCGACCCTACCTAGGAGTTGGAGCCCCTAGGAAAGCAGCATTAGTAGTAACAGCAAAGCTAAGCTAAAGCTAAGCTAAAGCTAAGCTACAGCTAAGCTAAAGCTAAGCTAAAGCTAAGCTCAAGCTAAGCTCAAGCTAAGCTCAAGCTAAGCTCAAGCTAAACTCAAGCTAAGCTCAAGCTAAGCTCAAGCTAAGCTGAAGCTAAGCTCAAGCTAAGCTGAAGCTAAGCTGAAGCTAAGCTGAAGCTAAGCTGAAGCTAAGCTGAAGCTAAGCTGAAGCTAAGCTAAAGCTAAGCTCAAGCTAAGCTGAAGCTAAGCTAAAGCTAAGCTCAAGCTACGCTGAAGCTAAGCTGAAGCTGAAGCTAAGCTGAAGCTAAGCTGAAGCGAAGCTGAAGCTAAGCTGAAGCTAAGCTGAAGCTATGCTATGCTGCGCTATGCTATGCTATGCTATGTTGGGCTATGATATGATGTGCTATGCTGCGCTATGCTATGCTACGCTATGCTATACTATGCTGTGCTCTGCTATGCTAAAGCTCAGCGAAGCTAAGATGAAGGTAAGCTAAGCTAAGATAAACCTGAGCTAAGCTGAAGCTAAGCTAAGCTAATATGAAATAAGCTAAGCTAAGATGAGATAAGCAACGCCAAGCTAAGGGGACGTAACTGGGGGAACCGCGGGGCGGATCCTGGGGGAACCGCCCGAGGCGAGCCCCACTGCCCGGCCCCTTTAAGCTCAGAGAGTAAGAACCCTTCTAGGCAGAGCCTAGTAGGGAACTAATGCATTGCACGCGAAAATCCAGCAATACATTTGCGCCCGGGAATGTCTTGCACACCCCAAGTTTATTGCAACCCCACAAATCCGTTGCACCAAATCTATTGCACCACCCCCTTTTCGCTGGACCCCGCTTTAGGTTGGCGCCCTGGAGGGGTCGGGGATGACGGAAAGAGTGAGGTACGAGTGATGTACGCTGGGTTGGGGCGAAGCCTTCTAGGGAGAGGTCCGGGGGCGGGGCGAAGACCGAACGCATGCGTCCAATGGCCGCTGCTCGGGTTTGTCCGCAGGGGCTTCGCTGGTGACGGAACGAGCGGGGTTCGAGCGAGGTGGGGCGAAGCCCTCTAGGGGGGGGGGGGGGAGTGCAGAGGCGGGGCGAGGCGGGGACGACCCGGATGACGGAAAGAGCGAGGCAGGAGTGGTGTGCGCTCTGGCGGGGCGAAGCCCTCCAGGCAGGCGTGCAGAGGAGAGGGGGCGAGGAGCGCGCACCGCGGATCTGGTGGCGTAACTTTCCTCGTAGGTCTTCGAATGGAGCGGCTCCCGGGGCGGCTCCGATGGCCCGTTTGTTCGCATTTGTTCGAGCGACGCGGCCCAAGGGCTCCAAGACGACCCAAGAGGGCCCCAAAACAGCCCCCACAGGGCCCCAAGACGGCTCCAAGAGAGCCTCAGATGGCCTCCAGACCATCCAAGAGAGCCTCGAGAAGGCTCCAAAGGCTCTCCAGAGACTCCCGAGACGGCCCCCAGGAGCGAAAAACACTCTATTTTCTGTGGTTTTTCCAGGTTTGGGGGATTCTTGCTTTTTCTGGCCAAGAACGATCCGAAACGGCCCAAGGAAGAGGAGAAAGAGGGAGGAGGAGGAGGAGGAGGAGGACGAGGAGGAGGAAAAGGATGCAGATGAGGAGGCGGCAGAGGAGGAGAAGAAGAAGAGGAAGAGGAGGGAGAGGAGGGAGAGGAGGAGGAGGAGGAGGAGGAGGAGGAGGAGGAGGAGGAGGAGCAAGGCTCCCAACTGAGAGCGGTGACGTAGCACGCGCTTACCAGCAAGGCTCCCAAGAGCGAGCGGTGACGCAACAAGCTTTTACCACCAAGGCTCCCAAGAGCGAGCGGCAACGTAAGCATCTCTGGGCACGAGGACTCTGAACATAGAGCGGTGACGCAACAAGTTCTTCCCAGCAAGGCTCCCAACAAAGAGCGGTGACGTAACATGCGCTTACCAGCAAGGCTCCCAAGAACGAGCCGTGGAGCAACAAGCTCTTACCACCAAGGCTCCCAAGAGCGAAGGGTGCTATGAGCCATCTCGGGCAAAATGCTGAAACGCTCTTTCCGTTCACCTGCCGGCCCAGGTAACGGAAAGAGCGAGGTACGAGTAATGTACGTTGAGTTGGGGCGAAGCCTCCTCCTCCTCCTCCTCCTCCTCCTCCTCCTCCTCCTCCTCCTGCTCCTGCTCCTGCTCCTGCTCCTGCTCCTCCTCCTCCTCCTCCTCCTCCTCCTCCTCCTCCTCCTCCTCCTCCTCCTCCTCCTCCTCCTCCTCCTCCTCTTCCTCCTCCGCCCCTTTTCCACATAAACTCGCTGGCCCAACGGGCCAAGGGCGTGCTAAGATCTTCGGTAACTTGTGAACAATATTTCTAGTTCGCGCGCGCGGGGCCGCCCCAGGGGGTCCCCGGAAGAAAAGTACCTCCGCAAGTCCTGGCAAGGTCCCGGCAAGATCCCGGGCAGGTCCCGGGCAGGTCCGGGGCTGGTCCTGGGCAGGTCCCAGTCAGGTCCCAGCAGGCTCCAAAGAGCGCTCCAGGAGCGATTCAAGTGGCCCCCAAGAGAGCTCAACATGGTCCGAGACGGTCCAAGAGCGATCCAAGACGCCAAAGATTGCCTCCAGACAGCCCAAAGCGCCTTCAAGACGCCCAAAGAGGCCTCCAAGAGACCCCCCAAGAGGGCCCACAGAGGCAGAAATTCGTGATTGTCCTTCAGTTTCTGACGGTTTTGGGCGTTCTCGCCTTTTCGGCTTACCGGCGCTCCAAAAGACCGCCCCAAGACGGCCCACGAAGCCTCCAAGAGGGCCCCAAGACGGCCAAAATGGCCCCAAGACAGCCTACGAGGCGCCCAAGACGGCCCAAGAGCCCCAAAACGGCCCCAAGAGGGGCCCAAGAAGGGGACCAGGAACCGAAAAGACCAGCCTTCACCCCCAAGAGGCCAACAGAAGGCCCCAAGAGGCCCCCAAGAGGCCCCAAGGGGCCCCAAGAGGCACCCCAAGAAGCCCCAAGAGGCCCCCAAAAGGCCCCCAAGAGGCCTCAAACCTGCCTCCCAAAAGCCCCTGAGAGGACAACCACGAGAGCCCAACCAACATCTGTGAGGCCTCTGACCCGGCACCCACCGCCTCCGAAAAATGGCAGCCGCCCCACCGCACCGCCTTGACAACAACACCCCGACAGACGACAGTGGCGAGGCAATACGGGCTGGCGGAATGTGCGAAGCGATTACATAACTTCTCCCTGTCGCACCCCCAGACGTATCGGCAGGGCGGGCCGGGTGTTTCGCCTGAGACGTCCTCGCCACTCATGATCCTGAAGCTTGAGATTTACAACAGCTTCACGGATGGACAATGGCAGGTTTTCACAATATGGCTCTCGCCTTAGCGCCGCGCACACTCGTCTTGAAACCTTACGACCGCTTGAAGGATGGAAGGCGCCTGGTTGCGAAATGTGGCTCTCGCAGTAGCGCCTCGTTCATTCGTCTGAAAAACTTGCAGCGGTTTCAAGGATTGCAGCGCACGGTGATAGGAGATGGGGGACAGCTAACTGCTCGCACGGATCTCTCCAAGGGTGCGATCTGGCCAAGACTCCGAGGCGAGACAGGCCCTGGCCACGAGGGGAGGGCGACGGTGTCGGCACCTGCTTCCTCTCTCAGGAGCAGAAGGAGCAGGAGGCGCGGCCAGAGCCGCCGCATCGCCGATGCAGCGGCCATGCGGCGCGACCCTCCAACCCCATCGGATTGCTCGGCCCCCACCTGGGAGCCCTGGAGCGCCGCCACCTTCCTCCTCCCCCCGAGGAGCGGGAGGAGGGTCGAGGAGGAGAGAGGCGGCAAAGGCGGCGAGGAGGCCCGAGGAGGCCCCGAGGCGAGGCCCCGAGGCGAGGCGGCGAGGGCGGCGAGGGAGGCCCCGAGGAGGCCCCGAGGAGGCCCCGAGGCGCCCGAGGCGGCGAGGAGGCGCCCGAGGCGGCGAGGCGGCGCGGCCGAAGCCGCCGTGGGGAAGCTGGCGCCGCCGGCCGGGGCGGCGGCCAGCGTCGTCGGCGCCGACGGGGCCGCGCCGGCGCTCGGCCCGGGGAGGGGCGGCCGCGGGGGCTCCTGCGCGCGGGCGGCACGGCCACGGAGAGCGGGGCTCGCCGTCGCCGGCGAAGGCCCTCGTCGTCGCCCTCGTCGCCCTCGTCGTCGCCCTCGTCGTCGCCCTCGTCGTCGCCGTCGTCGTCGCCCTCGTCGTCGCCCTCGTCGTCGCCTTCGTCGCCCTTGTCGCCCTCGTCGCCCTCGTGCCTCGGGGCCGCCTCTGCACCCGCCGAGGATCAAGATCGGGGAGGCCGAGAAGAGGAAGGAACATAGAAGCAGCCGCCGGCGAGGCCCCGCCTCCGCCAGCTGCCACCACTCCGCCACCCGTGCCTCGAGGGGCCATGGCTTCGCTATGCGCTTGCCCTTAGGCCAGGGGAGCGTTCCCTGTCCAAGGATGGGCTTAGAGCACCTCATCACCGGATAACCTCGTCAACATCTTCGTCTTCGCAGGAGGGGGGGGGAGTCAGCTCACGTAGCTGATTTTCCCCGCGCCATCCCGCGCCAGAGGCGCCAATTTATCGGGGAATGCGTCTGGCGGCGGGGCCGAAACCAGCTGCAAGCAGCAGATGCCGTACCCCCCCCTTCCCTATACCCCCTTTTGTCCGACCCGAGCTTTGCCTACCTTGGCGCAGTCGAATTAGCGTGAACTAGCGTACCCCTTGACCTCTTAGATTTGGACTGTTTCATTGCTTCTCAAAGACGCCGCGCATGGCCTTACCACAGCGTCGCCCAGCGCAGCTCGCTCACGTGCTGCAGCGCACCTATATGGCAACAACCATTACTCAATCGCTTGACTCCAGTAAGTTACCACCCTCACTATGGTTACTAACAAATTCCGCATCTTCCTCCTCATCGTTGCTGTCGTCGTGCTCTTCATTACCATCGTAATCGTCACTATCGTTATCATCACCATAATCAATCTCAAAATCAACCTCACCATCCTCACTGTAATCGACCTTATCACCATCCTCATCATCATCGCCATTGTCATTGTCTTCACCATCCTCGTGATAACAATCATATCCCTCCTCCTCCTCCTCCTCCTCCTCCTCCTCATCATCATCATCATCATCATCATCATCATCACAATATTCATCACCATCACCATCACCATCACCATCACCGTCGTCATCATCGTCGTCATCGTCTTCATCATCAGAACCGCTTCCATCACCACCCCCTCCCTTCGTTCGCGCGACGTCCACCGGCCACGTCGCCGATCCTGGCCAGTCTGGCCTTGGACCCCACATCGGTGTGCACGCCTCCATGGCCAGGCCAGGAGGACGCATGCACAAACCCGGGGCCCAGGGCCGGCCCAGCACACGGTCGGCCCGGACATCCGACGATGCGTTTTTCTCCAAGGAGGCTTGCCTATAGGAGTCCTAGCTCAAGCCATCGAAAACTGGTCCACAGGTCAGCCCCCTGCTTTGCCCTTGCACGCGTCAAGCTATCCGCATGGCTTCATCTGCTATCCGCATGATTTCCTCTGTATCCGCACGACTTCCTCTGCTATTATAATGATTTCCTGTGGCTATTCAAATGGTGTCCCCAGAACCGTCCGACAATCGTCAAAACTATCCGCATGGTTTCCTCTGTATCCGCATGGCTTCCCCTGCTATCCGCATCTCGTCCCCGTCGTCGACGTCCTCTCCTCGCCGTCGTCGTCGTCCTCATCATACTCAATTTCGCCGTCGTCGTCGCCGTCGCCGTCATGTTCGTCCTCACCGTCGTCGTCGTCGTCGTCGTCGTCGACGTCGTAGTCGTGGGTGGCGTCATCCTCGTCGTCGACGTTGTCGTCGTCCTCGTAGTCGTCGCCGTCGTCGTCGTCGTCGTCGTCGTCCTCATCCTCGTCGTCCTCGTCCTCGTCGCCCTCGTCGTCCTCGGCGCTTTCTGCCCCACTGCAACCCACCACGCTGCCGCTCGTCGAGAGGCCGCGGGACGGCGGGGCGGCCCGGGGGAGGCTGCCTCGCGAAAGGCAGGCGGCGCCCGCCGCAGGTCGGTCCGGGCGCCGAATTGGGGCGCGCCGCGGCCGCGATGCTGGACGGAGCGCGATGCTGGAGGGAGGGGTCGGGTGTTGCTGGAGCTACCCCTGGCCCAAGGTACCCCCAGCTTTTCGCTGTAATTCTGGGCCCCTGGGGCCCTCTGGGCCTCGTTGGGGGTGCGCTGGAGGCCATCCGGGCCACCCCGAGAAATCCTGGGGGCACCTTGGGCCAGGGGGCACTTCTAGCAACACCCGAGGGGGAGGGACGGAGGGGAGGGGGGAAGGCAAGGTGCCCTGGACACGTGAAGCGACGTGGTTCCAGCTCGGGCACAACATGTTAGATACCCCCCTGTGTGGCCTAGACACGTGAAAACACGTGGCTCCAGCTCGGGACCACCATGTTAGATACCCTCCTGGGCGACCTGGGCACGTGAAAAGACGTGGTTCCAGCGCGGGACCACTATGTTGGATACCCCGCTTCTGTGTGGCCTGGACAAGTGAAAACACATGGTACCAGCTCGGGACCACCATGTTAGATACCTACCTGGGTGCCCCGAACATGTGAAACGACGCGGTTCCAGCTCGGGACCACCATGTTAGATACCCACCTGGGTGGCCTGGACACGTGAAAACACGTGGTTCCAGCTCGGGACCACCATGTTAGATACCTCCTGGGCACTCCTAGCGAAATTCCGGCAAAAACCAGCGAATTAGTCGAGACGTTCTCGAAATTCATGCGCGCGGGACGCGGCACGCGCGAGACATCTTCGAAATTCCTGCGAGCGGGACGCTTTTCCGCGTCGCGGTCGGGGCTCCAGACTTCGTTTTTTGGGAAGGAATTATACAAAAAAACGCCCCGCAACTTTTTTTACGTAAGAAAACGGTGGTCTGCGGACCCCGTTATTTATCGAGGATCCGAGTTGGGGGGCAAACTTTCCTCGAGCGGGCACGCGAAAAACACACTTGTTCAACTGAAATGTCGTACTTTACTTTGTAATTTACCTCAGAATAGTTCCGCTGGCCCACCTCCCGTCGTCCCCGGGGGGAAACCCACTAAAAGAGAACCCTGCGCCGGAGCCCTTTCCGGGAAGGGTTTCGTTCGGGGCATCCTCTAACATAAAACAATCTATAACACAAAACAAGCGTTTCGCTCGAGACATCCTCAACAAATTCTGAAAAACATGATCGACCCACGAACCCGGAAAGGAATATAGACATGTAAAGCATGGCAACGTTTTCAAAGACACCTGACTGGGCGACGGGCAAATACAATGCTGAGTGTATCGATCTTGATGTAACGTGCCGAGAGCTGTGCTGTGCTGCACTGTGCTGAATTGCGATGTGCCATGCCGCGATTGTGCTCTATAGCGTCGTGGATCGAGTCCTTCTTTGCATCCGAGTCCTGGCCGAACTGATCTGGATCTTAAGCTCGAGCTGCCTGCGCACATAGTAGCTGCCCCAAAGCTAATTGACAGGGGGACATGCCAGGAGGACGCGCCTCGAAACGTCCCAAGGGACGCGCCAGGCGACGTGCCAGGTGACGTGCCATGGGGTCGCACCGCGGGAGGTGCCAAGGGGACGCGCTACGGAACGTGCCAATGGATGTGCCACGGGATGTGCCAGGGGACGCGCCGCGCGACGTGCCAGGGGGACTCGCCAAGGGACGCCCCACGAAACGTGCCAAGGAACGTGCCAGGTTGCAATGCTGAGTATATCAATCTTGATGTACCGTGCCGAAGTCTGTGTTGTGCTGCGCCGTGCTGAATTGCGATGTGCCATGCCGCGATTGTGCTCTATAGCGTTGTGGATCGAGTCCTCCTTTGCATCCGAGTCCTGACCGAACTGATCTGGATCTTAAGCACGAGCTGCCTGAACACATAGTAGCTGCCCCAGGGCTAATTGACAGGGGGACATTCCAGGAGGACGCGCCGCGGTACGTCTCAGGGGACGCGCCAAGCGACGTGCCAAGGGGACGCGCAACGGAACGTGCTGGGGGCAAGCGTTTCGCTCGAGACATCCTGTCAAAATCCTCATGCTAGACATCCGCCTGAGCGACCTGGACACATGAAAACAAGCGTTTCGCTCAACACATCCTCAACACATTCTCATGCTAGACATCCGCCTGGGCGAACTGGACACGTGAAAGAAAGTGATTTGCTCGAGACATCCTCAACACATCTTCATGTGAGACGTCCGCCTGGGTGACCTGGGCACGTGATAACAAGCGTTTCGCTGGAGACGTTTTCAACACCTCCTCATTCTAGACATCTTCCTGGGCGACCTGTACACGTGAAAGCAAACGTCTCGCTTGAGACATCCTCAACACATCTTCATGTTAGACATCCGCCTGGGCGACCTGGACACGTGCAAACAAGCATCTCGATCGAGACTTCCTCAACACATCCTCATTCTAGACATCCGCCTGGGCGACCTGTACACGTGAAAGCAAACGTCTCGCTCGAGACGTCCTCAACAAATCCTGGCGCTAGACCTCTGCCTGGGCAACCTGGAGGCGTGAAACCAAGCGTCTCGCTCGAGACATCCTCAAGACCTGGGCACGTGAAAACAAGCATTTCACTTGAGAGATCCTCTGAATTCTGGTCCCCAGGAAAAAACAATATATAACACAAAACAAGCGTTTCGCTCGAGACATCCTCAACAAATCCTGAAAAATAAGCGTTTCGCTCGAGACATCCTCAAAAAGAATTCCGTCGGCCCTAGACGACCTCGTAACTTATCACTCATAATTCCGCCGGCCCTACAGCTGTCGATTCCGGGGGTACACAACTAAAAAAGAACCCTGAGCCCCTGCCTTTTCCGGGAATAATTCCGCCGGCCCTATGCGACCTCGTCATTTATCGCAAAAAAATTCCACTGGCCCTACAGCCGTCGATTCCGGGGGTAAACCTCTAAAAGAGAACCCTGGGCCCACGCCCTTTCCGGGAACCTCTACAAGAGAACCCTGGGCCCACGCCCTTTCCGGGAACAAGCGTTTCGCTGGGGACATTCTCAAAAATGATTCCGCGGGCCCTCTTCCCGCCTCGGTATTAACCGCGAATAATTCCGCCGGCCCTCTTCCCGTCGGGTCGGGGAGGAAACAGCTAAAAGAGAACCCTGAGCCCGCGCCCTTTCCGGGAAAAAAGGAGGAAGGAGAGGAGAAGGCAGAAACATGATCGACCCACGAACCTGGAAAGGAATATAGAAATATAAAGCATGGCGGCGTTTCAAAGACACCTAATTGGGAGACGGGCAAATGCAATACTGAGTGTATCGATCTTGATGTACCGTGCCGAGGGCTGTGCTGTGCGCCATGCCGCGATTGTGCTCTATAGCGTTGTGGATCGAGTCCTCCTTTGCATCCGAGTCCTGACCAAACTGATCTGGATCTTAAGCTCGAGCTGCCTGAGCAGATGGTAGCTGCCCCAGAGCTAATTGACAGGGGGACATGCTAATTAGGAGGACGCTCCGCGGAACGTCCCAAGGGACGCGCCAGGCGACGTGCCAAGGGACGTGCCATGGGGACGCACCGCGGGACGTGCCAAAGGGACGCGCTACGGAACGTGCCAATGGATGTGCCACGGGATGTGCCAGGGGACGCGCCGCGCGACGTGCCAGGGGGACTCGCCACGGGACGCGCCACGGAACGTGCCAAGGAACGTGCCAAGTTGCAATGCTGAATGTATCGATCTTGATGTACCGTGCACAGGGCTATGCTGTGCTGGGCCGTGCTGAATTGCGATGTGCCATGCCGCGATTGTGCTCTATAGCGTTATGGATCGAGAGCTCCTTTGCATCCGAGTCCTGACCGAACTGATCTGGATCTTAAGCTCGAGCTGCCTCAGCTGAGAGTAGCTGCCCCAGAGCTAATTGACAGGGGGATATGCTAGGAGGACGCGCCGCGGAACGTCACAAGGGACGCGCCAAGCGACGTGCCAAGGGACGTGCCTTGGGAACGCACCGCGGGACCTGCCAAAGAGACGCGCTACGGAACGTGCCAATGGACGTGCCACGGGACGTGCCAAGGGACGCGCCGCGCGACGGGCCAGGGGGACTCGCCACGGGACGCGCCACGGAACGTGCCAAATTGCAATGCTGAGTGCATCGATCTTGCTGTATCGTGCCGAGAGCTGTGCTGTGCTGCGCCGTGCTGAATGAACTGCGATGTGCCATGCCGCGATTGTGCTCGATTTAACGTTGTGGATCGAGTCCTCCCTGGCATCCGAATCCTGACCAGACTGATCTGGATCTTAAGCTCGAGCTGCCTGAGCAGATGGTAGCTGCCCCAGAGCTAATCGACAGAGGGGACATGCCACGAGGACGCACCGCGGAACGTCCCAAGGGACGCGCCAGGCGACGTGCCAAGGGACGTGCCATGGGGACGCACCGCGGGACGTGCCAAAGGGACGCGCTACGGAACGTGCCAATGGACGTGCCGCGGGACGTGCCAAGGGACGCGCCGCGCGACGGGCCAGGGGAACTCGCCACGGGACGCGCCACGGAACGTGCCAAATTGCAATGCTGAGTGCATCGATCTTGCTGTATCGTGCCGAGAGCTGTGCTGTGCTGCGCCGTGCTGAACTGCGATGTGCCATGCCACGATTGTGCTCGAGTTAACGTTGTAGATCGAGTCCTCTTTGCATCCGAGTCCTGACCGAACTGATCTTGATCTTAAGCTCGAGCTGCCTGAGCAGATGGTAGCTGCCCCAGAACGAATCGACAGAGGGGACATGCCAGGAGGACGCGCCGCGGAACGTCCCAAGGGACGCGCCAGGCGACGTGCCAGGGGACGTGCCAGGGGCACGCACCGCGGGACGTGCCAAAGGGACGCGCTACGGAACGTGCCAATGGACGTGCACCGCGCGAGGTGCCAGGGGAACTCGCCACGGGACGCTCCGCGGAACGTGCCAGGCAACATGCCAGGCTGCAATGCTAAGGGTATCGATATTGATGTACCGTGCCGAGGGCTGTGCTGTGCCTGGGTGACCTGGACACGTGGAAACACGCGTTCTGCCCAAGACGTTCTCAGCACATCCTCATGCTAGACATCCGCCTGGGCAACCTGGACACGTGCAAACAAGCGTCTCGATCGAGACTTCCTCGACACACCCTCATGCTAGACATCCGCCTGGGCGACGAGGACACGTGAAAACAAGCCTCTGGCTCGAGACATCCTCAACAAATCCTGGCGCTAGACCTCTGCCTGGGCGACCTGGAGGCGTGAAACCAAGCGTCTCGCTCGAGACATCCTCAAGACCTGGGCACGTGAAAACAAGCATTTCACTTGAGAGATCCTCTGAATTCGGGTCCCCAGGAGATGACAATCTATAACACAGAACAAGCGTTTCGCTCGAGACACCCTCAACAGATTCTGAAAGACAAGCGTTTTGCTCGAGACATCCTCAATTTCTACTTCGCCGGCCCTACGCGACCTGTTATTTATCGCAAAAGAAATTCGCCAGCCCACCTCAAATCAAACCCGGAGGTAAACCAACTAATAGAGAACTCTGAGCTTATGCCCTTTCCGGGAAAATTGAGGCCAGGACCCTGTTCTCCCGACGGGACTCGGCAGGACGGAGAGGAGCGGAAGGGACACGGGGGAGAAGGCGGGGAGGCCCAGGCGAGGAGCGGCGGAGAGACAAGGGAGCCACCCGGCGGATGGCGCATGCAGCGACCTTCGGCCGCTGGCTCGTTTGGCCAACCTGGGCCAGGTCGTGGTACCCTCTCCTCCTCCTCCTCCTCCTCCTCCTCCTCCTCCTCCTCCTCCCTCCTCCTCCTCCTCCTCCTCCTCCTCCTCCTCCTCCTCCTCCTCCTCCTCCTCCTCCTCCTCCTCCTCCTCCTCCTCCTCCTCCTCCTCCGCCTCCTCCTCCTCCTCCTCCTCCTCCTCCTCCTCCTCCTCCTCCTCCTCCTCCTCCAGGGGGGAGCGCAGGGCGTCGCACAGGCCGCGGTGGGGCAGCACCATCGCCCTCATGGCAACGCAGAAGGCATATGTGCACCACCGCCGTGCCTGGCCAGGGCCATCCTGGGCCCTGGCGCGGTGCACTGCGCCCTCCCAGCTGGGGCCAGGAGGGTCAGTGCACCAGCCTGGGGCCCAGGATGGCCCTGGCCAGGCACGGCGGGGGCGCTCGGCTGGGGAAACAAGAAGATAGCGATACCGCTGCGCTCCAGACCTCTCCCAAAGGTGGCGTTCTGACCTAAGTTCGAGGCAAACCCAGCCGTGTCGACGAGGGCCTCCGCAGAGGTCCAGGAGGGCGGCAACGAGGGAAGTGCAACGGCATCGGTACTTGCTCCTCCTCTGTACAGGCGCCTTCTGCGAAATGGTGGCGAAGACGCCCCAGCTCGGCAGCGCCGCGGACACCCCAAGCAGGGCTCCTTCCTCATGCGCTGCACACGGAGCTAATGCCGAGCAGCGAGCGAGGACCCGCAGCAGGCCCTTGAAACAAGCGCAGGAATCTGCCCATAAGCTGTCAGTGCGCTGCTCCCCCCTTCCTTGTCCTCTCCCTCTTCCTCCTCCCATGCCCCCTCCTCCAGGTCTCTCTCGTCCCCCGCCTTCCATTTGTATCCTCCCGCGTCCTTCCGCTTCCCTCCCTCCACCCTCCTCGTCCATCTTCCCTGCTGGCCCTACTCCTGAGTATGCCCCTTGTTTGCGCATCCTCCACCTCCTCTTTCTCCCCCTCCTCCTCTTCCATTCCATTTTCTTTTGAATAAATTCTCCTTGTCGCCCCCCGGGGTCAGTGTTTAGGGCGGGCCGGGCGTTTCGCCTGAGAAATCCTCACCATGTATGACCCTGAAGCTTATTAAAGATTGGCAATATATTCACAGATGGAGGGCGGGCCGTTCTCAAAATGTCGCTCTCGCCTCAGCGCCGCGCGCATTCGTTTGAAACATGATCGACCCACGAACCTGGACAGGCATATGGAAATGCAACGCATGGCAACGTTTTCACCGACACCTGATTGGGTGACGGGCAAATGCAATGCTGAATGTATCGATCTTGATGTACCCTGCCGAGGGCTGTGCTGTGCTGCACCGTGCTGAATTGCGATGTGCCATGCCGCGACTGTGCTCTATAGCGTCGTGGATCGAGTCCTCCTTTGCATCCGAGTCCTGACCGAACTGATCTGGACCTTCAGCTCGAGCTGCCTGAACACATAGTAGCTGCCCCAGAGCGAATTGACAGGGAGATATGCCAGGAGGACGCGCCCCGAAACGTCCCAAGGGACGCGCCAGACGACGTGCCAGGGGACGTGCCACGGGGTCGCACCGCGGGACGTGCCAAGGGGACGCGCTACGGAACGTGCCAATGGATGTGCCACGGGATGTGCCAGGGGACGCGCCGCGCGACGTGCCAGGGGGACTCGCCACGGGACGCGCCACGGAACGTGCCAAGGAAAGTGCCAGGTTGCAATGCTGAGTGTATCGATCTTGTACCGTGCCGAAGTCTGCGCTGTGCTGCGCCGTGCTGAACTGCGATGTGCCATGCCGCGACTGTGCTCTATAGCGTCGTGGATCGAGTCCTCCTTTGCATCCGAGTCCTGACCGAACTGATCTGGATATTAAGCTCGAGCTGCCTGAACACATAGTAGCTGCCCCAGAGCTAATTGACAGGGGGACATGCCAGGAAGACGCGCCGCGGAACGTCTCAAGAGACGCGCCAAGCGACGTGCCAGGGGACGTGCCATGGGGACGCCCCGCGGGACGTGCCAAGGGGACGCGCTACGGAACGTGCTGGGGACAAGCGTTTCGCTCGAGGCATCCTGTCAAAAACCTCATGCTAGACATCCGCCTGAGCGACCTGGACGCGTGAAAACAAGCGTTTCGCGTAACACATCCTCAACACACTCTCATGCTAGACATCCGCATGGGCGAACTGGACACGTGAAAATTACCCCAGTGCGACCCTACCTAGAAGTTGGAGCCCCTAGGAAAGCAGCATTAGTTGCTATGTTGTGCTATGATGTGCTATGCCATGCTATGCTGCGCTATGCTATGCTATGATCTGCTATGCTATGGTATTCTGCGCTATGGTAGGATATCGTATGACATGATATGCTAAGATGTGATATGCCATGCTGCGCTGTGCTATGCTAGGCTATGCTATGATATGATTTGGTATGCTAAGCTGCGCTATGATATGCTATGGTATGCTATGCTATGCTATGTTATGCTGCGCTATGGTATGCTATGCTGGGCTATGCTATGATATGCTATGCTGCGTTATGATATGCTACAATATGCTATACTATGCTGTGCTCTGCTATGCTAAAGCTCAGCGAAGCTAAGATGAAGGTAAGCTAAGCTAAGATAAACCTGAGCTAAAATGAAGCTAAACTAAGCTAAGATGACATAAGCTAAGCTAAGATGAGATAAGCAACGCTAAGCTAAGGGGACGTAACTGGGGGAACCGCGGGGCGGATACTGGGGGAACCGCCTGGGGCGCTTTCCACTGCCCGGCCCCTTTAAGCCTAGAGAGTAAGAACCCTTCTAGGGAGAGCCTAGGTAGGGAACAATTGGTTCGCTCGAGACATCCTCAACACATCTTCATGTGAGACGTCCGCCTGGGTGACCTGGGCACGTGAAAACAAGCGTTTCGCTCGAGACGTGTTCAACACCTCCTTACTCTAGACATCCGCCTGGGCGACCTGTACACGTGAAAGCAAACGTCTCGCTCGAGACATCCTCGACACATCTTTATGTTAGACATCCGCCTGGGCGACCTGGACACGTGAAAACAAGCGTGTCTCTCGAGACATTCTTAACACATCCTCATGCTAGGCATCCGCCTGGGCAACCTGGACACGTGCAAACAAGCGTCTCGATCGAGACTTCGTCAACACATCCTCATGCTAGACATCCGCCTGGGCGACGAGGACGCGTGAAACCAAGCGTCTCGCTCGAGGCATCCTCAATCAATCTTGGCGCTAGACCTTTGCCTGGGCAACCTGGAGGCGTGAAACCAAGCGTCTCGCTCGAGACATCCTCAAGACCTGGGCGCGTGAAAATAAGCATTTCACTTGAGAGATCCTCTGAATTCTGGTCCCCAGGAGAGGACAATCTATAACACAAAACATTCGTTTCGCTCGAGGCATCCTCGACAAATTCTGAAAAACCCGCCGGCCCTACAGCCGTCGATTCCAGGAGTAAACCTACTAAAAAACCCTGGGCCCCCGCCCTTTCTGGGAAAATTAGAAGAGCTTCACAGATTGAAAGCGGGTGGCTTTCACAATGTAGCTCTCGCCTTAGCGCAGCGCACCTTCATTTTCAAAATGTGCAAGAGCTTCACGGATTGAGGGTGGCTCCTTTTCAAAATGTGGCTCTCGCCTTATCGCCACGCACATTCGTTTTGAACATCTGCAACAGCTTCACAGATGGAGGGCGGGTCGTTGTCAAAATGTGATTCTCGCCTTAGCGCCGCGGACATCCGTTTTGAAACATGATCGACCCACGAACCCGAAAAGAAATATAGAACTGTTAAGCATGGCAACGGTTCAAAAACACCTGATTGGACGACGTGCAAACGAAATGCTGAATGTATCGATCTTGATGTACCGTGCACAGGGCTGTGCTGTGCTGCGCCGTGCTGAATTGCGATGTGTCTTGCCGCGAGTGTACTCTATAGCGTTGTGGATCGAGTCCTCCTTTGCATCCGAGTCCTGACCGAACTGATGTGGATCTTAAGCTCGAGCTGCCTCAGCACATAGTAGCTGCCCAAAGCTGATTGACAGGGGGACATGCTAGGAGGACGCGCCGCGGAAAGTCCCAAGGGACGCGCCAGGCGACATGTCAGGGGACGTGCCATAGGGACGCACCGCGGGACGTGCCAAGGGGACGTGCCACGGGACGTGCCAGGGGACGCGCCGCGCGACGGGCCAGGGGAACTCGCCACGGGACGCGCCACGGAACGTGCCAAGGAAAGTGCCAGGTTGCAATGCTGAGTGTATCGACCTTGATGTACCGTGCCGAGGGCTGTGCTGTGCTGCGCCGTGCTGAACTGCGATGTGCCATGCCGCGATTGCGCTCTCTAGCGTCGTGGATC
This sequence comes from Prorocentrum cordatum, assembly GCA_963575745.1. Classification (NCBI taxonomy): domain Eukaryota; class Dinophyceae; order Prorocentrales; family Prorocentraceae; genus Prorocentrum; species Prorocentrum cordatum. Next base: position 101,161 of record CAUYUJ010022331.1, read on the forward strand.
GAGTTCTCTTTTGCATCCGAGTTCTGACCGAACTGACCTGGATCCTAAACTCGAGCTGCCTCAGCACGTAGTAGCTGCCCCAGAGCTAGTTGACAGGGGGATATGCTAGGAGGACGCGCCGCGGAACGTCCCAAAGGATGCGCCAGGCGACGTGCCAGGGGACGTGCCACGGGGACGCACCGCGGGACGTGCCAAGGGGACGCGCTACAGAACGTGTCAATGGACGTGCCACGGGACGTGCCAGGGGACGCGCCGCGCGACGTGCCAAGGGGGACTCGCCACAGGACACGCTGCAACCGCGCTCCAAGGGCCGCGCTCCCTCGTGAATGACGCAGTTTCCACGCTTCCATGGCCGCGCTCCCTCGTGAATGACACAGTTGCCACGCTCCCAGGGCCACGATCCCTAGTGACTTACGCTGGGTTCGCGCCTCCAGGGCCAGGATCCCTCGTCAATTACCCTGCGTCCACGCTCCCAAGGCCAGGATCCTTTGCAAATTACACGGCATCTGCGCTCCACGGGCCACGATCCTTCGTAAATAACGGTCCGACCGCACTCCCAGAACCACCTGGGCATCCTGGAGCGCCCAAGCCGCTGCAAAAAAAGCGCTTCGCCCGAGACATCCTCAGAGATTCGGCACGCAGGGTGCGCCATCCTCGAGCGGGCACGCAAAAAGCCAACCTTGCAAAAACACAGTTTCGCCCGAGACATCCTCAGAGATTCGGCACGCAGGGTGCGCCATCATCGAGCGGGCACGCAAAAAGCCAACCTTCCTTCTACAAAACAAGCGCGGGACCCGAGACATCCATTCCTGCGCGCGGAATGCGCCATCCTCGAGCGGGCACGCAAAAAGTCAACTGTTTCACCTTTTTCGTGTCCCAGTCGAGTCTCCATACCTCGTTATGTAAAATGGATTCTGCGCAAAACGCTCCGCACCTTCTCATTTACGAAGGAAAGCGTGGGTCCGCGGACCCCCTATTGGGCGAGGATCCGAGATGGGGCGCACTTTCCTCGAGCGGGCACGCGCGAAACGCATGTTTGTCCACGCCGAATGGGACTTTACCTCGTTATGTATCGCAAATTCGCCGGCCCACCCCCAACATGGCACCAGGGACAGGTTACCACACTCAAAGAACCCTGCGCCCGAGCCCTTTCCGGGAAAAAATGCAAGAGCTTCACGGATTGAGGGCGGGTGGCTTTCAGAAGGTGGCTCTCGCCTTCGCGCCGCGCACATTCGTTTTTTCAGTTTGGAAGAGTTTCACGGATTCCTGTGGCCAACCTACCAGAAATACTGTTTAGGACGGATTCAGGATCATGAGGGTGCAACAGTTACGTGGAGTCGCGGCGTTGCAGTCCCAGGAATGGCGTTCTGGCACGATTCAGGATCGCCAAGACGCAAAAGTCAGGTTGATCCGTGGCGTTGGAACACCGAAAACACTGTCTTGGCATGCTTCAAAGTCTTCAAACGCTCGTCTTTCAACGAGGCAGTTTCCTCAGTGGAAATGAACTGTTGTAGAGGCCTTAAGACGAGGGAGCTTGGAGGGAGGGTTTATTCCAACATCGTTGATGACTCTTGGGTTTACACTGGTCCTCCTCTATTTCTATTTCCCAAGGCGGAGAAGATCAGTGACGCACCTCAGCCGACACGGGACCTACCCTTCCCGCCGGATGGCGCTCCCGGGGGCGCCAGCCACTTACTCCGAGGCCAGTCGTAAGGGCGTGCCGGGCGTTTCGCCTGAAAGCTTAAAAATTGGCAACAGCTTCGCAAATGGAGGGCGGGTCGTTGTCAAAATGTGGTTCCCGCCTTAGCGCCGCGCACATTCGTTTTGAAACATTTGCAAGAGCTTCACGGATTGAGGGCGGGTGGTTTTCTAAATTTGGCTGTCGCCCTAGCGCGGCGCACTTTCGGTTTAAACATTTGCAAGAGCTTCACGGATTGAGGGCGGCTCCTTCCCAAAATGTGGCTCTCGCCTTCGCACCGCACAAATTTCTTTTCAATAATTGCACGAATGGTCAACACACCAGAAATCGCGTTTTGGAAAGAGTCGGGATTATGGGCGGGCGCAACAAATACGTTGATTCGCGGTGTTGAAATCCCAGGAATGGCGTTCTGGCACGAGCCTGGAGACGCAACAATCAGATTCGCCCGTGGCGTTGGAGGCTCGAGAATAATGTTTTGGCACGCTCCAGGCTCTTCAAACGCTTGTCTTCCAACGAAGCAGTTCTCTCAATGGACATGAACCGTTGTAGGTACTTACCTATGAAAAGGACGGTTGGAGGAAGGGTTTATTCCAGCATCGTTGATGACTCTTGGGTTTCCACTGGTCCTCCTCCTCCTCATCGTCATCGTCGTCGTAGTCGTTGTCGATGCCATCGTCGTCGCCATCGTCATCGACATCGTCATCGTCATCCGCAGCATCATCATTATCAGCAGCATCATCATCATCAGCATTATCATCAGCATCATCACCATCACCATCATGATAATCATGATCATCATCAGCAGCAGCAGCACCAGCATCATCAGCAGCATCAGCATCATCATCGTCATCAGCATCATCAGCAGCATCAGCAGCATCATCATCAGCATCATCATCATTAGCATCATCACCAGCATCACCATCATCATCAGCATCATCAGCACCAGCATAATCATCATCATCATCATCAGCAGCAGCATCATCAGCAGGATCAGCAGCAGCATCATCATCAGCATCATCAGCATCAGTCTCATCATAATCGGCATCGCCAGAATTATCATCAGCATCATCATCAGCAGCATCATCATCAGCAGCAGCATCATCACAATCATCATCAGCAGCAGCATCATCATAAGATTCACCACCAGCATCATCAGCATCATCAGCACCACCACATGTTCATGACCATGATCCTGATCATGCTCATGCTCATCATCATCATCATCATCATCATCATAATCAGCAGCAGCATAATCATCATCATTATGATCATCATCCTCATCAGCAGCAGCACCATGCACCCTGAAGACGAAGAAGCGCCCGGTTGATGACGGAACTGCAAGCAGCCGTGGAACAGACTGTCCTGTGCACAGTGGTACAGGCGCCCCCTCAGATGGGCGAGTTCGCGGGAAAGCCATAGCCAAACAGACAGGATCGTGTTGACAGAGTCTCGCTGGAGAGATGGCCGACGAGAGGGCCCGACCTCTGGTAAGGCGGCAAAGGCACCAGGCACCGCACAGGCCAAAAAAGAGCGACCTAGCACACCCGAGACGCTAGGGAGCGCCAGCTCGGGAGGCCTAGGAAGCATACTCACCCTGGAATGATTATCTTGGACGGCCTCTCCTACTCGCAGCTGCAATCGGCAACGTGCGGTCCGCGTGTTCATAACCAATTGGGCGCTGCCAAGCACATCGCGACTGAGGCACAACGACGTTCATCTGAGTTTGCGAACTGTTGCGTCGCAACATCACGGCATGAGCTCGCACTCCCGAAGAAGCAAGAAAGCACGGTATCCCCTCTGTGCTGGCAATGTGGCTATCGCAGACGTGCAGATGTAGGCAATTGGCCAGCAAGAAGATAGAATTCCGACGCTATGTGAAAGCATTGTGTGCTCCGGTCCGTTGATCATTCTCGCAAGCCGAGGTGGTTGATTTGATGGGCGGCTGTGGAAACAAAGAAAAACTATACTTCATATCACCATAAACAGTTTCCAGTGGTGCGCTCTCTCCTGTGAGGATCAACGATTGCTTATCCTCCAAGGTGCAATGGGCACATGTCTGGTTCACAAGAGGGGCCAACTCAAGAAGCAAAGGACGGCAGCTCCATGGGAGCGAACACTTGCCTGCTAGGGTGCCTATGCAAGTCACCGTCCCACACGATATGTCCATAAGAGATCGAATGAGACTTCTGTAGCTGTATGCTGTCCTGTGGCCTGTAATGAGGCACCGATGTATGCCTCATCACTGCTCTCGCAAACATGTGCAGATTCCTGAGGGTTTGGGTGTAACTTCAAACTCGGCAAACCATGCGTCGTTTCAACCGAATAGCTGCGTGGTGACTCAACTTGACGAGGCAAATTGATTATAATAATGCAGATTCCGAAGTTAGCCAATCATGAATGTGCATCACTGCTGTCCTCCTCCCCCTCCTTCTCCCCCCGCTCCTCCTCCTCCTCCTCCGCCTCCTCCTCCTTCCCATCCTCCTCCTCCTCCTCCTCCTCTTGCTGTCCCCCTCCTCCTTCAGCCTTCCTCACGGATTCTCATGGCTTACGTGACAGTTTGGAGAAGTGTGGGACTGCCAGGAGGCAAGAGCTATGTTGATTCGCGGCGTTGACGTCCCAGGGATATTGTTTTGGCACGATTCAGGACGTCGAGACGCAACAGTAAGGCTGATTCTTGGCGTTCAAGTCCTAAGAATGGTGCTCTGTCTGGCATGGTTCAGACTTTCCACACGATTGACATCAAACGGGGCACTTCCCTCAGTGGAGAGGAACTCTTGCAGAGGGAGCGTGGGAGGGTTGATTGCAACATCCTTGATGAGCCTTGGGTTCACTCTAGTCCTCCTCCTCCTCCTCCGCCTCCTCTTCGTCCTCCTCCTCCTCCTCCTCATCCTCCTACTCCTCTGTCCCTTCCTCCCTCCCTCCCTGCTCCCAACCTCCCTCCCTCCCTTCCTCTTCTTTCCCTCCCTTCCACCCTCCCTTCCTCCATCCTCCATCCTACATCCTCCTCCTCCTGATCCTCGTCCTCCTCCACCTCCTCCTCCTAACGGTCCTGCTGACAGGTTTGCTGAGATTGGTGCTCGTCGTTTTCCTGTTGATGGAACGTCAATAGAAAGTCTGCAATCCCTCCCCCTGCCCAGGTCGTCCTCCCCCCGTGCTTGGACCCCCCAGCGGCTGTTGTGATGACACGCCGCTTACGGGCGTCCCACATGAGTTGGCATGGGATCGTTCTGTACAGCGCTTTAGGTGTCTAGCATGCTCGGCCTCCAGCCATAGCAAGCTCGAGCTTCATAGGGCTCCGTGTCCGGCCCCCATGGCTTCGGCCATATAGTCTGACCTACTGGTAAGTACGTCTTATGTAAACTGGGTGGTCGTATACGTCCACAAATGTGTGCCACTGGGCCACTTGCACAAACTATGTAGCAGGCGCCCTGTATCCACCACCGCCAAGAAAAAGCTTGGCAATTTGATGCAGGGATTGGACCCCAAAAACACTACATTGTCCACAGGTCATGTGTTGCCAGCGCTCACGCGGCTATATGATGAGCTGGGGGACCCAACATTTGTATTGCCTAGTTTGGCCTGGGTCCCCAACGTTGTCCCCTAATCGTTGCAATTAGGCGGGTGGCTCGACCCAATCATCTATCCCACGTAGTGGGATAGCAGCCTTTGTGTAGCAGGATTGCTCTGGGCAAGAACTGTCTTATTAATTTGTCGCGGCATTTTCTTGCGCGCCGATGCTCCTGTGCATTCCGGGGTATGCGATTCGCGCAAAGCGCGGTCGCCCCTTTTTCCTGCTCTGCCCACTTGTCTTGGACCTGCCTCTTCGGAGGCAGGCCACGGTTCTAGTCCTAGCCCTCCCTCCTCCTCCTCCTCCCCTCCTCCTCCTCCTCCTCCTCCTCCTCCTCCTCCTCCTCCACCCTCCTCCTCCTCCTCCTCCTCCTCCTCCTCCTCCTCCTCCTCCTCCTCCTCCATCGACCTCTGCGCCCCGCTCCCCTGGAGCCCTACGGGAGACCTGGGGGGCCGCACGGGGCAGCAGCGCCTGGAAGCAGCGCCCAGAAGCAGCGCCCGCAGCGCACGGGAGGCGCCTCACTCCACCATCACCTAGGCGACTCTGCTGCCGAGAGAACGAGCACTTAGACGACGCCACATGCTAGTAGTGATTCAGCCTTGCGCACGTGCGATGGTTAAGCAGGTGTCAGTTGAGTACAAGTGCAAAGACAGACATGTTGACACTTCTGGCGCGATACCCCTTCAGCCAGCATTCAGCAGGTGGCGCTGCGAAAGAATACGGTCAAGAACGCAATGACTGTGACAAAAAAAATGTTGTGGAATACGGGACGCGGGCATGTATACAGCGCCACGCTGCAACGACGCCAGGACGAGTATCGATTTGGACGAAGACAAATCGGAAATCTCTGAGACCGGGCGGTTTGGGAGGCTGTCTCGGGCGCCGCGGCCCTCTCAGAGCGCCCTGGAGCGCTCTGAGAGCGCTCCGCAACGCTCTGGAACGGAGATGCCCTCGTCCCAGCCCCGTCCGAAGCATGAGCACGGCCTGCTCTGGGCGCCCACCCAAACCCTGACTGAGACTACTACCCACGGACGGCAAGGCTCCGGGCTGCACTCAGACAGCCCCCCCCCCCAAGGCACTCCCGGCAGGCCTCCACAGGCCACCGAGAAGCCCAGGGCGGTCTCGACACCCGGGCGCCGAGACCGCCCCCGGCCATCGGGGGACCTGCTGAGGCCAGCCAGGACCACCTGAGGGGGGTGCTGCCTGCGCACAACCCGACAGACTTACCACCCGCGCACACAGAAATACACCTGCGACATTCCTCCGTCGCGGTGGGGGCCAAGCGCCGGCGGCGCGCCTTACATGGGGGAAAGGCAGGGGGTGCGGGCCTTCCTGGAAGGCCCCGGAGGCCTCCAGCCTTCCGAAACGCTTATCAGGCTTACTCCCAGGACGCATGCTCCTCCTACTCCTCCTCCTCCTGCTCCTCCTCCTCCTCCTCCTCCTCCTCCTCCTCCTCCTCCTCCTCTCCTCCTCCTTCCTCCCTCCCTCCTCCTCCTCCTCCTCCTCCTCCTCCTCCTCCTCCTCCTCCTCCTCCTCCTCGGCTTCTGAGAAGCCCCGCCGTCTTTCGAGAAGGGTTGCCCCCTCTCCTTTCCCCCCTCGGCGCGCTGCCGAAAGCAGGAAGCAGCAGTCTTCGGCCACAGAAGCCGAAGTGCGATGACGCGTTGGCCAGAAGCGCTCGAGACCTGCCGTGGCATCCCAAGACAGGGGCATGCAGAGCCGAGATGCGCAGGAGCACGAGGCGTGAAAGGCGATGAATGCCGCATACGTGCAGGAAACGACAAGAACATCCGGACTCATACACGCACACCCACACACACACACACACACACACACTCACTCACGCACGCACGCACGAACACACCCACACACACACACACACACACACACAACACACACACACGCACACACGCACATTCTGCTTCGCGGCCGGCTGGCCCCCCAACGCAGCGAAGGCAACAGCTGGCTGCGCTAAGCTGATTACCACCAAACATGTGCCGCTGGGAGGTTAGGCCAACCAGCAGCGGACGGCTGCAAATAAGAAGGTGCCAAAGACCGCGCACGTGGAAGGTGCAAGCGCACGCAAAGAATGTGGAGCCCGCGAGGACGGCAAGCAGACAGCACAACTGCGGTGAGAAGGCCCGCCAGTGAGGGCGAAATACGGCCAGATGGGGGGGGGCACACACACACACACACACACACAGACACACACACACACACACACACACACACACACACACACGCACACGCACACGCACAGCTGGGCGTCGCGGCCTCTGGCGTAACGTCGAGGCGTAGAGGATGGAGAGGCGGGGCAAACGCGCGCGCGGCTGGCACATTCAGAAGCCAGGGACAAGGACCCACCCGAAGGGATCAACCGTGCAACGCGAGCACCTGGGCGTGGCCTGCAAGGAGGGAGAGACGAACGAAAAGGACGAGGCGGTGCCGAAAGGCCAGCACCGACAATGCGAACAGGACAAGGCGAGGGGCAGTGGCGACGGCAACGGTAGGACCGAACTGGGCGAGTGGCAACGCAGGGCAGGACAGACGCAGAAGGAACAACGGAAATATGGCGGAAGACTAACCGAAGGGGGCGAGTGGAAAGCAGGTGACCGCCAGTGAAGGTGGCGGCGAGCGAGGCGGCCCTGGGCTGGAAGTCCGGGGGGTCCGCCGGATCATGGGAGACGGGAGCGGTTTCGCGGCGGACGCGAATTGGGGGCGGGAGCAAGGCAGTGCTGCCGCGCGGACGCATGGGGCACTCAGTGCCGTGAAACAGCGGAGGCTAGGGCGCCCCTTCAATGAGGTGAGATGAGATGTGATGAAATGCGATGAGATGAGATGGGATGGGATGGGATGGGATGGGATGAGATGAGATGAGATGAGATGAGATGAGATGAGATGAGATGAGATGAGATGAGATGAGATGAGATGAGATGAGATGAGATGAGATGAGATGAGATGATGAGATGAGATGAGATGAGATGAGATGAGATGAGATGAGATGAGATGAGATGAGATGGGATGGGATGGGATGGGATGGGATGGGATGGGATGAGATGAGATGATATGAGATGGGATGGGATGAGATGAGATGAAAAGGGATGAGATGGTATGATATGGGATGAGATGAGGTGAGATGAGATGAGATGAGATGAAGACAGATGATATGAGATGATGAGATGAGATGAAAAGAGATGAGAAGAGATGAGGTGAGATGAGGCGAGATGGGATGAGATGAGATGAGATGAGATGAGATGAGATGAGATGAGATGGTATGGGATGAGATGAGATGAGATGTGATGAGATGGGATGAGATGAGATGAGATGAGATGAGAAGAGATGAAAAGAGATTATATGATATGAGATGAGATGAGATGAGATGAGATGAGATGAGATGAGATGAGATGAAGTGAGATGAGATGGGACTAGTCGCAGTGCGAGTTTTGCACATTATCTCTCAACTGCCACCCTATGAACCCGATGAGCACCGCGACGACGAAGAGCAGGAGGCCCACCCGTGGAGCCTGCCGAAAAGATTATGGAACACGAGCAAAAGGACGACGAATACGACTGTGATACCGCGAGATGCGTACCTCATGAGTACCTCCACCATGAAGAGGTTTACTCCTTGCAGACCAAACAACCAAGAACGGATACAAATCGAATCATGCGAGAAACATGCCACGATTCATGGAACGAGAAATATGAAGTCCACGGAAAACATGATCGACCCACGAACCCGGAAAGGAATATAGAACTGTAACACATGGCAGCGTTGTCAAAGACATCTGGTTGGGTGACGGGCAAATGCAATTCTGAAGTCATCGATCTTGATGTACCCTGCCGAGGGCTGTGCTGTGCTGCACCGTGCTGAATTGCGATGTGCCATGGCGCGATTTTGCTCTATAGCCTCGTGGATCGAGTCATCCTGTGCATCCGAGTCCTGACCGAACTGATCTGGATCTTAAGCTCGAGCTGCCTGAACACATAGTAGCTGCCCCAGAGCTAATTGACAGGGGACATGCAAGGAGGACACGCCGCGAAACGTCCAAAGGGATGCGCCAGGCGACGTGCCAGGGGACGTGCCATGGGGTCGCACCGCGGGACGTGCCAAAAGGACGCGCTACGGAACGGGCCAATGGATGTGCCACGGAATGTGCCAGGGGACGCGCTACGCGACGTGCCAGGGGGGCTCGCCACGGGACGCGCCACGGAACGTGCCAAGGAACGTGCCAGGTTGCAATGCTGATTGTATCGATCTTGATGTACCCTGCCGAGGGCTGTGCTGTGCTGCACCGTGCTGAATTGCGATGTGCCATGGCGCGATTTTGCTCTATAGCCTCATGGATCGAGTTCTCCTTTGCATCCGAGTCCTGACCGAACTGATCTGGATCTTAAGCTCGAGCTGCATGAACACCTAGTAGCTGCCCCAGAGCTAATTGACAGGGGGACATGCCAGGAGGTCGCGCCGCGGAACGTCTCAAGGGACGCGCCAAGGGACGTGCCAAGGGACGTGCCATGGGGTCGCACCGCGGGACGTGCCAAGGGGACGCGCTACGGAACGTGCTGGGGAAAAGCGTTTCGCTCGAGACATCCAATCAAAATACAAGGAAATCTTGGCAAAATAAACGAAGTAGTCAAGACATCCTCGAAATTCCTGCGCGCGGGACGCGGCACGCGCGAGACATCCTCGGAATTCCTGCGAGCGGGACGTGAAAACAAGCATTTTGCCTCAGACATCCTATGAATTCTGGCCCCCTACGGGGCCCCCGCTCGAGACATCCCCCAAGTTTGCAAAACCAGTGTTTCGCTCGAGACATCCTCAACAAATTATGAACATTTTGCAAAACCAGCGTTTCGCTCGAAACGTCTTCAACAAATTATGAAAGACAAGCATTTCGCTCGAGACATCCTGCCAAAATGCAAAGAGATCCCGCAAAACAAACGAATTAGTCGAGACATCCTCGAAATTCCTGCGCGCGGGACGCCGCACGCGCGAAACATCATCGGAATTCCTGCGCGCGGGACGCTTTTCCGCGTCGCTGTCGGCTCTGCAAAACCAGCGTTTCGCTCGAGACATCCTCAACAAATTCTGAAAACAAACGTTTCGCTCGAGACATCCCCAACTCTGCAAAACCAGCGTTTCGCTCGAGACATCCTCAACAAATTCTGAAACACAAGCGTTTCGCTAGGGACATCCGCAAAAATTACACTACACCCGCACTCCCAGGGCCACGACCCCTCGTAAATTACGCTACGTCAGCGCTCCCAGTGCCACGATCCCTCGTAAGGGCTCCTGGGCCCTCCTGGGTCTTCCTTGGACCTCTTGGGCCCTCCTGGGCTCTCCTGGAGCCTCCTGGAGCTTCTCCTAGGCCCTCCTTGGGCCCCCTGGTGCCTCTTGGAGCCTCCTGGGTCCTCCTGGGCCCTCCTTGGCTCTCCTGAGCCCTCCTGGGCTCTCCTGGGCTCTCCTGGAACCTCCTGGGCCCTCCTGGGCGAAGTCAAGGTCCGAAAACACATGGGACTTGCCACATTTCTGAAATTCGGTGCCACCCCTCACGCAGATCGGCGGGGTCAGGATCCGAAAACACAAGGGATTTGCCACATTTCTGGAATTCTGTGCCACCCCTCACGCAGATCGGCGGAGTCAGGGTCCAAAAACACATGAGATTTGCCACATTTCTGAAATTCGGTGCCACCCCTCACGCAGATCCGCGGGGTCAGGGTCCAAAAACACAGGGGATTTGCCACATTTCTGAAATTCGGTGCCACCCCTCACGCAGATCCGCGGGGTCAGGGTCCAAAAACACAAGGGATTTCTGCTATTTCCGAACTTATGCAACTTCAAGAATCCAAAACTCCGTTCCCAGCGCCGTTCCAGAGGCCGCGGCACCTCGTTATTTATCGAGCGAACGCGTTTACCTTGTTTTTTTTTATCGTTAAAGTCGATGTCGGAAAAAAGTGGACTTCACCTGTGAAATATCGAGGTTTCCTTAAAGGCAGTAAAATTCCAAGAGCACGATCTGCGTGAGGGGTGGCGAAAAATTGCCTTCGTCCTCACAATTGAAATCCGCCGGCCCCCTTCGACCTTGTAATTGATCGCACAAGAAATCCGCCGGCCCCCTTCAAGTAAAAACCGGGGGGTAAACCCACTAAAAGAGAACCCTGGGCCCAGGCCCTTTCCGGGAAAAAAAAAAACAACCAGGTCCGCACGGCTAGCCAGCCCCAGCACCGACGCCCCGCCCCGTGAGGGGTAGTGGCGCCAACGTGAGCCGCACCCGAAGGAAGGGTAGCGGAGGGGGGCCAAAAGGGGGGCCTCCGCGTCTCACCAGGTGGTTGGGAGCCTCCTTGGGCTGGGTCAGGCGTACGACGGCTGTGGTGCGGCAGGAATCCTCCGCACACGCATTTTCCGTCGATGCGCGGCAGAAGCAGTCCGCACGCGCGCTCGGGCGATCCTCTGCGCGCACACACACACACACACTCACATACGCACACTCAGAGACCCACACACACACACACATACACACACACACACAAAGAAAAAAAACGAAAAACAAAAAAAAAAAAAAAAAAAAAAAAAACGTGTTGTCGCGGCGCCCGCGATCGCGCGGCGCGGTCAGAGCCCTGGCGAGCCGCGGCAAGGCAGGCTTGCACGAGAGAGCGGGAAGCGGACCAAGGACAAGCACACTTGTGTAGCGCCGCGGCCACGCGCGCAGCTGCGCAGGGAGCCGTGCTAGAGCCGAAACAGGGGCGAACACACACACACACACACACACAAAAAAAAAAAAAAAAAAAAAAAAACACCCACACACACACACACACACACACGTACAAACACACACACACACACACACTCGGCGGCGACGATAGGGGCGAATAGCCCAGGGGCGGGCATTACACGTAGTTATTCGCCTGAGAGCCTCGCCGAAGACATGGACGATCGCCGCCCCTGGACACACGTATTGCTCCCCGCTGGGCTATTCGCCCCCATCGTCGCCTACGACACACACACACACACACACACACACACACACACACACGCGCACACACGCACACTTCCTCCGCCGGCGATGGGACACCACGGTGGAGCGACGAATATGCGTGTGCAGCGGGACACTTGTTGCACCTGCGTGGAGGACGAAGGCAAGGCTGCGCTGAGAGCGGCATGCGCACGGAAAAAAAAGCCGAGGCGCACCACACAGGACGCAGCTCGCAGGCAGTCCTCGAAGGCTCCTCGGTGAGCGGTGAGAAGGCTGCCCGGGTGGTGAAGCATAGAAGCCCCAGCCCAACGATCGCAGGGGGAGGGAGAGGAGGCCAAGGAGGCCAGCCAGGAGGCGCGCCAAGAAGCCGGACAAATCCCCGCGAGGCGCTGCGCCCTCTCGACAGCGCGGCGAGGCGCGGGCGAGGCCGCACCACGCACTACCCTTGGCTTGCCCCTCGCACGGCAGCCCGAAGCGAGCCTGATGGCACTCTGGGGTCGCCTCTCGACGGGCGCGCCCGCCTCGCCCGCCTCGCCAGAAGGGCGGCGGCGGCGGGAAACGTGTCGTGGAGGCGCGCGCTCTCTCGTTCTCTCTCGCTATCCCTCTCTCTCTCTCTCTCACGGGCGGGCGTTGGGCTGGCGAGGAGCTCAACGACACACTCTGAGGAAGCAACTCCTGGCAGGTCTTCGTGAAAACATGAAAGGCGGTTAAGCCCGATTAAGCGGCCACGATGCTGGATTAGACCGTAGCGATCCCAGACTTAAGCTGCACTGGGCGGGACCGAGCCAGACTGAGCGGGATTGCGCCAGATCCTGCGGGCTGTTTACCACGGATGCACCAACGCGAAAACTGGATTCGACTTCCCAGGAGATGCGTCCTAAACGCTACCTGGTGGCGCCACAGGATCGCTGAAACAGACAGCCAGGGCGCCCATGCGGCGTCCGCGCCGCTCTCCCAACGGCGGCAGGGAGGCAAGGATAGAGGAGGGAGAAGGGAAAAGGGAGGCGCAGGCAGGAGGGGAAGGAGGGGAGAGGGGAACGGAGAGGGGGGCGGTGAGGGGGAGGGGCAGGAGAAGGGGAGGAGGGGGGAGAGGGACAAGCTAGGTGCGCAAGCGTCATATCTCACGTCCTACCCAACTCTCCCATCCCTTACCTTTGCGTAGGTACCCTCTCTATTCGCACAGTTGGATGTCAACAAGGCAATGACCCCGAGAGGGTACAAGATGCATGTATCGCACGGCATAGCATGGCATCGCGTCGAAAACGCTACTCATGTCGACAACAAGGTCAAAAGGAAACCAGAAACGACCCAGGACGGGAAATGCAAATGCACGGTTTGGAAAGCGGGAAGCGCAAAATGAGATCAGCGCTGCAGCGGGAGCATGATGTCGAAGGACCGAAACCACGGAAATAAGACCAGCACTGCAGTTGGAGCATGATTTGAAAGGACTGGAAGTGCGGAAATGAAGCCAACGCTGCAGCAGGAGCACGACTTGGAAAAGCCGAAACAATGACATGAGGTCAGCGCCACAGCGGGAGCATGGTTTGAAAAGGCTGAGAACGGTGAGAACGGGAAACGGAGCCAACGCTGTAGCAGGAGCGCCTTTCTGAAAGGACCGAAAACTCTCAGATTTGAAAAACGCCGACTAATCCCACCAGCCCTCTGGGCGTCGGTGGTTTAGGGAGTTTCCTCTTCCACCCCTCCTTATTCCCCTTCGGGGAGGGGTTTACCCCTCCCCCTACCCCCTCCCCTGGACTTGGACAGGGGGTTCCGCGAGGTGTTGGAGCGTCCAAAACGGCCTCGGCGAGGAAGCCAAAATCATTGGTTTTACTATGGTGTTGACCCCATTTTGGCCTCCTGAGGGGGGGACTGTAATTAGACACCCCCTCTCCTGCGATCGATCTCACCCAAGATGGCCCAAAGATGGCCCCCAAGGCTCACAAGGGTGCTCCAAGAGGGCCCCAAGAGGTGGCCAGGAAGCCCCAAGAGGCCCCCAGGATGCCCCCAAGAGGCTCCCAAGAGACCCCCAAGAGGCCCCAAAAGACCCCCCCAGAGGCACCCAAGATGCTCCAAGAGGCCTCGGCGAGAATGCCAAATCATTGGTTTCACTAAGGTTTTAGCCACATGTTGGCCTCTTGGGGGGGGAGGGCACTGATTAAGATGACTCCAAGAGCGCCTGGGAGAGCCCAAGATGACCTCCAGGATGGCTCAAGATATCCCAAGATGACTCATAATGGCTCCCACGATTCTCCAAGATGCCCCAAGACAGCTCCAAGACGGCTCCCAGTGGCCAAAGAGCTCCCCCAGGAGGCCCCGAAGAGGCCAAAACCTTAGGAAATTCTATGTGTTTGGCTTTCTCGCCTTTTCGCTTCCGATGGCCATCCGAGGCATCAAGATGGCTCCAAGATGGCCCAAGAGGGCTCCAAGAGAGGCTCTAGAGAGCCCCAAGACGGCCCCAAGAGCGCCTAAGAGCTCTCCAAGAGCGCCCCAAGAGCGCCCCAAGAGGCGATTGTTTGGGCTCCCGAGGGGCAACGCTAACTAATGCTCGCTTCTTGTTTGATCGATGTCCCCCAAGATGGCCCCAAGAGAGCTCCCAAGGCTCCCCAGAGCGCTTCAAGAGGGCCCCAAGAGGCGCCCAGGAGGCCCCAACAGGCGCCCAAGAGGCCTCCAAGATGCTCCCAAGAGACCCCCAAGAGGCCCCAAGAAGCTCTCCGAGGCACCCAAGACGCTCCAAGAGGCCTCCACTGGGGGACCCTTCCTCTGTGTGCTGCCCACTTCCCTGCTAGAGGCAATTCCTCTGGGCATCGATTCTGGATGGGCTGGTGGGGTTACGCGAAGCGTCTAGAAGTCTCAACTCGGCGGCATTATGTTTTAAAAAAACAATGAATACACGGAGGAGGCCAGGACACCTCACCGCCGCTTTTGGGGGGGATAGAGGAGAGTAGTAATCATATGGTGTAAGGTGTAAGTGTGAAACGTGAACGAAGGATGAGCAAGCAGGAGGAACGGCCTGCTGACCCGATCCCCCCCCCGCAAACCTGCACCCCGGGCAGCGGGCGAGCGGCCAGGCGACCCCCGATCCCAGCGGCGGCACTAAGGCGGAAACTTCCACCAGTTCGCTGTACCTCCGCATCGCCTCTTTCCTCGCTGGCGCAGGGGCGGGATCTAAGATCGAGGATCGAGTTTTGAATGACTTTGTTGTCTCCGCGTCCGAAGCTTCCAGAGACCCCAAGAGAGGCCTCCAACGGCCTCCAGGGAAGTGGACACCGCATCTGTTTCCGTGCACGGACCTATACAGGGACAGGGAGGGCGCCCGATGAGACATCACACTTCGGCTAGAGAAGTTGGCAAGTGATGAATCCCCCTGAGGTCCTCTGAACTTTCGGCAACAATTAGCCACCACGCCGCAGGCACTGAGCGGAGTGTCCTCACTTAGTTGTGCGTCCCACGTTTTGCCCCCAAGATGTCAACAGCCGCTGGGAAAATTTAAAGAGAGCTGGGGGCGTGCAGTGAAAACCGCACAGCGATTACTAGAATGCAGATGACGATGGCACGGCGCTCATTATGTGGCCAATGCCGCAAAACGTCGCGCCGTCGCCCGCCCGCTGATCAGGCAGACACCTTGCGCGAAAGCCCGCCCGGTGATTGGGCAGGCACTGCGTCGCCACCGCGGCAAGCTGCCAACTCAAGTCCCCTGGCAACTACTGTAAGGCGCCGCGCGCTCAGCAGCACAAGTCGCGGCGCCACCCCTGCGGGGCCACAGCGGCGGGCACTATCCCTGACTTCTGACGACGCCTCACCTCCTCCGGGCCGGCCCCCTCGCGCAGTGCTTCGCCTGCCCAACTCTCGAGGTCAACTTCATACTTCAGCACTCCTCTACATCGCCTCACGCCCGCACTTCGGTTCTTGGCCAAGGTAGCCCGCGCCTTCTCCTCGCCGCCGCTGCCAGCAGGGGCGCCGCTGCACGCACCCAATCACCCGCCGATTTCTTCCACGCCTCACACCGCGCCTCTGGCCACCCTCAAAGCGCTCTGGGGGGGTGAAGCTCCTCATGCCCCTCCCCTCCTCCAGCCCTCAGCCTCCTGTTGGACCCGCACAACGCTTCCCCCGCTTCAGGCCCCTCTCCTGCGCTGCGTCGCAGCCCGCGTGCAGGGTGGAAATCGACTTGGCCGCGGCCTCTGTGACGCCCTGGACCGTCTCGCGCGCCCCCCGCAAATACCTGTGGGATGCGCCACTGCACCACCGGCACCACCTCTTCACCCTCTCGGCGCCCCCACAGCGGCGGCACAGGGCCGCGGCCCCACTGGTCCTCAAGGAGCGGCAGCCCTTTGCCACAGCCGACCGCCGCAGCTCCTCCCACGCCCTCTGCCCAGATCCCAAGCTGCCGTCCGCCCACCCCGCCATCAAGAAGCGCGCCTCCTTGCCTCCTCCCACCCGCGCCGGGAAGTGCCTCTGGCACTGCTCGGCAGCCCGCGCCGGGCAGATCTCGCCAACCGCCCCGCGCGCCCTCGCCCACTGGGTCCGCCTTGCTCGCCTTGAACCACGGCGCCACCTCATCGGCCCGGGCACAGTGACGCGTTGGGCCACCCTGCGTCTTCGCCGCCGCGTCCAACCCCGTCAGCACCCCACGATGATCTCAGTAGCTGGCGGACGCGCACTCTCCGATCCGCATCAAGAAAAAACGCCGCGATGATCAGGCAGTCGAGAATCACGCCATCTGGTGCCAACTCGGGCATCACACGCGCCCTGGCGGTCTCGAGCACGCGGGCCGTGACTGGCAACTTCCTCGCCCCCAGGCCTCGCAGCCGCTCGACGCCGTTCGGCGCCATCGACAGCCTAGGCTTTCCCACCGGGGAAACCCGGCTCGCCGCGCCAAGCCCGTCGGGTCCGCACCCCAAGCAGTTTGGACTGTTTAGTGCAACGCGCCATGCGGAGGTCGTTCCACAGGGACCGCGAACAGCGGCAACTCCCCCAGACCCGGCGAGGCGCGTTCCACTGCTGCCACGGGAAGTTGGCAAAGGGCCCCACTCCTAGTTGGCCGCGATGCCGACCGATTCCTCGCGCCCCCCTCAGCCCCCGCACCCGCGGAAGCCTCCACATCTCCTCGCCCAGCGACCCCCGCCCTCGGATGATCCCTGATCGCCGCGGGCTGATCGGGCACCCCTTCACGGCACCTGCCGCGGCCGCACCTCCTCGCCGGCCCCCCGGGGACACCGCCTTGCGGCCCTATCCGCGCGCCGAAGGGCATATGTAGTGATCGCGGCGAATGAACGGTTCCATCGCGAAGTGCTCGAAATCGCCAGAGCCCGAACTCCTGCCCCTACCGCGGCACCCCCGCGGCACCCTCCTTCGGGGGCTCAGCCCTCACCTCCAGAAGCCGAACGCGAAACCGCATGAGCGGCGCCGCGCTCGCTGCATTTGGCGCCTCAAAGCGCGGGCTCTCTCCATGGCCTCCTCCAGCAGCTAGTCAGCGCCCCCCTCCCCCGGTGGCCCCCGACCCCCGAGCAGCCGCCGACGGCGGCGACGTTCCAGATTGAGGTCTGCCCTTTCACAGGCCGGCCCGCCGACGTGCAACCGCCCGACCGACGCCCAAAACTATCTGCCGCCTCCGCCGCCCCCCCACACCGCCGCCCGGAGCGGCGCAGACGCCTCAGGTGGCGAGCAGATGCAGTGGATGCCCGACTCGTCCGAATCCCACTGCTGCACGGCGCCCACCCCGCTGGGCGACCGCGGCGGGCCCTCTGCGCGCTTCGTCTCTTGGCCGCCTCTTCCGCCACCTCGTTTCTGCTTCCGCATCTGTCTCCGTCCCCGTGCTCAGACGCACCCTGGGCGCGCGCGCGCCTCTGGCTCCTCGGCGCACCACCCTATCTGTTCCATCGTCTGGCGCAGGAAAGACCGGGCCTGCCCCGCCAGCTCCTCGCCCCCGAGTTCCACCGCACCCAACAGCACCTCCTCCGGGGTCGCGCAGATCCCAGACACCTGCCCCTCCAACAGTCGACCATTACAATAAGACCTCAACCTAGGCGGCGCCCCCCGAAACTCCCGGTCGTCGAGGGCATCCACCACCTCCCAGACCACCCAGGCGCGCGCGAGGGCCACCTCTGGCATATCGGTAGGGAAACCCTCGCGCAGAAAGTCGCGCCCTTGGCCCTGCGAACCTCTGGCCAGTCTGCGAGCGGGCCCTGGGTGCACCGCTGCAGCTTGTCCTCCTGCGCGACGAAGTTGACCTCCAGGCGCTCCTCTGGGACCCGCGGGTCCACCCCCGCGACTCCCTGGCCCGAGCGCTGCCTCGCTTGCTGGACTCCCTTCTCGATCTTGCCCTGCCGCTCCCCCCTGGCTTCTCCCTTCAACTGCTTTACCTTGGCCACGCGGGCGTCCCGTGGCCTCCCCACGCCCGTCTCTAGGCCCCCGCGCTTGATGAGCTGCGCTTTCATCGCCCAGCGCAGCTGTTCGGCCTGCCCGACGCTCTCCCCATGCGATATCGGGCACGCGGCGGCGGTCTTGCTGCACCCATCGTGGCACGAAGCGTTCCAGCACTTCGGCTTGCCTGTGGAGTCTCGCGGCGCATGCTCGAGCGACTGGGTGACCTCCTCCTGGGCCTGCTGCACCTTCGGCAACTCCTGCGGGGGCAGCACCCTCTGACCTCCGCCTCCTGGCCCTCCAGGTCCTCCAGGCATCTTGCCCGGTCCTCCGCCTCCTCCTGCCGCCCTCGGCCCCGCTCCTCCCCCGCCTGGCGCGACTCCTCCAACTTCCTGTGAGCGCCCTCCTCCTGGAGCCTCGCCTGCCGCCAAGGGGCGCAACGTGGCGCGATGAGCTCCGTCCCAACGCGCCTTCTGAGCCTGCCGTTCGAGCCGCGCGAGGATCGCGACAATAACCGTCTGGATTGTCCAGCTCGGCGGTGTCCGGGAGGTCGAGCAGCAGGTCGCCTTTCTCCGTCGGGGCGAGCGCAGCGAACGAGAGCCATGTCCTCGCCCTCGGCGTCGGCTGCCTGCGGGAGACCCTGTGCAGCGCCCTTGGCCCAACGACCGACACTCGTGGCCGCAACCAGCCCGATGATCATGGGCACGACAGCGGCCATCTGCGCAACCTGGGGCTCTCGGAGCCCGCGCTGCGCTCCAACTCCGCGCCCGCGCGGCAGCACCTCGGCTCCCTGCGGCCCTCGGGCGCAACGCCGCCCAGCTGCTGGGCCAGCGGCGCCGGCCCCGCGCGATCGCAGCGCCAGGCTGGGCGGCTCGCCAGGAGCCGCCCCCAGGGGCCCGCAGGGCGCCTCGGGCAAACCTTGAGCCCAAATGGGCCGCAGAGGGAAAACGAGGGGCAACGATAGGGGGGGATAGGCATAGGGGGGATGCATCGACCTGGAATCGGCGATACATCGTCGATAGGTCGGCGATGGGCCCCCGACAGTGCACCTTCCTGGGCGGGGTGGTGCTATCGGGCCCCCTATCGGCGATCAATCAATAGGCGATTGGGGGTCGATGCATCCCTCCCTATGCCTACCCCCCCCCGATCGCTGCCCCCAAGAAAGAGAGCACGGGCACCCTCCTCACGCCCCGGCCAGGTAAAACCGTACGTCCTTACGCCCGAACTCTCACGTTTTTCGCCCCCGATCCACGGTTCATGGCCCCGGGGCCCGATGACACGCCCCGGGGCCGCCATCGAGGAAAAACGCCAGGACTGGAAAAAACATCTCGTTGGAGATCTGGGACGCCCCCCCCCCAGCCGGCGTCCTGGACATCCCCCGGTGCTTCGCCCAGTAGTCGTACTTGGCCCTGTTCTCCGAGGAGAAGAAATTCGGCCGCTGGCCCCTCGCGGCAGGGAGCCGCGGGGTTCCGCGCACCCCGCCCGGCCGGACCCCACGAGCCAACCCGTCCCCCTCTTCAGACCTCCTCCTCCTCCTCCTCCTCCTCCTCCTCCTCCTCCTTCCTCCTCCTCCTCCTCCTCCTCCTCTCTCCTCTCCTCCTCCTCCTCCTCCCTCCTCCTCATCCTCCTCCTCCCCCTCCTCCCCTCCTCCTCCCTCCGCTCCTCCTCCTCCTCCCTCACTCCTGCCTCCTCCTCCTCCTCCTCCTCCTCCCTCCTCCTCATCCTTCTCCTCCTCCTCCCTCATCCCCTCCCCCCCTCCTCCTCCTCCTCCTCCTCCTCCTCCTCCTCCTCCTCCTCCTCCTCCTCCTCCTCCTCCTCCTCCTCCTCCTCCTCCGTCTCTGTCTCCTCCTCCTAGGAGGAGGAAGAGGAGGAGGAGGAGGAGGAGGAGGGAGGAGGAGGAGGAGGGAGGAGGAGGAGGAGGCGCACCAGTTTAAGCCCAAGGCGCATGAACGATGATGCAAGACACCCTCCCTCCAAGTTGCCTCTTTATAGGGCCCTCCTATACTTTATTTCCATTGCAGGGCGGTATGGGCAGGGGTATTTAAGTATTTCGCTTCTGACAAGATATCACGTCTACATCAATTACGCTGTAGGGGCGATGAGCGGGCCTCTCCCTCCTCCCTCCCCTCCCCTCCCCTCCCCCTCCCTTGATGGGCCTCAGGCCTCAGGTTGTAGGATGGTATGGTGGCCCCTCTCTCTTCTTCCTCTCTTCCTCTCAAGCGGAAGTGTCGGCCCCCTAGTGGGGCCAGGGGGCCTTGCGGTCACGCAGGGCGCCGCGCGCGCATTGCGCGCGCAACGCGTCGCGAGCGCTGACTGGCGACGCGCGGAGGCGCGCTGCGGCAGGAGGGGGAGGAGGAGAAGAAGTGGGGAGGGAGGAGTGAGGATTGAGGAATCAGGAGTGGGGAGTCGTAAGTGGGGATGAAAGGAGAGGAGGAGGAGGAGGAAGGAAGGAGGAGAGGATTTGGGGTAATGAGGAGGAGGAGAGAGGAGGCGGAGTAAGGAGGGGAGGAGGAGGAGGAGGAGGAGGAGCGGAGCGGAGGAGGAGGAGGAGGAGGAGGGCGGAGGAAGAAGGAGAAAGGATTGAGCGGAGGAGGAGGAGGAGGAGGAGGAGGAGGAGGAGAGGAGGAGGAGGAGGAGGAGGAGGAGGCCCCTCTCTGCCCCCCCCCCCTCCCGACGCCTCCCCCCCCCCACGCCCACGGCGCGACCGAGGCCCGCCCGGCTAGGGCGCGCGCCCGCCTCACGTCGCCCTCGGTGGCCTGCCTGTACAGGCCGAAGAGCGCCAGGCGCATGTCGTTGGACGTCTCCTGGGCCCGACGGCCGAGGGGAGCACCGAAATCTCCGGCGACGTGATCTTTTCAATCCTGGCCGTGCTGCTCGATTTCGGACTCTGGAGCCGCTCTTGGGCCCAGGGATCATCTGGACCGGGGCGAAAAAAACTGGCCCCACGGAGGTGTGCGACAGGGGCGGCGCCAGAGTATAGCGGCCAGGGGGCTCCAGCACAAATCCCAGAAATCCGCCAGGACATCCAAAAAATTTACGCGTATGCACTTCAACCGTCTTCCAATCCCTGCTGTAGCTGTCGCGCGCGTGCCTACTTAGGTCGCGAAACTCATGCGCCACGACACTAGTGGGCTCATATCGCCCCGTTGAGTCCGTCCAACAGCTGAAGCAGGCACCGTGGCAGAACTACGGAACAATCAGACAACTTACGCAAAACGATGCCTTCTCATCCCACTCCGCCCTCATCCACCTCCCCGTCCGTGCGGGTTTCACAGCCGAGCGCAGCAAACGATGGGTTTGGGGGAGTACGGGGAAAATCGAACTGCTGACGGTCAGAAGCGTTTGCACGGCGTGCTGCGGCGCTGCGGCGGCGGCCCCGGCGACACGCTGTGCCCTGCGAGCGAGTCGCGCGTCGCTCCGCTCAAGGACAAGCTCGGGACATGACGCCGAGGGACTGAAACATGCATAGCGTGTCACACCGAAGCGTGGTGGGCCAGAACCAACGGAGCGACACGCTAAGCCAACATGTCCGACCGCAAGTGGGGAAACCATCTATGCGTCGTTCACCTGGCGCGGGGGCTCAAGCGCCCGGGCCCTGCGGCGGGCACGCAATAGTGCTGGGCCCTCTCGTGCCCCTGTTTGTGGCACGGCGCTGAGGCTTGCAAGATAAATAGTGCATGCGACGGGGCCAATCCAATGTTCCTCCTCCTCCTCCTCCTCCTCCTCCTCCTCCTCCTCCTCCTCTCCTCCTCCTCCTTCTCCTCCTCCTCCTCCTCCTCCACAGCATCCTCCCCCTCCCTCTCTCCCACCCCCTCCTCCTTCTCCTCCTCCTCCTTCTCCTCCTCCTGCTACTTATCCTCCTCTTGCCTCTTGCCTACCTAGAGGGCGGAGTCCACATCGCGGCGTTCCAATGAAATCCCCTGAAGTGGGGTGGCGAGGAGGGAGGAGGCAGGAGGGAGGAGGGAGGAGAGAGGAAGGAGGAGGGAGCCCCCCGATTCCTCCCCCTCCCCAGCCTCGCCAGGCGCGCGCGGGAGGTCATTAGAGGAGGGCGGGCCGCCCGCGGCCGAGGCCCCCGCGGAAGCGCCGCGCTCGGCGTGCGTTCTCGTGCTCGTGCTGCCCTGCCGGCGCGCCCCCCGGCCGGGCTGCCACGGCGGCGCCCCACGGGATCCGGAGCGGAACGGAGCGGATCGCCGGTGCGGGCATGCGCCCGGGCCCCTGAAGGGCGAGGCGGGCGAGGCCATGGCCTCGCACGAGAAGCTGCGCGCGTCGGGGGTCTACTCAGGACAATGCGTACTTCAGGAGCTGATTTCCCGCACTTCAGGTGGCGCCCCACGGGATCTGGGAAGGAGACCGAAAAGAAGTTGCGCTCTGGAGGGAGACCAACGTCGGGCCGTTGGCACGCTCTGAGTGGCGATGCTTCCCTGCGGCGCTCCACGCTTCACCACTCGTCGATCAAGTGAGCGTTTTCTTATTCGGCGTTTCGGCATCGGGCGGAAGGGGGGAGGGTGGGGGGGTCTGGCTCCAGACCTCTGCTTAGTGCGACTGTTTGCGACAGCGCGTCCTGGGGGGGGGGACCCCACCTGCTCGAAACAGCCGCCAAAAACAGCCGAGGTCTGCTCTATGGCGGGGGGGCGAGGGCCGCCCGCGCCGATCGGCAGAACAATGGATAAGAAAACGATCACCAGCCTGCTGATCGCGCTCCTGTTTGGCTGGCTTTGGGTGCGTCATCGGGCCAGAACTCACCAGCCTCCCCCCGTCTGGAGGCCTCCCAGGTGGAGCTGAAGCAGACGGGGGGTCGGAGGACAGCAGCACCGCATCGCCGATGCATCGGCGATGCACCGGCGACGTCGGGATGACGAGCATCGGGCTTCGGAACCGCGCATCGCGCCGCATCGCCGATGCATCCGCGGTGCGGCGCGATCCTCCGACACCACCTGCTCCAGCCCCACACGGGGGGCCCAGGGGAGCCCTCGCCGAGGCGCTCCTTCTTCACCTTCTGGCGCGCCTTCTCCTGTGCGGCCAGGAACTGCTCCTCGGTCGGGTCCCGCTCCACCGGGCGGGTGACGTGCTGCTGGGAGCAGATTTCTTCAACCGTCCGGCGGAGCAAGGGGGAGGAGGAGAAGGAGGCGGAGGTGGAGGAGGAGGAGGAGGAGGCGGAGGAGGAGGAGGAGGAGGAGGCGGAGGAGGAGGAGGAGGAGGAGGAGGAGGAGGAGGAGGCGGAGGAGGAGGAGGAGG
>CAUYUJ010022332.1:0-10000 GCA_963575745.1 Prorocentrum cordatum
CCTCCCGTCCTCCTGTTCCTCCTCCTCCTCCTCCTCCTCCTCCTCCTCCTCCTCCTCCTCCAGCCGTTCTGGCTCAGGCATTCGGCCTGCGTTTGTAACCGCGAGCTTCAGAACGGCGTTGCTGTTGCGGGCCTGGTTCGCACTGCGGCGACCATTCAGCTGTCTTCCAGCACAGGCCGAGGGGCCTCACCCCTCACTTCGCTCGGCAGCGGATCGTCCTAGCACCCTCTGGCGATGACGGGGACGGGCAGTTCCCATGGCGCCAGGGGCATCCCTTTCAGCGAAGCAGTACATGGAAATGCAGTGCGTGCGGGTGTGGCAAGAACAAGACTCATGCTCCTCCTGGTGGTGTGTGGGCTCAGGCTCCAGCAGCAGCGGGAGGCGCCCTTCAAGCCTTGGTTCCTGGGCTCCAAGACCCTGGATACCCTTGCTGCTACGGGCACAAGGGGAACACCTCCAGGGGCGGCCAATCGGACGATAAGGGGAAGGGCAAGGGCAAAGGTAAAGGCAAGGGTACGGCGTCAAGAGCAGACTGGGTACCACCAAGCAACTTCTACAGCCCTGCCGTGCCGCCTGGCCCGCTCGGTGGAGCCGCTCCTCCAGGGCCTCCTCCACCAGCTGGGCAACATCTGTCGGCCGCAGAGCTGGAAACCTTCGTCGAGCTGCACAAGAAGGTGGGCAACACGACGGAGGCGCACCTCTACCAGGTTCAGCTCGCTGATCTCAAAGCCCCCTCAGAAACCTCAGGAGCCAGTGGAAGGACAACTAGCACGGTGCCAGAGGGAGCGAGTCGAGCTCGGTAAGAAGACGTCGTGGGAGTTTCAGCAGCTGGACACGCATCGCCAGAAGGTCGTATCTCAGGAACCTCTCACTGTGCAGCCCAACAAGGAGCTCGAGGCGCCCGACAAGACGCACGATATGAGCTGTCGGAGAAGGTCGCGTCCCGGCGGAAGCGGAAGGCTGAAGCTACCAAACCTGCGGGCAAGCCAGCAGTCTCCCTGCCCGACCTCCACGCGGGCAAGATCGACGCCCTCGAGCAGGACGTGCGCGATCTTCTCGACCTGGACCCTGAGGTTGGCACCTTGCGGGAGTCCGACGTCGCTGAGGTCTCCAGACGGAAGGAGCAGCTGGTCAACGGCATCAACGACATGGCCAAGGACTTTTTCTCCAAGGCGATGGAGCCTTTCCAGACAGCCAAGGCAGCCCACGCAGAGCAGGCGAAGCGGCTCTTGGCGAAGCGCCGCCGCGTCGAAGAGGAAGCAGCTGGCCCCGCCGGCGGCAAGCAAGGCGGCGCTCAGGACGTCGACGGCTCCAACAAGACGGACGCTTCCCCCGCCGAGGTGAGTCAGGCGCGCAGTCTTCATCAAGCGGCGGTCCCGCGACTTCGCCTTCAGCTGAGGCCGCCTTGGCCTGGCTTCGCGAGCAGGCCCGCAGCTGGGCTGCCAAACAACAATCAGGATGCAAAGGGGTCGCCCCTCCCTCCACGCCTGCGCGAGGGGGGCGACAGTGAGTCAGTTTTTGTTCGGCCATCAGAGCGAGACTGAGGCGTCACTGGGCGCCAAGTCACTCCCCCCCCTGATGGCCCACAGGCGCTAAATCAGAATGCGAGCTCTCTGTCTCCAGGGGTAGCCCTGGCCACAACTGCACGGTTGTCCAGCAATCCGTCCCCCAAGAATATGCCTCGTGTGATTTTGCCGTTAATGCGAGCAGCGAGAAGGCTACAAGCCGGGGGTCCGCCCCCAGCCCCCCCTGGTTTGCAAGCAAGAGCGCCGCCGTCATCAATCCTAGAGCTGACGCCCAGGGCTACCCAGCCGCCCCCCCCTGCCCCCCCTCTCGAAATTCCCTGGCCGTGGACACTAGCAATGGCAACGCTTGGTCATCGGTCCGAGACTGGCTTCCCAGGCGGTCTGCCCAAGTGCCCCTCGTCCAGGAGCACGAGCTCCAGGGAGGGGATCCCATAGACGTGGCGTCTGCTTTTTGTCCCAGACACGGCTGGAAATCCCTCTGGGCCCCGCGAACCCTCGGAGAGGGAGGAGGCCCGTCTTCCGGAGTCGCGGTCCTGGCCCGCAGTTGGCCAGGATTGCACTCTGTGAGCTCTGCTGAGCCCCGGCCCCATCGGGCCGTGGCTGGAGTTGCCCACCCCCCAGAGGGCCAGGCGATCCTCCTTTCCTCTCCATACCTCCGCGACTCCGAAGGGTTGGGCGGATCTAGCCTCGACAGTCTTGGAGCCGTGGGGGCGCGTCTGCCGGCGCGTGGCACGCACTCCCTTCTGGGCGGAGACTTCAGCACGGAGCCCCCGAGTCTCCACGAGAGTGAGTTCGTTCACAACCTGCGGATTCGGCTGGTGGCCGCGGAGGGTCCGACCTGTTCCAGCACTGGCGAGCCCAAGTGCTACGACTTCTTCGCGCTGTCTGGCGGCCTCGCGAAGTCGGTCCGCTCAGTCGCCAAGAGCTTCGATGGGTCCTCCTTCCACCCCCGCGCCCCTGCGAGGGTCCAATTCCACGACGGAATTGCGAACCGCCATGAGCTTTATTTCCGCAAGCCCCCCCCGATCGCTGTGGATGCCCCGATCGGTCCGTCGCCGGAGCCCCCGCGCTACGGAAAGCGTTCGGCTCTTCTGGACAGGGCCCTGGTTAGGGCCCAGAGGCGGGATGTGGACGCGCTGGATTCCCTTCTCGCTGCCGCCCACAAGCAGTGGGCGAACGCTGCTGAGCGTGAGCTGTGCAACGTGACGGGCACGACCCTCTCGCACGATGGGGCGAGAGAGGTAGAGGTGCCGTCATGCAGCGGCGCCCCGTGCTCCGGCGCGATCACGGAGCGGTCCGTTACCCAGTGCTGCGCAGCATGAGACGGCTCTGGTCAACCTGTCGTGTTTTTTATCGGTTACTCCAGACTTCGTAATAAAGGGAGGGGGGTCTCATTTCGGGGGGGGGGTCTTTTCCAATCTATCTTGGAGGGCCTGGGGGGGGACTGGGGACGATGTTTTGGAGGGCTCTCCCACGGGGGGGGGTCTGAAATGGCTTGTCATGGAGGGTTCCCTTTTATTACGAGATCTGGAGTACCCAGTGCTGCGCAGTATGAGATGGCTCTGGTCTACACCCTGCGAAATGCTTGAGACATCATGGATTAAGAAATTCACAGTCTCAGAATTGGAATAAAGACCCGGAATTTCGATTGTAATCTTAGGGTTCGCATTGAAACATCAAGAATGATCGCGACCCTGGTCGAAAACGCCCAGTTTTCTTAAGCATCGCCTAAGGTGTACCTGTCGTATGTTCTATCGCTTAGTGCCGGCCGGGCCAGACAAGCACCCCATCGGATGCTGCTAGGGCGCGCGGTGCGCCCTCTCGTCTCCGTCCCGCCGTCCGTGGCGGAGCACCAAAGGCGACTACGCCGACGCCTCCAGAGCCGCCATCCGACCTGGCCAGCACGTGAGGAGGGGGGGAGGAGGGGGGGAGGAGGGGGAGAGGAGGGGGAGGGGAGGGGGGGGGGGAGGGGGAGAGGAGGGCGGGGAGGAGGGGGGGAGGAGGGAGGAGGGGAGGCGGGGGGAGGGGGGGGGAGGAGGGGGGAGGAGGGGGGGGAGAGAAGGGGGGGAGGAGGGAGGGAGGAGGGGGGGGGAGGAGGGGGGGAGGAGGGCGGGGGGGAAGGAGGGTGGGGAGGAGGGGGGTCTCGGACCCGGGGGCGGTCAAGGTTTCTCTGGACGGGGAGTCCACGAGCAGCTTCAAGGGCCCAGTAAAGCGCGTACGGAAGGTTCGTGTCGTGTCGACCCCGGCCTTGGTTTCTGACACCGCGGGGATCGTTCCACCTTGAACGATCGGTGGCTCTTCGAGCGCCCGATCGTTCCATAGAGGCCGATTCTGAGCCACTGGCGGCGTTCAACCTTGAACGCCCGCGGCGGGGTCGCCGCCGGTCGACACGACGCGAGCCTACCGTACGGACATTTCTCGAAAACTGCAAGGTCCGACTGGGCCGCCTGGTTTCTGGCAGGGGGCCCGACGGGCCCATCAGGTTTCCAAGGGCCCCGAGGCCTGGATGCCCATGTCGACTATCAGTCGGTTCGGTTCTTTCGTTAGTGATCCCCAGGCGATAGGTTTGGCAAGAGATGGAGCGCGGTGGACACGCCTCCCCGCCTTCGCTGCCAACACCTCGAGCCGCTGACGCAGACTAGTGCCGGCGAATTTCGCGCGGCCTCCAAATCTTACTCTCGGCGTTCGGCCGTCGGACTGGACGGCCTCCACCCGAGGCACTACCAGCAACTGCGTGACGATTCTCTCCAGTGCCCAGGCAGGCTTCTTGTCGTCATCGAGTCGGCGAGAAGGCTCCCCCGTCAACTGCGGGCCTTGGTCATGGCCCTGATCCCGAGATCGGTCCCTGGGTTCCGCCCGATCGGAAGTTTCTCCAGCCCCTCTCAGATCTGGGGCCGCATCCGAAGGCCCTACGCTGTCGCTTGGGAGGCTGAAAACGATCGGCCCTACTGGGCTTCGGGGAAGCACCGGTCTGCCTCGGATGCGGTGTGGCCCCAGTCGGCAGCGGCTGAGCGGACTGCCACCTCAGGCCAGCACGCTGGAGGGATGTTTCACGATATGCGCAAGCACTACGAACAGATCCCCTTGGCTTTGCTAGAGGCTCGGGGTCATCGGCTTGATTTCCCTGCTGTTATGATGGCGGTCTGTTTGGCTGGATATCGATCGGCTCGCATCATGGTCCTGCGCGAGGTGGTTTCGCCTGCGCTCTTCGGGGACCATGGGGTGGTCGCGGGGCGTTCGATCGCGACCACGATGATCAAGGTGTTCGGCAGTGAAGCTTTCGATACGGTGGCCCTGGGGCCGTCTACCACCCTGGACGTTTACATCGACGATTCTGGACTGAACTCTGTCGGCACGGCCGACCAGATTGTTTGCCACCTCAGAGCGGGAGCACCGTCTGTACAGCATGCCATCACCGCGATGATGCGTGCTCAGATTCCTGTTGACAAGATTGCCATGGTGGCGCCTTCGAAGTTGATCTCTGTGCGCCTCAACATAGGAAGTCCACCGTGAACCTGGGGATTGCCTTCACCCCGGGGAGCCAGGCGGGCGAGGGGGGAGAATGCGATGGCGAAGACCAGGATGGCAGCAGCAGTGCGGAAGACCCGCCGCTGAGTCCGCCAGCGTGAAGGGCTGGGTTCTCGAGCAACTAATGCGTTTGCACGTGGGCCCCTGGCAGGGGCTCGGCACGGAGCAGAAGCGCATGGCATGTCTGATGGAGAACTGCCGGCGACCCGCTGGCTTGCGGCATCGACCACAGAACCCGACTGCGGAGGGAGATCACTGACCATCCCGCACGACTCGAGGAAGACCCAGCTTGGCACGGATCGGTGGCGCCCATCATCAGACACTGCACGGAGTTGTGGCCACTGCGGACGAAGAGCTCCGCGGCCACTCCGCTGGCACTGGCCATTGCGGGCGAGAGCTCCGCGGTCACTCCGCCGGCAGGAGTGTCGCGATGCACGGGCCTCTGCGCGGGCGCGCCCCCCCGAAGACCTGGGGCTCGAGCAGAGGGCCCGTTGGAGCCACGCTCCTTCCCTCCCTCCGCCGCCTCGGATGGGGCACGCGCGACCCCACTCGCTATGGTCGATGACAGGGGCGCGGAGATCCCCCGCTCCCTCACCTCCCCCCAGGCCTTTTGAAACGACGTTTAAGGAGCGCGGCTGTTCGAGACCCTGACGCTGAGGCCGGCTGCGGGCTCCGCGACGGGACCCGCCTCTGCCTCGATCTGGTCGATGCGGCTCTGGCATCTTCCAACTCTTCCCCGAAAAGAAGAAAAGGAGCGATGAGAGGGTTGACCTGTCAGGCCGCGCGGCCGTTGAGTAAGAGCTGCGGCGCTTGGCTTCCAGGTAGAAGACGAGTGCTACATGCGCGGGCAAGTTGGCGACGCCATCATTCGCGGGCTTTGGTTTTGCCCTGAGTGCGAGGAAGAGCGCGTTGAGATCGTTGGCGCGAGGCTCCTGGCCAGAATCCGCGAGGAGCTCTCCGCCGATCCCAGCCCCACTTTCAAACTGGCGCGCGAAACGGGCCTCATCCCGCATACGTCTCTGTGGGCCCCAGGTACGATGAGTCAAGCCCAGGCTCTGCAGAATGTGGTTTTCCATGTTCTTCCTGAGGCTTACCAGGCCGAGGGCATAGAAGTTCCTTCTGAGGGGGTGAGGGAGTTTATGAGAGACATTTACCTGGACGGCTCTTGCGTGAGATCTTCGATCAAAGACCTGTCCCGATCTGTTTGGGGCGTGGTGAGTCTCGGTCCTACGGGTCAGATCCTTGCTCGAATGCACGGCGCACTTGGCAGTTTTTACCCGCAGACCAGGTGTCGCTGCGGAGTTTGCTGCGCCAACCAGTGCATCCAGTACGCTCACTGCGCCTTCGGACTTGTTCACTAATCGTGCTGCTGTCGCAACCGAGTATAAGAATATCCCGGCCGATTGTCTTTCTACTGCCAGACCCTACAGCGGGCAGGTAATGCAGAGCTACGCGCTTGCGAAGAATGACAACCGCTCGGTGGTTAAGGTCAAGGCGCAGAGAACCGACGACCCTGACCTGTCACCACTCGAGCGCAGACACACCATCGAGAATAATGCCGCCGACGAAGCGGCCAAAGCGGGAGCCTGCTTGCACGCTGATATGGAGGAAGCTGACCGTACTAATTTGAATGACGCGATTCGAACGGCAAAGACCGTCTTCAAATTAGCCGCGAAGATTTTGGAACGCTGGCCGAGGACGAATCTCGACGGAGTCGCGAGAGAGGAGTATGCTGCTCGCGCTCCCAAGCCTGCTGCTCTACCGCACGAGTGGACATGGGTTGGTCGCTTCTGGCAATGCCCCAGTTGCTTGAGAGGTTCGCGTAGCAACCGGAAGCCACCCCCTGGAGTTTGCACCCGCCAGCTCCGAATCGACCCAGCTAAATTGCGGGAGCTCGGTCACCGCTGCAGCGTGGTTGATTTTGATGACCAGAGTTTAGCCTGAGTGTGTCAGGGTTGTGCCGCTTTCTCGAGTGGAGGTCAGATGCGTAGGCTCGCAAGGCAGTGTCTAGATCGGCCGCCAGACCGCAGCGAAGTTTGGTCGAGGTTGGGCAGAGGGCTCCACCCTGATCACAAGAGAAGGGGGACAAAGCCGACCTCGAAACAAATTGCCCCATTTAGTGGGGTTCATGGCCGTGGATGTCGAACAAAAAATCCTCCTCCTCCTCCTCCATCCTTCTCCTCCTCCCCCTCCTCCTCCTCCTCCTCCTCATCCCTCCTCCTCCTCCTCCTCCTCCTCCTCCTCCTTACCAACATCATCATCATCATCATCATCATCATCATCATCATCATCATCATCATCATCATCATCATCAGCATCATCAGCATCATCATCATCATCATCATCATCATCATCATCATCATCATCATCATCATCATCATCATCATCCCATCCTCCTCCGCCGCCTCCGCCTCCTCCTCCTCCTCCTCCTCCTCCTCCTCCTCCTCCTCCCCCTCGTCTACCTTCTACCTCCTACCTCGTCACCCTCCTCCATTCCATATCCATATAAATAACTTCCCCGTGTCGCACCCCGGGGCAAGTTTTTAGGGCGGGCCGGGCGTTTCGCCTCAGACTTCCTCACCACATATGACCCTGAAGCTTGAAGTTTGCCAACAGCTTCACAGATGGAGGGCGGGTGATTTTCAAAATGCGGCTCTCGCCTTAGCGCCGCGCATATTCGTTTTCAAATTTGCAAGAGCTTCACGGATTGAGAGCGGGTCTTTTTCGAAATGTGGCTCTCGCCTTAGCGCCGCGCACATTCGTTTCAAACATATGCAAGAGTTTCAAGGATTGAGGGCGGGTCGATTTCAAAATGCGGCTCTCGTCTTAGCGCTGCCCGAGAAAATCTCGCCCCCAGGTTTGAAGGTGAATATTTCGCCCTCCCCCCCCCCCCCGACCCGTCGACGCACGCATCTGACTGTTCCCCCCCACTCAGCGGCGTGGATGTTCGCGGGCACGGGAGACCACAAGTTACTAGAGAGAACGTCATAGGTGCCCACTGTATAGCGCACGCTGCACGCGCTCAGGAATAAAAAACTCGCCGCGGGCGACGGCCAAGTCTGGGCACTCGAAGCAGATGTGCCACACTGAGTCCAGCATGCCTCCTTCAGGCGACATGCAAAGTTGGCACGCGGGCGGGGTATCATACTTCCACTGATGTAACCTCGGCGGCGCCACATAAGATCTACATGCTGTCTGCTCCACGGTGGACCGAAAACTGTCCGAATTTCTCTTGCCAGCCCAAAAGGACCGAACAGGGGCGGCCCGCGGCCCGCGGCCCAGGATATCCACAGCCCGAGGATGATCAGGGTCCCCGAGGCACTTGGACATACCCGTTGATGTATATTCTGCAGACAGGTCGCGCACTAGATACGTCTCAACCGGACCTGCGAAAAGGGCGCGGCCGTGAGGCGCAAGATCTCGCCTCCTCGCACGGTGAAACTGTTCCAAGAAGCCGCGGCATGATCATCAAGATACCTCTGAGCAGCATGGGGAACTTTGGAAAGGTTCCCCACGGACAGCCCACCCCCGCGTCGGCGCCCAGGAGCGGCAGCCACCCAGACCTCCCCAGCGCATCTTCGGACCGTCGCGGCAGCGAGCTCGATTGGATCCTTCGCCGGCCCCAAGGCCAGCGCCAAGTTTCAATCGGCCCCGCAGCTGATGAGCCCCAAGAAGCCAGCTGACTGGGATCTGAGCTCGCGCACTTCACGCGGGGCCCGCCCCGCCACTTCATCTCCATAACGCAGGCTTCGCCCCGCAACGCCAGATCTTGGCACGGGCGCGCTGTGGATTGCGCGAGGACCTAATTTTGACTGAGCTTTCGCGACCAGCCGCTCACCTCTCCTTCCCGTTAGCCTTGGCTTCCCTTGACGCGCAGGTATTTACCGGGTGCGAAATCGCAACCTAGGTTGATGATAGGGCACGCAGCTGCAGACCTGCCAAGAGCGGCCTTAGCCTTGCGCGCAACCCCCGCCGAGCGGCCGCGATATTAGTCTTCTCCATGGCGGAATTCGAACTGAAGAAAGGACTAGAGCAGCGGTCCACCAGGGAAGCCAGCGCAGAAGCCTACGTTGACTACAATGGCCGATATCACTGTCAGCCTCGTTCGAGCTGAAATCGTCTACCTGGCCCGCCACACCAAGCGCGAAATGTTCTTCGCCATGCTCCGTCACTGTCGGGCGCAAGACACGCAAAGGAGAAGAAGAAGAAGAAGGGGGAAAAAGAAAAAAAAAAAAAAAAAAAAAAATCACTGCTGGCGACACCAGACGATCGCGACCGACATGCTCCCAGCACTGCTTCAAATGCGCCAGCTGCGAAAGCGCATTCTGGCTGCGAAAGCTGCGAGATCTGCGCGCACGGCCCAGCGCCGAACCGCGTCTGCAGGGCTTCAGCCTGGCGCCATAGAACAGATACCATGGTCAATGATCATACTCTCCGAATCGTTGCAGTCGTTCGTGTTCCACCCGGAAAGGTGCCCGATAAGCGCGCGGAGGAATCCAATCGGGCGACTCCGAAGGATGGGCCCACGACGCAGGGCCACCGACAGGGCGCGCATCCAGGAAGGCGAGGGCCCGAGAACAAGTATAACACCGAATACCAGGCTGAGGCAACCCATGGCGGGCCCACAGAGGAACTGATAGCGTCTGGGGTGGCAACCGTCAGCCGCGATGGCATCGCACTTAAAGCCCTTGGAAATATTCTCGATGTCCCCGGGGCTCGGGGTCTCAGGGATCACCGCGTCGGCGGGGCACTTTCGCGGCCCCTGTCGAAGCGCTTCCTGAGACAGCTGAGCTTCAAGGCACGACGTACCCCCCCATCGGCAGTCGGGAGCAAATCCTGCTTTCGTTCGCCGGCCGCCCCTCTGCACGCGCGCGCCCACTTGGCGCCGCCAGCTAACGCCTCGGCGCGCCGTTCCTGACGCGCAACAGATCGATGTGCTCTCTGTT
>CAUYUJ010022332.1:12500-17500 GCA_963575745.1 Prorocentrum cordatum
AACATCGCCAGCGTGGCAGAAGAGTCCAGGGAGGAGCCGCACAGAGGACGATCACCCCCGTTGATCCGGGGGCACGTAAACCCGGCAGCCCGCCCTGCCCGTGAGGGATCTGAGGGGAGGGGCGGTGGGGACAGACATCACCGGCCACCCACGCGGAGGGACACACCAGGGGCACCTGGCGACGGAGGGGGACAGAGGGAGGGCCAAAGCCCGGGCCCGAACTCCAGGGATGCAGCTAACGGCTGCTCAGGGTTCGGTAGAAGACGGAACGTCCACGGAGGGGGCGATTAGAGGGCAAAGCATCCCCAGGGTAGGCGCAGCCTGCAATGGGTCTGTTGCAACCGGTACCGTCGGCCCGCCAGCATTGCAGGTCGCGAGGCGCCTGCCAGCGCGCCGGGGATACCAGGGGTGCAGCTAACGGCTGCTCAGAGATGAGATGGTCCAGGGGGGCAGTACCTGCCGCAGCGAGAGCGGGCAGCCTCCCAATGGCTGCCTCGCCTCTCCGTCTCAGAGTGCACGACTGCAACGACACGGAGCTGACTTCTCTTGCTACGCGGCCGCCCTGTCCCAGGGGCAGACTGATCCAACCCTGCGCCTGTGGCGCGCCAAAACTGAGACCCGCACTGGGCCTTACCCGTGCATGCATCCTGTCAGGAGGGAGGGGTAGCTGGGACGGCTCCGCTCCTGTCCGGGGTGCCGCGGGGGCCGTCTGCCATCTCAGGGTAGCCGTTTCCGGGGTGGCTACAGACGTGAGCCAGTCGTGACTCAGGCTGCTTCTACACGCGCAGCCCCACCTTCTTCCCCTGTCGGCGGCGGCGGCCCAGGTGGGGGCGGAAGCCCACCTTCTGCCTTCACGGCCGAGGAGTAGGCCGTCATGTGATCATTCAGGGCCTGCCCCAAAGCTGGGTCAAAATTCATGCTCAGGCAGCGCAGGCCGGTCAGATACCATCGGAGACTGGCAGGACCGCTCATGCCAGACACTGCTGCCATCAACGCGCCCTTGCCGCCGTGTCTGAAATTTACGCATGGAATTGGAAGCCCAGGTGGCACCACGGCCTGATAGGGATATGCCGATGTACCTCCTGAAACATTGACGCGCAACATAGAGTCAACTTTCGATTAAAGTTCGTCTCGGAGCTTGAATGCAGCATCCAGGTCGGCCCTCTCCAACGCGGCCTGCACCTCTAAGTCCGCCAGCGCGCCCTCCTGCTTCGTAACGTATTGTCTCTGCACCTCGAGCTGCTTCTGAATATGGGAGGATTTGGCAAAGTGTGCCTGGAATCGCTGGACCTCGCTATTGCTGGAGTCTCGCCTCTGGCAAAGGTTGGCCACGACGACCTACACGGCATCGGTTGCCTCCTCCGCCTGCTCCGTCTCGTACGCGGACTCGCTCTTCTCAGTGACGGCCTTCAGCAGGACAAAAGAGTGTTGGAACTGCGTGACTTGCGGTCCCAGCGGCTTGTCCTTTTCCTTGTGCTGATCCTTGTTAACATGTTGACTGATTGGCGGCTGCTGAAAAACTGCTGTGATTTCCCAATACACTGCCAGCACCACTGGTGTCTCGTATTAACATTCGCCACGAGAAGCCGGCTGCAAGCTGACTGGCTGCTGCTGTTGCTGCGCCACGGGCGGCAGGCGGGCCGTTGCTCTAGGGAACTACCTTGCCTTTGCCGCCCTTGGCCTTGCCGTTGCCCTTGCCGTCGCCACGACCTTCTCCCATCACAGAAAGGGCGAGGTACGGTATCCTGTCCACGGTCCTGCTGTGGCCCAGGTCGGAAGGGTGGACAGGCCTGCACAAAAACAGCACCGCGTCACCTTGGGCCCTGACCCCCTAGGGGAAACGGCTGGAGCCAAGGCTGCGGACCCCTCCTCATCCTCCTCCTCCTCGTCCTGTCCCTCCTCCCCCTCCTGTCCCTCCCCCTCCTCCTCCTCCTCCTCCTCCTCCTCCTCCTCCTCCTCCTCCTCCTCCTCCTCCTCCTCCTCCTTCTCCTCCTCCTCCCTGAATCAGGATGTTTGTTGGCTTCGACCTGGGACTGGGGTGTTTCCTGGAGATACTGGGGCTACGCTTTCATTCGTTCGGTCGTTCTACCAGCCCGTCATGCAGAATATAGCAGATAAATTTGTACTCACGGATGGCACGTCGCTGTCGAGGCACGCTTGCCCTGGGACGAGCACAGCGCTGACATCAGGCAAGTGGCTACCACGGGCTTCGCAGATGGCGTTGCGAACAAGGCGATGGAAATCCGAGAGAGGGAAGCACTGCAACAGCTAGCAGCGGGATGCGAAGCAGGAAATGAAGCCATGCCGAGCGGGATGAGGGAGCTGGGAGCCTCGCGGAACATCGCCAAACCAGAAAACATGGCGTCTCTGGCAGGACGGGCCGCACACGACATAACACGTCCTCTCCTCCATCGAGGCGACAGCACGGCCATTGCAGGAGCTTGTCGGCATCATGTCCGCTATCCTGGAGGCCACTTCTCCTCTGCGTTCTCACCGGCCCCAGAAGTGGGCAAGCGGCCAGTCTCGCTCCGCGTTAGCTGCTACACCATGGGCAGTTTCTGGTTCTCGTCCGCGCCTTGGAGGCGCAGGGTGAATATCATCAAAGGGCTACTTATCAACAGCGCTCTGTCTGGGATGAAAGTCTGGGCTATATCTAAGGGGCCTCTTACGCCTCGAAGTATTCAGATCCTGGAGACCTTCATCGTACATAGGTGCAGGGCCATTATGGGGGGGCACATGCTCTTGGGAAACGGGGCATGCAAAGACTCTCACCTCCCAGCAGGTCCTCAAGAAGTTTGGAGTGGGGCCCCTCTCTCTGGAGCGAAGGCTACGCAGACTTAGGTGGTATCAGGAGCTCAGCAAGGCCAAAGAGTTCCATGGGCAGCTTTGGGCGGCTATGCTAGGCTCTATTGCAAACAGCCGCCTGGAGTATGTACTAGTTGGTCAAGCTCTCTGCGAAGATGTTCGCAAGATCGCTGTCAGCGAGCTGCGGGCGCAGGTGTTGTTCTCTCCTGCCATCAGCGCAGCTCCTCAGGCCGATGGAGTCGAAGGAGATTTTGCCTGTCGAGGGTATCTGGACGACGGTACTCAATGCTGTACCCGATGGCCCACGAGAAAACAGCTCATAGCTCACATCGCTTCTACGAATGGAGGAACTCATGGACAACTACATGCAGCCAGAATTTGTACACCTGCCAATACATGTCCTTCATATGGAAGTGTATTTCGTGATCGTACTACTAGCACAACAGTCTACAAAAAAAAGCCTTATCACGCAGTATTGCCCATACAGCCGTGGACGATGTGAGACAGAGATTCTCGAGTTCAACAAACGAAAATGCAACATATGTGACGAGGAGATCGGATCCGTAAACGCTTTTCTCGAGCACTTGTTCACGCACATGGTACCACACTTGAAGTCCACATTTCACGTTCGTCTCGATGGAGGCCGCAGGGTCCGTCTCGGGACTGGTGCGACCACGCGCCAAGAGCTTATTGTAAGAATCAGGACCTGCTCAGAAGATCGCCAAGACGGGGGAGGAGGGGGAGGACCACGAGGACGACGACTCGATGACGGGAGAGCCCACCAAGAACGCCACGAGAGACGCTCTGCTGGTCCAGCTGGAGGCCAGGGTCAGGAGCCTCGAGCACGCCGCCTTCAGCACCGCGCTCATAGCGCGGAAACCCCCAGCCATCGAGGCGATCGACAACTCGGTCCAGGACGACCTCAAGCAGCGCAAGAGCGAGGAGAACAAGGACGAAGACCTCGCAGACCCCGCGTCCCAGGCCCTCTTCACCACTCTGGCCGTTGCCACCAGCTCCAAAATCGAGGATACTTCGCCGGTGATGCAAGCGGTCTCAGCTTGAAGGATGAAAAAACGACCCTACCCTGGGTTACAAGTGCGTGGTCTGTAAGCCTCCTGGGAATCCCTAAAGTCTAGAGCCGCCAGGACGCGGCACATCACGCAGGGTTTACCCTGTCAGCCCACAGGAGTTTCAGCGCACAGCGCCTCGTAAACCAGGGCAGGGGCGTTTTTTCTGCCTTTGATCAGCGGGCTGCAGAAGGCTCGCGCTCATGAGGAAGAGGTCGTCCCCTCTGGAGGTGGCCGCTCGGGTGCGGGAGCTGGTAGCTCTGCCGGCATTCGACACGCCGAACACCGAGCGGAAGTCACGCATTGCGCACGCGCGGCACGGCAACATTCTGCTCCCCTGCGAGGACGAGGCCGCGGCAGATCTCGAGCGGAAGCTAAAGGACGCCGTCGAAGCCAACGCCAACCACAAGGGCTCGATGACGAGCCCGATCGTGATTCCATCGGAGATGCTGCAGGTTCCAGGGATTTGGATTCAAGTCGAGCAGATCATCAGTGAAGCCATCCGGGGCATGGGCGGCGACGTGAAGATGAACCGTGCCCCGAGGAACAACACGAGCCGCCAGTTCGGTGGGGGCAAGCGTCGTGGAGGCAAGAAGTGAGTTGAGTCTCTGCGGCCATGCCCTCGTGCTGGGCCTTCTTCAGCTATAGGTCATCAGCCTGTTGCCAGCCGCCTGTCTCCCTGCTGTCTCTCTGTGCCAGCAGTCCTGCGTTTCAGGCGTAGTTGGCAGCAGTAGCAGTCAGTGGCAGTGAATGTATCAGGTGCTGCAGGTAGCAGCATGGTTGCCGAAAGGCGAATCGTCGAAATGGGTTTGTAGCAATGTCTCTCAAGCCCCAGCCCGAGCCAGCGTTTTCCAGCGAGTCAGAGATTGGCCTTGAAGGGCTTGAGAACTGAAGAACTCCTCCTCCTTCTCCTCCTTCTCCATCTCCACCTCCTCCTCATCATCATCCTCATCGTCATGATCATGGTCATGATGATCATCATCATCATCATCATCATCATCATCATCATCAGCAGCAGCAGCAGCACCAGCATCATCAGCAGCAGCAGCAGCATCAGCATCAGCATCAGCGTCATTATAATCGTCTTCATTCCTCCCAACTCCTACCTCCTAGCTGCGACCTCCGGCC
>CAUYUJ010022332.1:25000-30000 GCA_963575745.1 Prorocentrum cordatum
GCCATCCTACAACTCCCCCTGGAAGCACCCCCAGGGGGGCCTGATGAAGAGGAGGACGACGACGGACAATACGATGACTATATTGATGAGAACTTGAGCGCGGATGATGCTTATCACGAGATCGGGTTCGCGAACCTGGACTGGTGGGATACCGTGAGCTGGGAACACATCCTCGTCCAGGGAGCCCCCGCGACGGCCATGGCCCCTGACAGCATGGTCGCAGCAGTTAGCCACGTCAAGGCGATGGCATGCCTAGCCCTGGAGCAGGCTCACGCAAGCTGGGACGGCATGCCGCCAGCCACACCAGAGCGCCTCTGGAAGGTGTTCGCGGCGCTGGACGGCCTCCCCCCCAGTGAAGGCTCGGCGCCCACGCCGACCACGCGCCGTGAGCGGCTCCGAGAACGCCTGCGATGGGCCCTTGCAGGCGAATGGGATGCTGGTCCGTTGCCCATGGAAGACCAGACACGTCATGGCCCTGCAGCAGGCCGCGGTCGAGAGGACAAGCTTGAAGCCCGAGTGCGTCGAGACACAGAGCTTGCACGCGCGGGAAAGATGCCCCGAGCCGCGGCGGCTGTCTGGCCGCAGGGCGACAGGGCAGACGCGGCAGCGGTGGTCCGCAAGCTGCGCACCACACAGATGCCTGACCCGCCCCAGCCTGCCGCCAGGGGCCCCCCACCAGGTGTCGGGGCAGTCCCGTGCAGGCCTGGTGATGGGGGCCCCCAGGGCAGGGGGGCGTGGCCATGGCCCCTGCAGAAGGCGACGAGGTCCGCCTCGCGCCTGGGGGGCGGCCAGGGGCTGCCGAGCTGCGCCGCCGCATTGCCACGCACCTGAAGAGTCAGTTTGGGCGCTGCCACAGGCGGGGCGATGCGGGGCCAGCAGGCGGACGCTACGAGCACTGGGCCCCCCTCAAGACGGATGAGGAGGGAGCCGAAGCAGCAGCCGACACGCTTGCTCGGCTCGCCACTGGCGACCTCCCCCAAGGGGCTCTCGCGGCTCTCGTCGCCGCCCGTCTGGCGGGCACCCCGAAGGCCACTCCTGGAGACGTGCGCGCCCTGGGCCGCGGGAATGTCACCAGGCGGATGGCGGGGCGCAGTGCGGCCAAGATCTTCCATGCGGACATGCGCGCAACAGTGGGGGGCAGCAGTTTGGCCTCGCCAAGGACGGGCGCGGTGCGCTGCACCTTCGCCCGTTCACGATGGCCAACGCTCAACCTGGCCGCTGGGCCGCGGCGGTGGACCTGGGGGGCGCCTTCGGCAACATCCCCAGGGAATTGGTCAAGGAGTCGATCGGCACCAAAGTCCATTGCCTTCGCCCCCTGGCTGAGGCTCGGCTACAAGACTGCGCCAGCCACGCGGCGGGAGGCGGGGCGCAAC
The DNA here is from genome assembly GCA_963575745.1 of Prorocentrum cordatum. Taxonomy (NCBI): domain Eukaryota; class Dinophyceae; order Prorocentrales; family Prorocentraceae; genus Prorocentrum; species Prorocentrum cordatum. The sequence goes on from CAUYUJ010022332.1 coordinate 26,374, forward strand.
CAGCCCAGCTGCTTGCCCAGATCCGTGGTCTTGACCAGGGATGCCCCATGAGCCCTATCTTCTACGCGGTCGGCACCGCGGACGACCTGAGCCCAGGTAGAGCCTCAGTGCGAACCGTCGAACCGCAGGGAAACTGCCTGGCGCATCTGGATGACACGTACTTCGCTGGCTCGGCGAAAGCGGAATTCCACGGCCTGGACGCCTGGAATGCGCGCATCAAGACCCATGGCATGAAGCAGAAGATGTCTAAGACGCAGATCTGGACCCCGGATCCCCAAGCGGTGCTACCGCCCCAGTACGCCCACTATGGCCAATGCCGCGTAGACAAGCTCAAGGCGGCCGGCTCGACGGTGGCCTATGCTGACCATGACGTGGACGCAGACTGGCGGGATATGCCCCTCACGGATTTCGCGACGCCGGAGGGCCTCGCCGAGGAGACGGCGGCCGTCGGTGCCGGGGCAGCCCCGGGCGCCGGCGTGCCACTGTCGTGCGGCCAGGCGTTCCTAGCCAAGCAGGACCGCTACTGTCGCGAACTGATCATGCTCCAAGCATGGCGCGTCTGTCTTCCACACATTCCAGTCAGGGCGCATCTGGTCACGCGGGGCCTGCGTCCACATGCAGCGCGCACTGCCGCCCACAGAGGCCGGGGCCAACCTGGTGGATAACGGCGCGGCCGCCTTCTTCTGCGGACTGCTAGGCGCAACGGAGGCCCCACGGGCTCAGGTCTTCATGAAGGTTAGCGAAGGCGGGTTCGGCTGTGGATGCGCGGCGGCAAATGGGCCGGCGGCCCTCCTCGCCTCCGGGGAGTAAGGCATCCGCGCAGCCGCAACAGAGCTGCAGGAAACGACGGCGGTAAGCCTCTGGCGCCGCCGGCCAGGCTGGGGACGAGCTCTCTCGGCGGCCGAGGCCACGCAGGCCCGCCTGACTGGAGGGCGCGCGCCCCAGGCGGACCGGCGGCAGGGGCTCCTGGAGGGCCGGGCTGGCACGGACGAAAAGACGCACACCAGAAGGGTACGTGACCACATAACCAAAAGCTACCTGACCACCCTGCCCTCGGTTGCGGCGGCGGCGGCACATGGTGCTACTGGCCCCTCTGCAGGCGCACGGTTGGAAAATTTCGATGGGGTCTCGCCCCTGCCCGACCACGCTTCCTGCATGGCGGCCAAGCGGCGCATGCACCCGCCCCTGCTGCTGGCGACGGAAACGCGTCAGCACAGACCAGCAGCGCCCACCCGTGCGCTGGCACAGGCGGGCCCCGTCTGGGGGCGCGATGTGGATGTCCACTGCGCGCGCGCACTGAACTGCCCCAGGGGCGGCGGCCCGGTTTGGTGCCACAATGCCGCGCGCGACGCCGCGGCGCTCTGGCTGCGCGAGATGGGCCACCAGGCGCAGGTGGAGCAGGTCATCGAAGAATGGCACACGGAGGCGGACGTCGCGTACCACCGCGGCCTGCACGGGCGCGCACGCCTCGACACCAGCCTGGTGGACTCTGCGGCGGCAGGCCCCATGAGGCGGCCCTGCAGCGCAGGGACAAAGTGAAGCATCGCAGATACCCATTCCAGGGACTCGTGCCGCATGTCCTGGACATCAATGGCAAATGCGGCGCCGAGGCCGAGACCTGGCTGAGGCGCGTGATCGGTGAGCTTCCTGAGTGGGAGCGCCACGCCGCCAGGCGTTCTCTCCGCTCCTCGGTCGCCCGGGCCCTGCAGGGCCACGTGGCCGAGCAAATTGCTCGCGCCACAGAGGACGTCATGCCGAGCGCCGGGGCAGCCCCGCGTGCACGGCATTGACTAGGTTCCGCATCCATTCCACTCCCCCCCCTGCTCTCTACGCCATCCGCCGCCCTGGGCCCCGGCGGTGCTGCCTTGCTTGCTGTCGCCGATGTCTCCTTATCCCCTACATCCTGATCGTCCTGAGTCTGGTTCACACGTGGCCCAGAAAATAGCCAGCGTGCCCCAGGTCTTTCAGAGATGCGATGCTGCCCACTGCAGGTCTGACCCATCGGAGGCACAGCGGTCCAGAGGCTTGCTCAGCCAGTGTCAAAGCGGAAAATGGCGACCAGGGTCGGGGTAGCCCCGAGGGCCCCGGAGCCTGCGACGGCGTGCCATCGAAGGCGACGCTTGCCCGTGACGCGGTTGTCTCCCCCCTCTCTCTCTCTTGCCTTCTGCGTTCGCTCTGAGCGGGACTGGGCCCAATCATTTTGCCCCCTCTGCCTTGCCCTCTTCCAGGACGAGCCGATTTAACCTCTGTGGCTTTACCCCCTTCTTTATTTTCCTGTGGGGGATCGGCCTTCCTCTGTCAGCTTGGCACACAGCCTTTCTAGCCACCGAAGCTCTCGAAGCCCACGGCGATGCCCTGGCCAGCCACGACTCGCCCCGCCTCCGCCAGCCATGACCTCGCGCCGCTGCGCGAGGCTCTCAGCGCCAAGGCCAAGGCTGAAGCGGAGGCCAAGGCTAGAGCTCAAGCCGAAGCTCCAGGGAAACAAATGGAGCCACAGTCGGAGACCGAGGCCGTGTCGGCCGCGATGGGGGGGGGCACCGAGGGGGCGAGCGCGGGCATTGACCCGCCCAGCACGGGCGCGCCGCCAGCCGCGGAGGAGGTCGCAGCGGAGGTGGGACGCCCGATGGTGGTGACTGAGGTATCGGGGCAGCCCCGCGCGCCTCGCCCTGACCAGAAGGTAGACCTCTCTGGGGGCGACATCTCTGAGGAGGAGTTCGCACACTTTCCCGAGGGCTCAGCCCCCGCGCCTACCGCCTCGGAGGAGCCCGATGCCGAGGGGAGGGAGGCACGGGGGCAGCCCCCAGCGCCTCTCCGCCCAGTGGTGCGAGGGCCTCCAGGCCTGCAGGGCACGCTGTGACAGCTACCCAGGCCGCGTTGAATGTGGTGCCGTATGCGGGCCTCACCGAGGACCAGAAGAGCGGGTTGTATAAGCTGACATTGGCGCTCGTAGCCACGCAGCCGCGGGAGCAGGTGGGCAGAGGGTCTGCATCGGAAGCCCGTGGCGACCCAGGCGAGGCTTCCAGCACCAGGGACGGCAGCGAGACACGCAGTAGTGCGCCGAGCGCGGCCACGACGGATGGGGCAGGGCGGGGTTCCAAACGGAACCGCCGCCAAAGCAGCAAAACAGCGCATGGCCAAATAAATCCGAGGGCAGAGGTCGACGCCGACACCCTCATGAGCGCGGAGGAGCTGGCGCAGGAGGACTTCGAGTCCTTGGGCTGGGAGTTCTGCACGGGAACCTATTGGGCGCGGCCACAACGGCTGGGCTGGCGCCGTCTCTGCTCGGCCCTGGATGACTGGAAAGTCATGATGATAGAGTGGGCTGAGGACCTGTCGACAGCCGAGATGGCCCGCTACGGACAAGCTCTGGACGCGAACCCCAGACACCCTGCGCTGCGGAGGGGCAAGGAGGGAGGCCTTTGCGCCTGCACCTGCTCCAGGTGCGCGGCCAGGCACGAAGGCGTCGACGAGTGTGAGGCAGTCACGAAGGCGGCGAAGACCAACAATGGTGCTGGCTCAATCCAGCACTCGCGTGCCCGTGTGGCCAAGTTCCAGGAGTCCTTCAACGTGCTCAAAGACAGCCTGGATGCGCTGGCGGGTCACGCCCTCTCTGATGACGGAGAGCTG
>CAUYUJ010022332.1:35000-62500 GCA_963575745.1 Prorocentrum cordatum
CACACAAAGCCCACAGGTAGCGCTTTACCCTACCAACCAAATGGCTCTCTACCCTAGTAGTAATAGACATGATAGCAGTAGTCGTAAAATAAAGTGGTCGTAGCAGTAGTAATAATAGTAATAATAGTAGTAGTAGTAGTAGTAGTAGTAGTAGTAGTAGTAGTAGTAGTAGTAGTAGTAGTAGTAGTAGTAGTAGTAGTAGTAGTATCAGTAGTAGTAGTAGTAGTAGTAGTAGTAGTAGTAGAAGTAGTAGTAGTAGTAGTAGTAGTAGTAGTAATAGTAGTAGTAGTAGTAGCAATAGCAGTAGTAGTAGCAGGAGTAGTAGGAGTAGTAATACTAATAGGTATAGTGGTATCAAGAATAATGGTAATAGTAGTAGTAAATATAATCATAACAGTATTAGCGATAGTACTACGAGTAATCGCATTAGTAGTAGCAGTAGCAGCAGCAGCACTAGTAGTAGTAGTAGTAGTAGTAGTAGTAGTAGTAGTAGTAGTAGTAGAAAGAATGGCAGCAGCTGCAGCACTAATACCAGTAATAATAGCAGTAGAAGCAGACGAAGTAGTAGAAGTAGTAACAATAATAGTGGTGGTTGTAATAAAAATAATTATAGCATCAGTAGTAGGCGTAGTAGTAGTAGTAGTAGTAGTAGTAGTAGTAGTAGTAGTAGTAGTAGTAGTAGCAGCAGCAGTAGTGGCAGCATTCGCGGTGCGAAAAATGATGATAGTAGGAGTCGAAATAGAAGCAGTCGAATCATATTGGCCATGAATAATACAGTGAGAATAAGAATGATACTCATATAACCAAAACAAAATAACAACATCAAACAATGAGAAAAGCAGGAGGAGGCCCCATAGGGGCGAGGAGGAGGAAATGAAGGATGAGCAAGAGGAAATGGCAACAGGGAGAAACACATGTTGATTGGTGTCGAGACAACGTGGACGAAGAAGACAAGCTCCTGGAGGAATTCCAACGGCACGCCCGTCGAGTCAGAGCGCCCGCCACCCAGGTCCCGCTTCGCGAACCAGGACACGCCGCAATGGCCCGCGAACCCAAGGGCGACCAAGAAGGCGTAGACCCCGTTGAACGCGTCTTTCCCTGGGCGGATCCGGGCGGGCTCGTCGACCTGGGCGCGGCAGCATCTCGGGGGTGGTCGCCATGCCCGACTTAGACATGATGGTCTTAGATCGCAGGCGCACCTCCGCCAGCCCGCAGGGCAGAATGCACTCGTGGACGACGCACTCGCGCGCAGTGCGCTCTGGGAACCGCTTGCGCGGCCCCCTGATGTCACGGAGGATGACGTCCGGGTGAGCCTTCTTGTAGCTGGCCCGCATCTGATCGCGGCCACCGATGCCCATCTCCGGGCTGCGGAAGGGGCCTCCTCCAGGCGCGGGCGCCGCGAGTCCCGCGCGGACGCCAGTGCGCTGCACTTCCGCCACGGGGCCGCGGGGAGGGTCAGGGAGGCGGCCTTCTCGCGCTCCGTCGCCCCGAACGCGGAGGCGCCCACGACGGTGGCGATCTGCGCCCTGAAGTCGGCCAGCGCATCGAACACCGCCGCGACGGAGTCGACGGTCGTGAAGTTGGCGTCCGCCACAGCGCCGCCTGGCCCGCGGCGAAGCGACGCCACCTGGTCTTGTCCGAGCGCAGATCAGAGCCAGAAGACGGCAGACTGGCGGGCGGCAACGACGCGGAGGGGGGGGGGCACGGGGCGTCGGACGCCGTCGAACGGGGCGCCCCCAGTGGCTGCTAGAAGCACCAGACGCCCGGTCACCTCTGAGGGCGCGTTCCTGGAGGGGGCTCCGGCGACATGACCCGATGCCCATCCACCACCTTTGTTCAAGGGGACGCAGCCGATAATTGCATGCCCCCCCCATTTGCGGCGCGCGCTTCTTGCATGGACCGCACAGGGCTGCGAAGTCAGAGACGCGATAATGGCACTAGCAGCACGGCAGCTGACGGCGGGAAAGAATTCTACGCTAGACGCCCTGGCGCGCCAGGCCCAGTCGCGCGCGTTCGGTGCTCGCATTCCCCGCCTGCCTGGCACTAACTTGGCACGGACCCAATCCGCGGGCCCGCACTCGTCGAAACCGCCCTCGTCGTCGCCGTCGTGGACGTCGCCCTCGCCAAGCACCTCGACGTCTCCGCCCCCGTCGTCGACAGCGGCAATCTGCGCGCCCGCGCCAACCTGCGCGGCGCTGCCCGCTGTCGGCGACGATGCCAGTCGCCAGCCCTGCATCGTGTCCAGAGCCATCTGGCGCACGCCCGCCCGAAGGATGGCATTGCGCTCCTTCTAATACCCCAAGGGCATGCGGCCGCCCTTCCAAGCGCCCTGGGCCATGAGCTCCGTCTCGCTGCTGCGCGGTGCGCCATCGCGCCCGACGAAGCGCCGCGAGGCGGTCGACCGACAGGCTACAAACCTCGCCTGCGGCCGTGGAAAGACCACGGCCAAGCTCGCCCAGCGCCTCGCGCATCGCCGTTCTCGCGACAGCAACGAAACGCGCGCGCCCCAGAGCGGCCACGAAGGATGCGCCTTCAAGGAGACGTCGCGCAGCCAGCAGTCGATGTGTTCCGTGTCAGCCGGCAGTGCATCGAAGAACGCCAACGCCCCCATTTCTAACCAAGAATGCCCATCAAACGACATGCTGCACACGGTCAAGTGCGCACCCTGGCGTCGCCGTTCAACCCTGGCCTGCCACAACGATGGGTGAACGTGGACTGCGTCGTCGAACCGCATGGAACCCCGCGTCATGCAAAGGGCCCACCACGCAAAAACAGCGTCCACCAAGCGGAGCGACTCGGCCCAGCCGACGGCGGCATCCTCCAGGACCTTCAGGACATCGATCTCGAGAGGACCAGCTGCAAGGAGTTCCTCCCCGCGCCGCCCAATGACCTGAGCTTCGAGCGCCAAAACCGCTGGATCACGCGGGCCAGGCGCTTGCATGCCCAGGCGCCGGCACATCCAGGCGGTGGAAACTGAATTCGAAGGGGCGACAGACGGCCCGCAATCGCGGCGGGCACGCCACAGACACTACCCGCGCCGGTCGCGGGGGGGAAGGGGCGGCGGCGGCTCGCGGCACCACCTCTCAAAGGCAAGCCATGTCCGCGCGTGCCCCTGGAGCGCCCGCCACGCCCCTCTGCCCAGACGGCAGCCGCTCGAGGTCATGCATCGCGGCCGCGGCCGCACCAGCGCGCGCCGCGATGGCCCGGAGCTGCGGCACCACCTTCGCCTTCACTCTCGCCCCTTCGGCCTGGAGGCCGGGGAGGCCGGACGCGCCCCGCGGCAGTGGCTGCGCGCGCTTCGCTGGGGGGCACGGGGCCACGAAGCAGCGCCTGTGACCAGCGCCAGGGCGCCTGCAGTGTTGCACGGCAAGGAACACATCGAAAAACTCCACAGCGTCGCTGTCGTGAATCCCGAGCCGGACGTCCATGCTGGTGATGCCCATGGCCTCGAACGGGCCCCCGATGTCGTCATCGAAATGCTGCAGGAGCCGCCGCATGGGTCGCTCCATGGGCTGCCGATGTTCCAAGAAACACGGGCCGCCGGCCGTTGCACCGAGTGCCCAGCTTGTGAAGAGCTGACGTGAGCCCAAGGCGACGGACTAGACGAAGGGCGAGATCCCTGAAATGGGGCTTGCAACAATCTCGGCCCGCGGGGACTTGTAGCTACGTTGGCCCGCGGGGAATGGTAGCAAATCTCGGCCCGCGGCGGAGTGTGGGAAGTTCGGCCCGCCGCGGATCGTAGCAATTTCGGCCCGCGGGGGCAGCAACAACCTCGACTCCAAGGGACAACAACACTTTTAGGCCCCTTGCTCGAAACACAAGAATGACAAAAACGTGGACAACCCACGGACCCCGGCAGCGCCATCAGCCTGCCGTGACCCTCACACGTGGGAGTCCACAGGGCAGGCATCTCGCAGACGCGCCTCCGCCGCCGCGGCGTGGCCCGAGGGGGATGGTGGCATTTTCGGCCCGCGGAGGACTGTAGAACCTTTGGGCCCCTGTCCCAAAACACACAAGCATACACACACGCACACACACACGCACACACACACACACACACACATTAGCAATCCCACGGACATCAGATAACTCACGCAGCCGACCTCCGCCGCCACGTTCGGCCCGCGGGAGATGGCAGCCATTTCGGCCCGCGGGGGGGTGTAGACATGTCGACCTGCAGGGGATTGTAGCAATGTCGGCCCGCGGGGGACTGTAGCAATTTTGGTCCTCGGGGAATTGTAGCAATTGGGGCCCGCGGGGGATTGTAGCAATTTCGGCCAGCGGGGAGCTGCAGCAACTTCGGCCCGCGGGGGGCATTGTCACAATTTCGGCCCGCGGTGGGGATTGTAGCAATTGTGGCCCGCGGGGGGATTGTAGAAATTTCGGCCCCTGGACCGACTCGCAATGACTAGAAATTCCACGGACATCTGATGGCTCAAACTGCCAGCCGTGGCCTTCGCACTCGGGGGTCGACGGGGACGGCCAGAGGCAGACGCGCCGCCGCCGCCACGGCCGAGCGACGCCGCCGCCGCGCAAGACGCGAACCCGGGGCCCTGCCAACCACACCGCTGCCCAGGGACCAGAGGGGGAGGAAGAGCCGCAGGATGCATACGAGCAGGAGCAGGAGGAGAGAGGAGGAGTGGAGAACCAGGACGACGGGGCGGACGAGGACGCCGAGGACGTCCACGACGACGACGAAGTCAGTCCGCATCCCTCGTGCAGGATCAGTCAGCGTCGAACCGGGAAATCGAATCGAATCGTAACATGCGTCGGTTCTGGCTGCATCGACACGGAGTCGAAATTGAACAGGATCGGCAGCGCCAGGATGCACAACAGCACCATGCAAGCATCAGATCGTCAGGCTACCGGAATCAAATCCGATCGGGCTGGCCACAATCGACATCAAATCGGATCGATCGGAGCGAAGTGGACCCTGCCATGCGCCTCGCCCCCCATCCCCCCGAGGCTATGGCTGCCTCCCTGGCGGCGCCCTCCCTGCGACCGCACGCGTGCGCACATGGGCGGGGCTAGGAAGGGCAGGGTCAGCGGGAGAAAGGAGGGGGATCGAGGAGGAGGAGGAGGAGGAGGAGGAGGCGGAGGGAGAAGCAGGGAGGATGGAGGAGGAAGAAGAGGGTGATTTTCCTCTCTGGAGGAGGAGGAGGAGGAGGAGGAGGAGGAGGAGGAGGAGGAGGATGGAGGAGGAGGTCTGGGACAGAGGGAGGGAGGACGCAGTTGCACGCCTGGCCTTGGCGGCCCCTGGCGCCCGAGCCGCGGAGGGAAGGATGGGAGGAGAGGAGGCAGGGAGGAGGGCGACAGGAGGGACTCGGGATGGGAGGGGCGGGGGGAAGGCAACGGGTAGGGAGGGGATCATCAGAACTAGAAGCGAGCGAGGGGGAGGGGGGGACTGGGAAGGGGACGGGGAGGGGGAGGGGGAAGAGAGCAGGGGGAATACATACATAGAGAGAGAGGGAAACAAAAAAGGAAAGAGAGAGAGAGAGAGGGACGGTAAGAGAGTGAGGGGAAGCAAGAGAGAGCAAGATACTGTGAGAGAGAGAGAAGGAAGAAAGAGAGAGAAAGAGAGAGAAAACAAAGAGAGAGAGAGAGAGAGAGAGAAAAAAAAACAAAAACAAAAAAAAAGAAAAAAAACAAACAACAAAAAAAAAAAAAAAAAAAAAAAAAAAAAAAAAATAAAGACAGATACTCAGCAAAACGAAAGAAAGACAGAGAAACACACACACACACATGTTGCGTCGGCGGTTAGGCAGAGTCACTGCGCTGGCGGAGGGCCACACACAAACAAACAAATATCTTGTTTGGCGTCGAGGCCCCGCGCGCGGCGACGGGGCGTAGAACATGTGTATATATATGTATATATATATGTATATCTATATATATATATGCATGTATGTATGTATGCATGTATGCATGTATGCATGTATGCATGTATGTATGTATGTATGTATGTATGTATGTATGTATGTATGTATGTATGTATGTATGTATGTATGTATGTATGTATGTATGTATGTATGTACGTACGTACGTACGTGTATGTATGTATGTATATGTGTGTATGTATGTATGTATGTATGTATGTGTATGTATGTATGTATGTATGTATGTATGTATGTATGTATGTATGTATGTATGTATGTATGTATGTATGTATGTATGTATGTATGTATGTATGTGTGTGTATGTATGTATGTATGTATGTATGCATGTATGTATGTATGTATGCATGTATGTATGTATGTATGTATGTATGTATGGATGGATGTGTGTATGTACTTATGTATGCATGCATGCATGCATGCATGCATGCATGCATGTGTGTATGTATGTATGTATGTATGTATGGATGGATGGATGGATGTATGTATGTATGTATGTATGTATGTATGTATGTATGTGTAGGTATATATAGAAGTGTGTATGTGTGCGGCGGTAGCGGCCTCGAGCGCAGCGACGATGCGGAGCAAGTAAAAGCACTGCGCAAAGATCGCTCAGGATTCAGAACCTACCGACATTAGCCACCCGGGGGTTGGATGACAGAAATGGGACACGCCGAACCGTGGGCGGTGCCCGAGCGACACCATGATAGGTGGTGGCACTGCATCGGCACAGATGGACGTGAATAGCATGAGGGGTGCACGAAAACCGAGGGACCTGCCCAATCGGCAGCGTGAAGTGGAAGGATGGAAGACGCCAAGACAAAAGCTGGACGAAGAGCAGTGCCACGTCGGCACGCCTGTCTCTGGAAACGCCCCCCAGCGCCCCAAATTTCTAAGATTTGTTAGGGGCTCGTCGTTTCCGCGCGGTCGGATTTAGCTGGCGCAAGCGTTGACGCTGGTCCCGCGCGCTGGTCTGGTGCGGCGCAACCCTCGCCTGCTTTTCAATCACAAGTGCCTGGGAGCCATCGGCAGAAGCACTGTAGGGCCCAACGGCCCCGGTATTCGCAGCGCGCACGCATTCCATCTGACATCAAACCTTCACCCGCCTTCCCATCGCGCCCATCACTGCATTTTCGGGCCCGAAGTCCTCCGTCCTCCTCGTGCTCCTGATCCTTGCTCTCTTGTTGTTGCTTTGCGTATCCTCATCTGCTTTCTCCGTTCCGCATGGTCTCCGCGCCTCTGCGTCCCCACCTGCTGGGATGCCTGCGCCGGTCACCTCTAATGAGGGTCATTTTGTCCCTGGCACGTGCACTCGCCAATGCGGCCTACGCGCCACTGCGGCCAATTATCTACGTTCTGCGCCCCAGTCGTTTATCCCGCTTCTTGACCTTTGTCCTGGAGCCGCCAACCAAAAAGTATCCCCATCTGCCCATCCAAGGAAGATGCCCAGGCGAGCTGCCTTGATCAGGGGAGTGTAGCAGCATCCAGTGTAACAAACAAGGGGGCAGCCGTTGTTCTTTGAAAGAAGAAAAGGACGGATGGGGGAAGCGGAGGAGGAGCCCGAGGAGGGCCCCAAGAGGGGCTAAAGACGGACCCGAAGACTGCAAGAGGGGCCCGATGGAGCTGCGAAAGGGCCACCAAGAGGAGCCCAAAAAGGCCCCCGAAACAGGCCCCCACACTATCATACCAAAGGCCCTTTGTACAATACTGTTTGGGTCTGTTTCGATGGCACTCTCTCGGCCCTTTGGGAGCCCTTTCGGTGACCCCCCAGGGCTCTTAGGTGCGGTCCTGGAGGTCCTCAGGAGGGCCCCGACAGGGCCCCCAACGGATGATACAACGCACCCCCCTGATTTAGCATCAGTCGGGTGCCATCTTGGGGCACTCCTAGGGCCCTCTCGGGATCCTCTTGGGACCTCTGCGGGCTTCCCCAGAGCCCGAAGTCAACTACCAGAGAAACCCAAGAGTGCCCCAACAGGGCCCCCAAGACACTGGTAGGCAAGTCCCAGCTGGTTACCGAGCTGCGATCGTGCCTGCGAATCTGAAATCTCAGCGCGCGCTGGCAGTGCGTGTGACAGCTTAGCCAGAACCCAAGCCCCTTTCCATAACAATTATGGTTCAGGCAAGGGGGCCTGCGGCCCCCTTTCCAGGAGTGCAGCATGTTGTACTGGAAAAATGTTTGGAATCTTTCTATCTCTGCATATATTACGCAGTCTCAGATGTCATGGAGTCCTCGGGCGTCCAGAGGGACACCCACATGTGGTAAGCGGAGCGACGTCGGCGACTCCAGTCTCGAGGTCAGCGCGTGGGAGACGGTAGATGACGACGAATACCCAGAGCCATCGAGACAGACACACGGGAAACGGACAGAGAAAAGACATTCGACAGCAGGCTCCTGTGATTCCTGGGCGCAATGGAACCAGCAGCATACGAGATCATGGGACCGAACATAGAGCGGACCGTACTCAAACTGGGGATTCTTGGATTGGCCAGGCGAAAAATATGAAAGCTCAGCATCTCCCTGGAGAAGCGCAGCACGTTCGATAGATGATCAGAAGCTGGATCAGATCGATCAGTACAGTCACGAGGGCTCGGCACTCCTGAGCGGGTCAAGAAGAACGTCGGCGAGGTCTTGAGGAGACACGCGGCGTGAGACGACCACGACCTACACGACCAGCGACGTGGAGGTAGAAAAGGAAAGGATCCCCCATGCCCCGCCTGGGATGGCAAGGACCTTAGCGAGCGGCCCGCGAAGCGTTTGGCAATAGACAGATGGATCAGGCTCACGGCAGCACCACCCGAGGAGCAGGGAGAGACCCTACTTCTGCACCTGACGAACACGGCGGCAACGGCGACGAGGCCCCTTCGGCCAGGATCGGTTCAGTACCCCAGCAGATTACAGGCAGTCACTCTGGCATTGACCACCCTGGCGTTTCCAAAGGTAGATCCGGTGACCTCCCAGCAGCTCGAGAAGACCCTCTTCTCCGCACCTCACGCCAGGGACGAGACACTGATGAAGTTCACCCACAGGATACGGGCAGAACAGAAGGAGCTTGAATGGCTCCTGCCAAGAGCCCTGAACAACACGGGCGTGGGCGTCTTACTACTGCAAGGGGCTGGTCTAGCCAAGGCGGAGCGCAACCAGGTACTCATCCAGACAGGCGACGACTGCAACGTCAACAAGCCCGTTTCGATTCTCAAGCGAATGACGGACGACAGCAGTGTCACCGAGCGCGCGACGGCTACGGAGACGGCCTACATAGCAGGAGTGGACGAGGACGAACCAGCACTACTGGAAGAAGCAGAGGCAGACCACTTAGCCTACGATGCGATGGCCAACCTGCCAGGCATTGACGACGGCAACGGGCAAGACGGCCCGGGCCAGACAGATGACGAGCAGGTCCTGTCGGAGGATGATGCGTTGGCCTGCCTGGCGGCTATCATACAACCGTCGAAGCCACGGACGCGGGGCGAAGAAAGGAAGATCGTGGCCGACAAGCGGGCCAACCGAGGGTTTCATACCACCAACGACAACAAGAAGGTCGAGGAGTCGGTCGCAGCGATCAAGAAGCGGACCAAATCTGGAATCCGCAAGAAGTTGGGATACTGGCATCGCGAGTGTCCAGACAATCCGAAGAAGTCCGCGAAGCCCACGGAAGGTGTTGCGGTTATGACGGTGCCTCAAGATGACGAGATATGCAGCTACATCGCGACGGAGGCGAAGATGGCATCCAGGTCGAATCTAGTGAAGCCCATCACCATGACTATCGACATCGAGACCTCGGGCAGATCCTGCGTGGGAAGCCGTGGACACGGCCTGCGGCTTCAACATGATGGGACGCAACACCTACGCGAAGTGGGCGAAGCACAACAAGGAGCAGCACGACATCATCCTACAGACGATCCAATACCATAAAAAGTACAGGTTCGGGAACGATCAGGTCTGCACGGCGACAGAGGGCGTCATCATCCCCATCATGCCGGGAAACTACTTTGGCGTCATCTTCGTGTGCCTGGTCAAGGGCACCGCTCCACTTCTCCTGTCCAAGATATTCGTGGTGGAGTTGAAGGCTTCGATGCATGCCTTTTCATTCGGAGCTGGACTTGCCTGAGCAGAACCCTCAGCTCCCTCTGGCACACGCTGGCACACGCTGGCGGGGCGCACTTCCTGCTGCAGCTGGACAACTTCACGAACCCGTGGAGTAAGCCTGCGAGCTTGACCCTGTGAACGAAGGAGATCTCCATGGAGTTTGGACTCAGGTCCGAGCATGGGCATCCTTCAACGCCCATCATCACAATACACTGCGCATCCGCTGAAATCAAAAACTGCATCATGATGAGTCTTGGTAACACGGCTGCATGTACAGAGCAGAAACAACAAGCAGTACACAAAAGACGAGAAGCGAGCTCAAGGCATAAAGCAGCAACCCAAGCAGGACAACTACGAGGACCAAGAGGAGCACGGCGGAGGATAGATGAGCCGAGGGTCGAGGAGATGAGGAGGAACGTCAGCAAGTTCAGCCAGCTAAACGACGGCAACAACAGGCCAAACATCATCGGCAACTGCAGCCTTCTTTCTCAACATAATCAGCAGACTCGGCCACGCGAAGCAGCTCAACAACAGTGGAAACGGCAACGAGCTCAAAAAAAAGCACCCGCAGCAACACGAAGCAGAACAGTAGTCAGTTCAACTCGAGCTCGACATTCAGACATAGACGTTGAAAATTAGTTCCACATTTACATGTCATGCGACGAGCCCCCGCATTCCTCTACTCGGATCTCGCGGCCTTCCTCATTGCGCGGACCAACCATATCGGCAGCGGCCGGCAAGGCATCACCAACGGCTGGGAGCACAGTACCGACCAAGGCGAGAACACCGAGGACATCGGAGAAGGGGCAGGACAGCAAGTACACCTTCAAGTGGCCCTAGCACGACATCGGCGACGAGCCCCGACCTCCGACAGGGATCCTGGCGCGTCGGGACGACGACATACCCGACCGAAGACCCAGGATGCCGACGGTCGGGCTGAGGGCCAGGGACCACGACCCGACGAGGGAGACGAGTTGCCCACATGAGCTCTGCACCCACGGCGGGAATGTGAAGGCCTTTTACGTCCAGCGCAACGCCTGCAAGCTACATCTGGAATACTACCCAAGGACGGCTCCAGGGCTGCCAGAGGCGATAGCGACTCTCAAAGAGCACACGGACCTGAAGGCGTAGATTAAGGGCTGGAAATCGACGGCCAAGAATGGGCCCAGCAAGGAGGCCACCAAGGAGCCCGAGACGACGACGAGACGCAGCAGGGCACCGTCTACCACAGGAAGGCCGACAACAGAATCATAGACGACCCATCGACAGGCCTCAGGGACGAGGCCCCCAGTCCTGGCAGAGGTACCTGTGAGCGACGGACAGGCGAGCTGGACGCGGCGGAAGAGTCGCCGCGCAGCAGGACCTTGACGGCTCTGAGGGAGCTCATGCAGGACGAGCACGCCAACGAGACGACCAACGCCCCGGTCCAGGACCTGCGCCGTCACCTCGGCGCGGACACCAGCAAGGACTGAGCCAAAACTGCAGATCCTCAGACGAATCTAGGACCCAGCGCGGAGGGCGCCCTGCCCTCAGGCCCCACCCCGGAGCGCACCTCTTCCTTACCCTGGGAGGAGGAGGAGGAGGAGGAGGAGGAGGAGGAGGAGGAGGAGGAGGAGGAGGAGAAGGAGGAGGAGGAGGAGGAGGAGGAGGAGGAGGAGCCTTACCCTGAGCAGATGCACCAACGTGATCGGAGGGAGCTCCTCCTTCACTCTCGGGAGCGGCCAGAGTCGGGGGGGCGCCGCGCGGCTCTCCCCCCTCCACGCGCGAGCGCGGCACCCTCACCAGCAGCTCCTGCCACACAGACAGACGCCAGCCCCCCTGGATCCCATGCCAGCCTCGAAGGGTGCTCTGACAACACAAACAGAAGGCCGAGTAAGCAACCCAGGCCGTCGCCCACATGCTGGATCCACACCTCTGATCTCTCCACCAGACGACGCCGAGCGGGACACTCGTGCTCTGGGACCCAGCTGACCTCCCAGAGCAACCCAACGCGCCCTCGCCGAGCCCGCGAACCTCAAGCGACCGCTCCTCGGCAAAGCCATGCCACTCCTGGACCATAGCTTCCTTCGATAGGCACCCAGACTCCTCCAGATCCCGTGAGTAGAGGCAATCTCGGGGCTCCCATCGGGGACCTATGAAGCCCCACAGGAAGGCCTTGAACCTGACCTTCCGGTTTCGATCGCGGTCGCGCGCGAGACCCTGGCCAACCCGAGGAAAGCAGGCGAGTGGGAATACACCGGGGCCACATGGAGCACCTTGACCTCCTGAACACACGACGCCAGAACCTCCGAAGCAACGGCGCAGTCCAGGACCCTGCCCCACTTGTCCCCCCGCAGTCCTCCTCCTGGCCATCTGGATCGAGGGCCCTGTTGTCTGGCACATCTTGGGGGGCCACAGCCCGGGCATCTTCTGCAGGGACGGATTCAACCTCCCGCCGCGCTCGAGCACGCCGGGGGGGGCCGGTGCAACCACGGCGCCACGCACCGTCTGCGCCCATCCGCTGTCCGGAAGCAGCTCGGGCGGGAAGATAAAATCTGCTCGCCGTATCCAAGACCCGCGCTGTCCTAGCAGAGACCCCCAGATAACTACGAGCAGCCCAACGTCGGGCCTGGAGAGCTCCGGCCCGCAAACGAAATACACGATGACAATCAGGACGTCTCCAGGGAACCACGCGTCGATGACCCCAGCGCGCATTCCGCTGGCGGATCCCTCGACGAGGCTGGTTCTTCAGGGGCTTCGGCGCCAAAGCAGACTGGGCCCCGACGGCCGTTCCCGAGGGACTCTGCTTCGCCCTTTTCCCAGCGCTGTGCGCGAGCCCCAAAGACGCCAACATGCCCCGCCTCTCGCACCGTCCTCTGGCCGACAGGGCACTATTGTTCCACTTGATGCGGGTCTCGTGGCAAGATAGCACACGCGGTGCTTGGATGCCCCCACCTCACCCGTCGACGGCCCACTCGGAGAAGACACTCTCCGCCGTGCGGCCACGACTTGGCGCCCATGCCAGAGATCTGCAGGTCGGAAGGCTCCCTCACTCCAGTCCCCCAGGCACGAGCACTGCTAGGTGCGACATCACCCGAACGAAAAACAAAAAAAACTTACAAGATGTTGGCCCCTGATCCTCATCGCTCGCGAATGATATCCATTCGAGCCGAGCCTGGGTGACCCGTGCGCAACTTCCCCCCTAGGCAGGGTCGGCACCGCCTTCTCAGACCCACCAGCAAAACCAGCGGCGACCTGAGCGAGCCTGGGTGGCAAACGCGCGCCCGCCTCCGCGAGGCGGGACGGCGCCATCTGCCAAGACTCCTGCGCAGTGGAGATAGCGCTAGCCAGTCGACCACCAGGAGAAGGCACTTGCCCCCTTCCAAGCAGGCCTGGAAACTGACCTTCGGCAAGCAGCGGGTCGTCCCCAATGGAAACAACGCCGCCCAGTCTGTCAGGAGCCCCACCAGAACATGTCTGGGAAACAGCGCCACCCTGGCGGTCAACAAACCCTCCAGAACAACGTGCGCAGCCTTCTGCATGCCATCGATCCCCGCCTCTGGAAGCAGCGCCACGCAATCTGTCATCATTAAAACCACCAGACCAAGGTACATCTCCCCTGGCTTGATCGTGCACTCGGGCCCCTTGGCGCCACCGACCCTCAAACATGGGAATAGTGCCACCCAGTCCCGACCGAAGACCACTAAGGTTTCCTCGCCGCCACCACCTTCTCCCACTGGTGGCCGCCCCCCACAAAGGAAGCCAATCGGGTACCTCGAACGACAGGTAGTCGAAGTCCAGGCTACCCAGTTTCATCCGCTTAGCCGCATGTTGAGCGAGCATCTTGGCCACGGCCGCCTCGGTGCCCCCTCATTCTCCATGACAGGCTTGAAGGACTGCTGGAAGTCTGTGTCCCTTGGGTCGCTTTCGCCAGTGGGTGCTGGCACTCTTTCCCCTGACGTCGGTCCTTCTCCACTGCCTGCAATCGCTGCACCTCAACCTGCTGCGGCTGAGGCAGGGGCGAGCGTCCCCGCCAGCAGGAGGAACATCAGGCTTGCGAGCCTCGGGAGAAGCCTTCTGCAGCCTCTCCAGCGTCGCCAACGCCTCCTTGGCTTCGTGGCTCTGCAACACGTTGGGGCCGAACGCCGCGGACGTGACCGTAACCACGTCGCTGACCTCGTTGGCGTCTACACGGCAAAAGACTTCCTCCGCGGACGCAGGCCCGGTCCGCATGCCCTCGAGGCTGACGCTGAGTTCTGCCCCCTCCTCGTCAAGAGCCGCCCGCATCTCCTTGAGCTTAGTAGGCTGGCGAGTGGCACGATCCACTTTCCGACGAAGGTTCTCGACCCTCCACATGGCTTTGGCTGTGACGATCGAGGCGGTGATATTCCTGCAACAGGCTCGTCCAGCTCCTCCCCTAGGACGTTTTTCTGGAGGTGGCACAAGACCGACTTGTAGGAAAGCGCTGCGTCACCAGCCGGTTGCGGCTGCTGGTTGGGCTGGGGCTGGCACTCCTTGCCCAGCGGTCGGTAGACTTGCTTGTGCATGGCGGCAATCCTCTTCGACTGGTCCGAAGCGGCTGCACCACCTCCTGGCACACGTCCAGGCTGAAGTCCATCGCCGTTGTTCACCTTGACACAATTGGTGGCATCCCTGACCCCTACAGCCGCGACAGTTGATCTTGCTGGCCCAGTTGTCATGAGCCCGCACTTCCAGCACCCCCAGAAGGGCAAGTGAGGCCCTGGGAGCACATCGGATGGCACCATCCAGTCGGACGATGCGGAAAATGTAGACTGATTGGCCCGCGCCCACACGCCGTTTCGAAGCATGTGGGAGCAAGCACGTGCGTTCTCTCAACGGCTCGCGCCGAAACGGCCGAGGGGGAGGAGGAGGAGGAGGAGGAGGAGGAGGAGGAGGAGGAGGAGGAGGAGGAGGAGGAGAAGAGCAGAAGAGGAGAAGAGGAGGAAAGGTTAGAATGAAGGAAAGCTGAAACGAGAATGAGAGAGAGAGAGAGCAAGGCAGACCAAGAGGGAGTGGGAGAGAGGGACATGAGACCATCACAGACAGAGCAGCAGACGTCTAGAGAGAGAGAGAGAGACAGAAACGAGGAGCGGGATTTGGGAAGGCGGGGCGGCGGCGGCAGACGCGGCGCCCGCGCCCCCCCCCGCGGATCTTCCTAGGCGTGCTCGCGCTGGAGCCGCCGCCGCCGCCGCACCTCGACCCAGCCCTCGACCCCGGTGGCGGCGTGTGGACGGGCGACAGCGCCTCCAGCGGGCGGCGCGCAGAGACAGGATGACCTCCTCCTCCTCCTCCTCCTCCTCCTCCTCCTCCTCCTCCTCCTCCTCCTCTCCTCATCCTCCCTCCCCCTCCTACCCCTCCTCCCCCTCCTCCTCCTCCTCTCCTCCCTCCTCCTCCTCCTCCTCATCATCATCATCATCATCCTCATCATCAACAACAACATCAACATCATCATCAACAACATCATCATCATCTCATCATCATCATCATCATCATCATCATCATCATCATCATCATCATCATCATCATCATCATCATCATCATCATCATCATCATCATCATCATCATCATCATCATCATCATCATCATCATCATCATCATCATCATCATCATCATCATCATCATCATCATCAGCATCATCATCAGCATCATCATCCTCATCAGTATCATCATCATCAGCAGCATCATCATCACCAGCATCATCATCAGCAGCAGCATCATCAACATCATCATCATCAGCATCATCATCATCAGCATCATCATCAACATTAACATCAGCATCAGCATCAGCATCATCATCAGCAGCATCATCAGCAGCGGCATCAACATCAGCATCATCACCATCATCATCATCAGGAGCATCATCATCTTCAGCATCATCGTCATCATCGTCAGCATCGTCGTCGTCGTCATCATCCTTAGCATCATCATCATCATCAGCAGCATCATCCTCATCATCATCAGCAGCAGCATCCTCATCAACAGCACCAGCATCATCAACAACAACGGCATCAACAGCATCATCAGCAGCAGCATCATCATGATCATCATCATCATCAGCATCACCATCAGAATCGTCATCATCATCATCAGCATCATCATCACCACCACCGCCATCATCATCATCATCATCATCATCATCATCATCATCATCATCATCATCATCATCATCACCATCACCATCACCATCATCACCACCACCCAAACCGCCATCATCATCAGCAGCAGCATCGTCATAGTCATTATCATCATCAGCAGCAGCATCATCATCATTATCAGTATCACCAGCAGCATCACCATCACCATGTCAGCATCAACATACAATCAGTATCACCATCGTCGGCAGCATCATCATCATGATCATGATCACGATCATCAACATCAGCATCTCTCTCATCTGCATCATCAGCATCACCAGCATCAGCATCATCATCATCAGCACCAGCATGATCATCACCATCATCACCATTACCATGATGATTGTCATCATCATCATCATCAACATCAGCAGCAGCAGCAGTATCATTAGATGATGATCCTGATCCTTGTTCGCATCCTTCATCCCGTTCGCTCATACATGCGCCGAGCCTCTCGGCGTGTCTGAGACGCTGTCGTCATCTTCGTCGTCGCCGCCAGTCCCACGGAAATCTAGAAACGAACAGAAAAGAGAAACGTCGTAAATAAAATGTCGCGACAGGGGGGGTAGGGGGGCGGCACCAAAAAGGGGGGGGATCGGGGGGAGGTCTTGGGTCACATTGCCCCCAGCCACCCGGGGGCCTGGCGGCCCTCCTTACCCTCCCCCGAGCGGTCACCCGCTCGGGGGTGGTCTACCGTTAGTGGGTGGTCTAGTTTGAAGGGGGTTGGGAGGCCCTACGAGCACAGGGCGTTGCGCTGAACGCGGATGCACGGCGGGCGGGCGGCGGGGAGCGGGCGGGCGGCGGGCGGACGGGCGGGCAGATCGGGATTTGAAAAAAGCTCCTAAGGATTCTCTCTTGCAGCGGGCTGTTGCTGAATACTGGTCGCGTTGGAGGCGGGGGCTGTTGAGTGCCAAGAATTGTGTTGGAGACCAATTTGATTCAATACTTGGTTTTTCTCCGGGCTGCAGCGCTCGCATCTCTCGGCGCATGATGCCAGTCTGAGTGCTCTGGCCTTGAGAACCTAGAGCTGCACGCTCCAGAGAAGCAATACACCACAACTAAGCGCAGCCCAGTCCACATGCTTAGTGAGATGAGAACCTCCTCTGGAAACGGGGCAGGAAACGGGGGCGTGGACGGGGCGAGGGGGGGGAGGAGGAGGAGGAGGAGAAGGAGAGAGGAGGAAAAACAAGCGAGAGGGACAGCGAGACCAATTTTATTCAATACAGCGTGTTGTGTTGAACGCGGAAGCAAGGCAAACGGGCGGGGGGGGGCGGGAGAGCGGCGGGCGGATCGGGATGTCAACAGAGCTCCTAAGGATTCTCTCTTGCAGCGGCATGCTGTCGAGTACTTGGAGACGGGAGCTGTCGAGCACCGGGCGTCATGTTGGAGGCGGACGCTGTGGAGTACTGGGTAGTGGATCCCAATACACCCCCACGGCGTCCCAAGAGGCCCCCCCGCAGCACCCAAGACGCTCTGCGAGGCTCACAGACCCGCCAAGAGGCCGACAAGACGCTCCAAGAGAACCCACAGAAACTGTTCAGAGACATCCGAAAACCCTCCGAAAAGCATACATGAGGCCATTGGCCATTCTGCTCGCCTCCTCCTCCTCCTCCTCCTCCTCCTCCTCCTCCTCCTCCTCCTTCTCCTCCTCCTCCTCCTCCTCCTCCCCCGCCTGTCCCTTTCTTTTCCCTTGTCCCTCCTCCTCCTCTTCCCCAACTCGTGAGATTTTCGGAGGGGTCAAACATATGATTGCTTCGAATTGTGGGCCCCCAGAACCCCAGACAAACCACCAAATAAAACCCGAGTTGGGGCGTTCTTCAGCGGTTCTTCCCACGGAGACTCTGGGAGCCAGGGCTGGCCCCCCCCCCTCACTTGGGATGTTTGAAAGTCCCCCCCCTGGAAAATCGCGGAGCCTGGGCTGGCCAGAGAGACCCAAATAAGCCACCGAAAAACCAAAATAGTCGGGAGTTTCCCGGAGGAGGCTTTCAAAGATTGTATCGTTTGTCGTTGAAGGGCCCCCAGAAGCCCCGAAAAAACATTGAAAATTAGCCTGGCGAAGAACCCCACCAGATGCAGTTGTGAATACCGTCGCTGTCTGCACCGCATTCGGGGGAGTTCCCTATAGGGCCACGAAACGCGTAAGGGGTGTACCATTTTTCCTGGTGGGCGCATGCGAAAGCAGCAACTGGGGCTACCGGTGGAATTCCTTAATTATGGGGCCACGAAACGCGTCAGAGGTGTGCCGACATAGGCGCGGAGGGCGCAAGCGAACGCCGCCATTGGACCTTCGGTGGAGCTCCCTGTGGGGCCACGAAACGTGCGAGGGGTGTGCCGACATGGGCGTGCGTGACGCATGCGGGCGCTGGCACTGGAGCCTTCGGTGAAGCTCCGTGTGGGGCCACGAAACGTGTGAGGGGTGTGCCGAAATGGGCGTGCGTGAAGCATGCGGGTGGTGGCACTGGGGCCTTCGGTGGAGCTCCCTGTGGGGCCACGAAACGCGCGAGGGGTGCGCCGAAATGTGTGCGCGTGGCGCATGCGGCGGTGGCACTGAGGCCTTCGGTGAAGCTCCCTGTGGGGTCACGAATCGCGTGAGGGGTGTGCCGAAAGTGGTATGCGTGACGCACGCGGGCGGTGGCAGTGGGGCCTTCGGTGGAGCTCCCTGTGGGGCCACGAAACGTGTGAGGGGTGTGCCGACATGGGCGTGCGTGACGCATGCGGGCGGTGGCACTGGCGCCTTCGGTGGAGCTCCATGTGGGGCCACGAAACGTGTGAGGGGTGTGCCGACATGGGCGTGCGTGACGTATGCGGGCCGAAGCACTGGGGCCTTCGGTGGAGTTCCGTGTGGGGCCACGAAACGTGTGAGGGGTGTGTCGAAATGGGTTTGCGGGCGGTGGCGCTGGGGCCTTCGGCGGAGCTCCCTGTGGGGCCACGCAACGTGTGAGGGGTGTGCCGAAAATTGCGCGCGTGACGCATGCGGGCGGTGGCACCGGGGCATTCGGTGGAGCTCCCTGCGGGGCCACGAGAGGCGTGGGGGGTGTGGCGAAAGGGGTGTGCGTGACGCAGGCGGGCGGTGGCAGTGGGGCCTTCGGTGGAGCTCCCTGTGGGGCCACGAAACGTGTGAGGGGTGTGCCGACATGGGCGTGCGTGACGCATGCGGGCGGTGGCACTGGCGCCTTCGGTGGAGCTCCCTGGAGGGCCACGAAACGTGTGAAAGGTGTGCCGAAACGGGCGTGCGCGACGCATGCGGGCGGTGGCAATGGGGCCTTCGGCGGAGCTCGACCGCCGCATCTGGACTGATTGCGTCTGCTCTGCCCCGAAAGGGTCGTCCAGCTCCATGAGCGGCGCCAGCTTCGAACTGCTCAAGCAGGCCCTGGACGAAGACGACGCGCTCGAGCTGCAAGCTGCCTCGGCGGAGCGCTACGCCCGGGCCGAGATCCCGGCGAGCGTCGCCAGCGCCCTCGAGATCCCTGCGGCCGCGCACGAGGCATTGTCGCAGGGGACGCCTTTCGGAGGCTTGTCGGCAAGGCCCTCTCCCGGCAGTTGGGGCCCGAAATGGAAGATGCCTGCGCGCCGTTCCAGCACGCGTTGTCCACGCGAGCTGGCACAGACAGCGCTGCCCACTTCCTTCTCGCAGACAACGCAGGAGTCGCACACGAGGTAAGGCAGGAAGAGGGCGGAGAGCAAGGCGACCCGCTCATGCAGCACTGTACTCCCTGGCGCAGCACGGCACCCTGGAGATGGCGCGCGCGTGGCTGCAGCCGGGCAAAACGCTGCTCGCGTACCTGGACCACGTGTACATTGTCTGCAGACCAGAGCGCGCCACGGAGGTTTTCTGCGAGGTCACCGCTGCCATGCGTGAGCGGGCGGGCATCGAGGCAAACCTGGGCAAGTGCCGCATCTGAAACTGCGGTTTCGAACTGGCAGGACACCTGTCCTTGGGCACAGACGCGTGGGTTGGTGGCGCCAGCACGCCCGAGGAGAACCGCGGCCTCAAGGCACTCGGCACGCCCTTGGCACCGCAGCGTTCGCGGCCCGGCGAACGCAGGAGAGGACGGAGGATGAGCGCAGCTTCCTACGAGAACTCCCCAGACTGCCGGACCTTCAGTGCGCTTGGGCGCTCCTGCTGTACTGCGCGGTGCCACGTTGCAACCACGTCCTGCGCACGCTGCCTCCGTCGCTGTCGCGGCCCTACGCCGAGGCCCCGACCGCGGGCTGCAGGAGGCGTTCGACGGCCTGCTCGACCTCGACCCACTGCCGGCGCTCCCCTGAGAACGCCGACGCCCGCGTGGGGGCACGGGCGAGCAGGGCGGGGCACGGCAGCTCGCAGGAACGCCAACAGCAGAGCGACTGCGAGCAGCACCACAACCACGGCCACCACCACCGCAACTACGAACAGCAACAGCAGCAGCACCACCACGACGACGACCACCACCAGCAGCACCGCCACCAGCACCACCACCACCGCGACCGCGACGACGACCAGAACATCCACCACGACGGCGACCAGCAGCACCACTACGACCAGCAGCGCTACGACGACGGCGACCAGCAACACCACAACCACGAACACCACCACGACGGCGAACAGCAGCACCACGACAACCACTACCACAACTGCGACAACGAGCAGCACCAGCAGCAGCAGCAGCACCACCACCTCCACTACAACTACGACCACGACCAGCAGCGCCACCACCACCGGCACGGCGACCAGCACCACCACCACCACGACGGCGACCAGGGGCAGCACGGCGACCAGCTGCACCAGGACAACCACTACCACAACGCGACAACAAGCAGCAGCAGCAGCAGCAGCAGCAGCAGCAGCAGCAGCAGCAGCAGCAACTTCACCACCACCACCACTACGACTCCGACCAGCAGCGCCACCACCACAAGCACGGAGACCAGCACCACGACAACCACCACCACGGCGACCATGGCCAGCACGGCGACCAGCAGCACCATGACAACCACTACCACAACTGCGACAACAAGCAGCCGCAGCAGCACCAGCACCATCACCACCACCACCACCACCACCATCACCACCGCTACGACTACGACCAGCAGCGCCACCACCACCAGCACGGCGACCAGCACCACCACCACGACGGCGACCAGGGGCAGCACGGCGACCAGCAGCACCACGACAACCACTACCAAAACAGCGACAACAAGCAGCAGGACAAGCAGCAGCACTACCACCACCATTACGACTACGCTACGAAAAGCAGCGCCACCACCACCACCACCACCACCACGGCGACCAGTGCCGCAACCACCACCACCACCACCACCACCACCACCACCACAACAACAACAACAACAACAACAACAACAACAACAACAACAACAACAACAATTACTAGCACGTGGGGACACTCCGTTCTCACCAGTGCCAGGGTTTTCATAGGAGGCGGGCAATACCCCCACTTTGTGGGGGGGCCGGTTCAAGCTCTACCAAATTTCCAAACGACTCTTCGCCACCACCCACACCCAGCTTCCCGCCCTATGACGTTCGGACACTTCACTTCGTGGCATGCGGACGACCGTGGCTACTATTCAGGGCCCCGCGGCCGACGACGACGGCGTGCGCGCGCGAAGAAAAAACGAATGTGTCCCGCATGGTATTATTTGACAGGGATGATGGCCCTGGCAGGTGCGCAACCGTTGTCGCAGAAGTTCGAAAAAGTTGCTCGCAAAAGCCCGTTTGACAGAAATGTTTAAAAAGTGTTGGGTTTCCTACGAATCCGCAAGAGCGCGCGGGATGAGATTTTGACAATTTTTTGTTGAAAAACCATTGTTTTTTATGTTTTTATGTTAAAATCGCTGCGAACACTAAGGTTTTGGAAGGATTTCGTCTTGCGCGCGCGAATGTCCACTTTACCTTATTTTTTGCAAGGGATTCTTGAAATTTGATTATATTAGAACAAGAAATGTCATTTTCTATTGTTTTTTGCAAGGGAAAGCGGATTACAACAAAACAACCGGATCCTGTACACACCCTCTTTTCTGAGGCTTCCTCACGAAAATGATGAAAATGTAGCTGCGGCCTAGGCGGCGCAGGGGGGGCGCGCACCAGGGGGCCCAACAATAATTATTCTTTAGAATAAATAATGTTCAACAACAACAACAACAACAACAGCAACAACAACAACAACAACAACAACAGCAGCAGCAGCAGCAGCAACAACAACAACATCAACAACAACAACAACACAACAACAACAAGCAACAACAACAACACACAACAACAACAACAACAACAGCAGCAGCAGCAACAACAACAACAGCAACAACAACAACATCAATAACAACAACAACAATAACAATAACAACAATAAAAACAACATAACAACAACAACAACAGCAGCAGCAGCAGCAACAAAAAAAAAAAAAAAAAAAAAAAAAAAAAAAAAAAACGACAACAACATCAAACACCACCACCACCACCACCACCACCACAACAACAACAACAACAACAACAGCAACAACAAGCCAAGCAATTTTGGTTCAAGCCATTTTGGCTCAAGCCTGCTCCGGCTTCCAGCTGCAGTTTCGGGTCTCCCCCCGTGAACTGAGAAGAGCTGCCCCCGCGCCTCCGAGCCTTGGGCGGGCGAGGCAGACGAAGGAGCGACTCGTGCTACCAGCGCGAGAGGCGGGGCAGATCGCGCTCCAGGAGGAGGAGGCGGAGGACATCGCCTCCTTCTTCGGCGCGCTCTGTCCAGGTTGCTCCCACAGAGAGGGCGTCGAGCTCCCCTGGCCGCGAGGCTCGCGGCTTGTCGGCAGAGCTCGGGGCCTTGCTGCCGTCTATGCACGGAGGCAATCCGCCTGGGGGATCGTTGGGCCTGCCGCCTGGTGACTTCACCATCGTCGGAGGCACGACAGGCAAGGCCTGCGTGGAGCGCCCGCCAGCGACCCTGAGGCCAGCCCGCTCCCTGGGCTCATACTCCCCTCCCGATGGCTGGCATGGGGCAGCGCCGCCGTCGCCGCTGCCGCCGCCGCCACCCCCGCCCCCGCCGCGCGCGGGAGTGGTCGAGGGGGCGCTGCCTGCTCACGCGCGCTCGTCGCCCGCTAGATCCGCTGCGGGGGCGTGCCCGCCGTCACCTGGTCCTCCGCAAGTGAGCCCGCCTCCTTTACCGATCGGGTGGGAGTCCAGGCGCGATTTTTCTGGTGCTCTGTACTATCAGCATCGCGCCTCTGGGCAGACGCAGTGGACTTACCCAGACCCCGCGCCCCTCACAGTGGGCTCGGCAGCGCCTGGGGGCCCTTCCCAGGAGCACGCTTCCCAGCAGCACCTGGGACTTCAAGCTATCAAGGCAGAGTTGCATGTGCTGCAAGCGACTCCAGTCTTGTGGGACGAATTTGCAAGCCCTGCGGGCGGTAAAATGTGGATCCATCGGGAAACGAACGTAGTCTCGCGTGGTGTCCCGTCTGAGGTTGCCCAGAAGCTCGCTCGCACTTCTGCCCTCAAAGAGCGCTTGGCCGCGTTGTCCCAGCACCTGCCGCCAGTTGGAGGCGTGGCGCCGCCGCAGTCAGCAGTGGTGGGGCCAACGCGCCATGCTCCTGCTGCGCCCCAACCTTTTAACCCTGCCAGTGTCGCCGGGCGTGCGGGCTCTCCACGCCAGCTTGTGCCTGCTGCCGCGCCCGCGCCCAGGGGGGGGTCGGCGGTTGCTGTTCGGTCGGCGCCGCGGGCCCCTCCTGCGCCGGGCTCCGTCACGCCAGCGGGTGAGGCACTTGCGCGCGCCAGGGCCCTGGCCAAGTTGACTACAGTCGAGGAGCACAACGAAGCTATCGGCGCTTGGCGCCAGCGCCTGCGCGACGTTGTAGGCGACAGCGTAGACGGCAGAGTGTCCATGCAGGCTCATTTTTTAGTGCGGTGCCGTAGCCAGTCTGACCTCTATGATTTGGTTCGCGCAATGGGGGTCGAAGTGCTGTTGGATGGCCCTCGCGCCGGCCCCGACGTGGCACCGCCCTTTGCAACCGTTTCGGGCGACTTTGACCAGCCAGGCTTGGAAGTTACCTGGAAGACGTCTTCACTTGTAAAGCTTACGATGCAATTACAAAACAAGCGCCAGGGTAAGATCGTAGTTAAGGGCAAACGGGGCGCATGTGAAGCCTGCTTAGATCAGCTGTTGCTGTTCCTCGGCCACGCAACGGACATTAAGTCCGCTGCGGCTCCAGTGCGCGCTCCGGCCCCGGGTGCCCAGCGCAGGCCTATCCGGTGGCCAATGGGCGACTTGCTCGGCCGGCGTTGAGTCCCGGGGCGCATCGCGCTCAGCCATTTTGGCCTCCCCCCCGCTTGTCCTGTTCTCTGCCCCTGCCTTTTTCCCCCGCTTGCGTAGGCGCTCGGCGCGTACCTGACGGCAGCCTTCTAGGCGGCGGCGGCGTTGGCAGTGGGATGGGGCGGAGGCCGCGGGGCCTTCCGCGCATGCCCCTGCAGGGGCGGTCGTTGCCATGCCCCAGGGCAGTGCCTGATTAAATCGGTTGTCAGCGGCGGCTCCTTGACAGGCGGCAGGGGGCACGCGATGCGCTTGGAAAAAGATGGCTGAGCTTGTGACGCCTCGATTACTCTTGCTCCTGGTTCTCACGTCGTCCTCTCAGGTTGGAAGCGCCAGCCGCCATTTTTGCAAGACGGCGCTGCGCTCTTGCAAATATGTCGGCCTGCCTCCCCGGCGTTGCTGCCATCTTGCCGTCTCGTTCTCCTGTCGCCGTCTAAGGTTAAAAATGCCGGCCGCCATTTTTGCAAGACGGCGCTGCGCTCCTGCAAATCTGTCGGCCTGCCTCGCCGGCGTTGCCGTCGTCTTCCGTCGTCTTCGCCTCCCTCGTCGTCTTCGTCGTCGTCGTCGTTTGGTCTCGTGGCACGTTGCTGGCTTTTTGTCACCCTACTTTGTCGTTCTCTCCTTGTTTTTTCTGGTGGAACCTGTGCCAGAGGGAGGGGTCCACGAAGATGGTGGCGCTTGGGAGGAGGTCCTGCTGTCGAGTCTCTTGTTCGCCTATCTCGTTGTCTTTTGTTCTGTTCCCGCGTTTCTTGTCAAGTGGAGCACGCGTTTGCCATCCATGGAGCAAGGCCACAGAACGCTCACGCATGCCCGTGCGACGCCGGCGGTCTTGCTTTGTCTCTCCTTCGGTCGCCCTCTCCGTTCTCGCGCCCTCTGCCGCCGCGTGCTGCCACCAAGCTCGGGCGAGCGGGCCCGGCGAGCAGGCCCCGTCGGTCGCCCCCGCCGGCGCCCTCGCCCGCGGACCCAATGGCGGCGGGCCCGCGGGCTGCTCGGCGGCATCAGGTTGATCGGGTGCTCGCGCCACTGCGAGATAAAGTTATCTATTGGGCGGCGGTAGGGAGCCGGCGCTGTGAGCAGACGGCCGCGCTGTTAGATGCACTGGCTTTACTAGAGCTAGCGCCGCCACGCCCGCTTGAGGTCACTCGGCAAGCGGGCACTGAAACGTCTTTGCTGTGGGCAATCGCCGAAGAGCTCGAGCAGTTTCTACGCAGGGAGATTGTCCCAACGCTGGAGGCGCATCCGGCGACTGGATCGCCAGTTGCCTCCCCGTACGTAGGCGGCTCGCACCCGTCAGTTGTCGGAGCAGGTGAGCATGGGCGTCGGCCAGGCCCCTCCACGAAATCCAGCCTGCGCTCGGCAATCCTCAACCCGGGACCCACGGGCTTCCTGCAACTAGGTTCGGATATGTTGCTCGAGCGGCGGCTTGAAGCCGTCGCGCACGCGCTGGTAGAGCGGGATGTCGACGCGTGCGTTCTTCCAGGCGCGCGTTTTCCAGCCGGCGCCTCTTTGCCACCTGGCTTCCCTTTTCTGTGGAGAGGGCCCGCGTCCTCTGGCGGGGGCTCCGTCGGCTTGTTTCTGCGCCCTGATCTGGAGCATGCTTTCCGGCCACTCCCCGAAATCTCCAGCACTCGCGAACAGTGGTTTGAGCTGTGGGGCGCAGGCGATGAGACCACCCCTAGCGCCGTCCTCTGCGCAATGTACCCTGTCCACGGCGGGGGCCGGGACACTTGGGCGTCCATCGTTGCCCATGCGCGGCTGTTGCGACGTCGCTTTCCTGCTGCTCGCCTGCTTATCGGGGGCGATGCGAACCTCCACTTGTCGCGCTGCGCTTACCACACCATTGGGCGCCTCTGCCCCCATTGTCGACAGAGAGCCCCAGATCGCGAGATCCAGGCGTAGCTCGATGACGCAGGGCTCCGCGCTTACAACCCCCCTTTGCCTACTCACGATTCTGGCACGACGATTGATCTGTTCTTGGGGCCTGCCGAAGCTTACCTTCCTGTCTGTCTTTGATGAGTTCGTGGGCCTATCGGGCCACAAGCTTGTCCAGGTCGACGTTCCCTTCTCCCCGGCCCTTTCGTGGTCTGCGGGCATTGGGCGGGTGTCCTGGACGTCTGGGGACGAATGGGCGTCCGCGCTCGAAAGTATTTCGGATTTGCTGGGCGTGCTAGCAGACGCTGTGGAGCAGGCCGCCAGAAGCACGCGGCTTAGGCCGCCCTGGTTTGGGGGCAACGCCACTCGTCTGCAGCGCCGAGCTGCGCTCAACAACGCGGCTTGGGCGAGGGGCGCCACTTACGTCTTAGTAGGTCACGCTGCCGGGGCCACGAAGGTGAACCGCGTTGGTGCTCGCGAGGGGCGCGCGCCTTCACGAGCTCCGTTGAGTCCCGCGTCTTTCCCGACGCACGAGGCGCACAAGTCTGCCGTGGAGACTGCTGCATGGCAGGAGCGGCGCAAAGCGGTCCACCGGTATTTATCCCTGAGGGACACGAGCGCAGGCGCGGCGGAACGCTTCCTCACGGGCGTCTTCAAATCATCAGCCCGGTTCGACATACAGCTAGTGGACGAGTCTTCTGGCGCGGCTCTCTCGACAGTTGAGATGCTCGACGCCATCCGTAGGGGCCTTTGCTCGCGCGCCGAGAATGACTTCCCGCAGGACCCAGCCGAACGCACGCGCATGTCAAGCCAGGTCGCTGCCACCCGTCGCACTGGCGCGAGCTCCGGCCAGGCGGGGCCAGAGCAGCCGTACTCGGAAGAGGAAGTCGAGGCGGCCCTTGCGCTGCTCAAGCCAGGCAAGCGAATCGCGCGCATGTGCAACGCGGCGGTGCGTGCCAAGGTTGAGGAGGGTTTCCGTCTCACGCGAGCCCTGCTGAAACCTGGCGGGTGCCCCGCGCGTTACCTCGCGTCTTTGGTCGTTGAGGCAGTTTTCCCCGATCCGCAAATCGGGGCCAGCGGTAGTGCGTCGGCTCTCTGCCCTGCGTCCAGTTCCATTTGCCAGTAACATGGCGTCGGTTCAAGACGCGGCCTGGCTGGCGCGCAACTCCCACTGCATAGAAGCTTACTGTGTTCCAGCCCAGCAGGGAGGCGTCGGCGACGCCGTGTCTTT
>CAUYUJ010022332.1:80000-120000 GCA_963575745.1 Prorocentrum cordatum
CATCGAGCCGATCTTGGACGTGTGATCGTAGAGCGACTTCGCATCCGTCACGAGCGCCCCTGGAACCTTCAGCGCCAGCCTCCAGTCCCCTTGCAAGGGCGGCTCCCCGTGCAAGATTGCCTCAATCAGCAGCCTGAGGTAAAGCTGCCGATCCAAAGCCACGGACATAGCCGCAGACTCTGCGGCCATCGTAGATCCAACAACTCGTGTAATAATACTGCTCTGAAACTCCACTAGACAGCATACAGTTAGCTCCTTCAACACTCGGGTATCCGTAATCATACTCATGAACCCCATCTGGCTCTTACAGCCGGGTTCCTTCGCAAACGAAGCGTCCATAAGCGTGAGCACCTGCAAGCGCTCGATGTCCACACAACGGATCCGGAGAGTCGCAAGACCTCTCTTGTCGTAGTCCTGAAGCCGGTCGATGATGTCATTGAGCACTCGCAGGTG
Organism: Prorocentrum cordatum; assembly: GCA_963575745.1. Taxonomy (NCBI): domain Eukaryota; class Dinophyceae; order Prorocentrales; family Prorocentraceae; genus Prorocentrum; species Prorocentrum cordatum. Next base: position 80,454 of record CAUYUJ010022332.1, read on the forward strand.
CAGTAACCTCCGACCTTTCGGATCCTTCTGTGCGAGCGCCGAGACACTATACGCGAGCTGGGGCACCACGCGTGCGACAGGCCACCGCACCTTCTGGAGCAGGCTCCGGAAGTCGTGGTGCTCCTCGGGAGTCATCTCCCGCTCCTCGTCGTCACCCCTTACAAGGGGGTACTTTGTCAGCTTGCCGATGTATTCGTGCATGCTGATCTCGATGTGATCGGGGTGGCGCCACCACTCCTCACCGAGATAGGCGACTGCCTCCTTGTCGTTGCCCTCCTTCCAGTGCTTGATGTTGAAACGACTGTTGATGTTCGCCTTCACCTCCTGGTACTGGGGATCGTGCGGGTCTCCAAACAGCATGCCGTCATCGACGTGCAAGGTCAACATAGCAATCAACTTATCGTTCATCCGATAAACGAAGACAGCTCGAGCACAGCGCAACTCCACGAAGCCGACCTCGTCCGTCAGCACCTGGCGGGCTCGGAGATACCACAACCAAAGCGCCTCCGTCAAACCGTACGCCCTTTCAGCAAGCGAAGCAACGCATAAGGTCGCACAGCTGGCCCTCCAGCACCGTCGACGGCTGGAAGCCCGTCCTTAGGAGCCCTCACATACAGCTCCCGTTCCAGTTTCAGCCCGGACAGGAACGCAGTCGCTACGTCGAAGCACTCGAATGTCCAATCCATCGCCATTGTGATAGACGCACACACCAGCACAGCCAAAGGGGAAGCGGTAGGCGAATCCGTCCTGAATAGACCAAGCTGCGGGTCGAGATGGCCAGGGATGATCAAGCGCGACTTCGCTTCCAACTCCAGCCCTCGCCCCCGGTTCGTGCGAACCGAACGCATGGGCACCGAGATGATCTTGTCCTTTGGGATGCTCTTCTCCTCCTCCTCGGTGACCAGCTCGACCGTGTTGTTGGCAATCCATTGCCGCCACTCGCCGGCATCGGCCTCGTCGAACTTAGCCTTCTCGTGCTGGTTGAAGTGACGTGGGTCTAACTCCTTCGCATTCTGCTTCATCACGAGTGCGAACACGTCGTGCTCGTACCGGGCCTCCTGCAGCCATGCGTCATACACAGATGACACGTTGATCCATTCCTCGTAAGTCATCGGCTGCCGTACAAGACCCTCCGGAGTGTCCAAATAGCACACCCCTTGTGCCTGAGCGTCCGGCTTGTCGTGGTAGAAAAGCGTGAGACCAACCCAGCTGTCCTCCGTGCGCTCGTTGGCACGGCTCGCGCCGTCGTCCTTGTAGGCACACTGGCCCGTGGCGGAGAGCATCACCGACAAGCGATTGCACTCCCGGTGGCGGTCGTGATCATAGAGTCTCCGCCGTGGCTCTCGATGTACGCGTACTCCTCGTACGACTTTCTGAACGAGCGTGGAGACACCATCCAAGGCATTCTGGTCGAACCACGCATGGGGTCCCGAGTGCACAACAGCGTTCATGGCCACCTCGCGGAGGGCCGGCAAACCACTCGTAGGAGCAGCCTGCAGACGCGTCTTCTTGATGCAACTCGGCACGTCATCTACCAGGAACTTCCGCTTGCGCTCAAGCTCGAAATCGTCTCTGGGAATCGGCGGCACCGAAGGGCCGCCAGAGCCAGATGCTCCCGGAGAAGCCTTCGGGTACGTCTCAGAGGATATCCAGCCTGGAGGGGAACGAGACCGCGCCCTCCTCGGAGGCGGAAGCTGCGGCAGCTGCTGCTGCTCAGGTGGCTCCTCCTCCTTAGCCTGTGCCTCAATGGCGTCCAGGGCCCTCAGGTCCACACGAGGCTGCCTGGACCCCTCGAGCTCCCTATGTCGGTCACGCTCCTTCTTCAAGAATGTCTTCTTCACCTTCTGAACCTTCACCTTGGGCGTGACGTCCACGATGTCGTGGTAGGCGCGATCATCTCGCTGCTGTGTCAGCCGCACGTCCGTCTGGATGGACTCCGCAGCTGCGGCCTCCTGGGAGGAGGCGTGCCGGAGCTGCTCACGAGCAACAAGTAGCACGTGACCACGCCATGATACGTAGTACCGGCTGTTGGATTCCTTCGCGATCACAGTCGCAGGACCCCGCCATCTTTCAGGATCTTGCCGACGACGTCCCTTGAACGGATTCGGTGCCCAGAAATACACCCTCGATCCTGGGCACAGATCGCCGACGACCGTCGGCGCCTGTCGTAGCAGCGCCCTCCGCACCTTGTCCGTCGCGTCGCGCTCCAGCAACATCATCTTGGCTGCGGTGCGGATTTGAGACGAACGCCAAGCTATGCCCTTGGCGCCGAGAACCGACATGAGGACCTCATCGTCGTCCCTGTTAGTCACCTCCGTAAAGTTCAAGATCCGCCCGAAGACAGCCTGCTCCGGGGTCAATCCATTGCGGCTGATCGTCGAGTTCTTCGCATTGATGATGGCAGCCAGGGCCACAGTAGACATCGACTTGCCCTGGACGTGGAACTCGTGCACCACCTTGCCCCAGATAGTGCCGAGCAATCCTCCGTGGCGCTCTGCCAGGCCATGCTGCCATGCTGCATGAGCTCCCGTCGTCTTCGTATTAATGCCGAACTGCTCCATCAGCGCGTTGAAGTAGCCCTCGAACTCGCCGCCCTGGTCGATCACGATGTTCTCTGGCACGCCGTAATGCTTGAACCACTCGTTCATGATCTGGCGTGCTACGTGCTTGGCCGTCCTATTCTTGAGAAGGCATGCGCAGTGCCATCCCGTACCAGCGTCCACCATGCTGAGGACCACCAGCTGCTCCTTGGCCGCGTCCCGTAGGTACTTCACGTCGATCACAACCGTCACATTGAAGCCGAATGGTCGCACGTCCGCCGTCCCTTGCACTGGACGGGGCGGCGCCTCCGACTCAGCACAAGTCGGACACTGCCAATGCTTCGCGTATGCCAACGCGTTGGGCGTTGCACCGCCGAGACGCAGCATCTTGATGAACGTCGGTCGGCTGGGGTGTCCAAGACCGCGATGGGCCTTCCGCACAGCACGTCGCGTACTCCGAGGAATCTTCGTCATGATGTCCTGCCGCACCACCTCCGGAAGCTCCATCTCTGACCAGGAGGCTGCAACCTCCTCCTCCGCAGGGTGCTGCATTGACTCCTCTCTCACCGTCTTCTGCAATGCCTCGCGAATCTCGGCTCGAATCTCCTGCGGTGTTTTGCCCCACTCAGGTCTCTCCGAAACGTCTCTGGGAACCTCTCCATGACCCTGCTCCGCGGGCTCGGGTCCATAACTCCTGGGCTCCTCCGTGGGGCCAGGGCGTTGTGCTGCAGGAAAACTCGAGTTCTCGAACTGCCAAGCCAAATGATCCGCGGCACCGCTCATCACAGCCGTGCCGAACTCCTCTGCGCAGCTCCCGCGCACGGCCGTGCAAACCCCAGGGTTTGCCAACACTCTCGTGGTGTCCTTGAGGCAGATCGCGTCCTCGAATGCTGGGTTCGACTTCGTTGCACTCACGGGTGGCTGGCTCCAGACTGTCGATTGCGCGTGGTCCATTACTATGGCTGCGCGTCCTCTTGCAGCTTGCCGCTGCATCACCTCGTCCGTGAACGAGAGCAACATGCGGTACTCGGTCCGCTCTCGGCGTTGCCGGCGCACTCGCATAGGCCTTCGCTGGTCGACACTCTGCAGCCGACTCCATGCCGTAGGAGGTGGGGACAAAGCCACGAAGTCTGGGTCAACTGCAACCAGATACGCCCGTGCCTCGTTCCTGCCCTGGACCGTCAGGAGGTCGAACTCTGGCGCTGCGATGGGCTGGTGGGCGCCCCATCCCATGCTCGCCGCCAGGATTGTGAGTTGGCAAGCCCATGCGAAGACCTCTACGATCCTCCAGGGCCCCGGTCGCCGCCGGGTCTCCTTCTGAAAGGGCAGTACACGTTCCTCCTGGTAGTGCTTGAGGGCGTCCTGCTCCTGCCGATCAGCCCGAAGCTTCCTGTTCGCCATTTCCTCGGTCATCAGAACCTCCAGCTCCTTCAGGTTGCTCCGGACGTGCCTGCGAGCACCTTTCGTCATGAAAACCTCGTTGTCCGCGTTCTCCATGAAAACCTCCTCGTCACTCGATGCCGTCTCCGCGGACTCTGGGTCGCTGGTGTGATAGTGGGATGTACTCAGCTCTGAATCGCCTGCGTCCTGGCCGCCGTTGCTGTCAGAATCGTGCGTGCCCTCCTCCTCGACGGTCTCAGCGACGCTGCGCTCATTCTTCTCTTCGTGGCTCGCAGTTCCGCTGAACATCTCGTCTGCGAGCTCGTCCTGCTCCTCGGACTGTCCGACGGGGAGGGCACTCGCGACCGGTGCCGGGAAATCCAGCAATGACACGCACGGATGCCCGGACGCAGCCGGGACCAGCGGCTTGGTCACACCGTTTGCCGTGAAAGTACCGTTCCTGAAGCTGATTGCTGCGCCCCACTCTGCCATCTCATCAGGACCGATGAGACCTGGCACTTCGGCATCGACCTCGGAGATCACAACCTCGCCCTGCGTACCATTGATGCCAACTGTGTAGCACCACGCACGCTCTGACAAGAGCGGCACGCCTGGGCCGAACTTGAAGTACTCGCGCTGGTTGGTGCTGTGGTACGGCACGCCCATGGCATCCAAGGTCTTCTGCAGCTCGACGTGCCGCGGACGTCCACCGACAGCCCGCTTGCAGCCCGTGTCAATCATAGCCAGCCCCGCGGGCAAGACAACAAGCATGACGGACTGCTCATCTACCACCTTGCGGGGGCACTCCTCTCGGGCACTGACCATGTGGGCCGCAGATCCCCCCTTTGCTGCCCAAGGGTCTGCGCCCTTTGCTGCCCAGGGGTCCGCGCCCTTTTTGACGGCGACGTCCTCCCCAGTCGGAGCGGCAGACGTTAGTCCTGGCACAGCTCCGTCTGGGGTGTTCCTGGGAAGTTCCCCTTCGTCCGTCTTGGGCTTCTCCAGCGTGTAATGGATCACCGACTTCAACGAACACTTTCTGCACTTCGCGAAGATCACGGTGCCGTTTGACTGCCACTTCAACTCGCCCACAGGATGAACACACGCAGCCTGCTGCTGCATGAGCTCTGGGTCGAACTTCGCTTTCGGACCTGGGACCAGCCTCTCGCCGTCGAACTGCGAGTCGTACATGGCTCGGTGCATCTGCTGCTTCTCCAGGTCGCTCTGCGCGGCACCGACACTCATGACGTAGCTCCGTCCAGAGGCGGTGACTACGCGCGGGACTCCAGATGCAGCTGGAGATGCCGTCGCAGCGGCAGGGGCACCTGAGCTCGCGGCCCCTGGAGGCGCTGGAAGATGGACACGTCGCCGTCTTCCCTCCATGTTCTTCCACACGCTTCCGACCCCCTGCTGCTCAGGAGATGTAGGCAGGACACGCTCTGGCAGAGGTGCCTGCTCACGTCGCTTCTGCAGGCCGTCGTAGACCTCGCCTGGGTCCAATCGGGCGTGCATCTCCATCTCCTGTTTCTCTGTCAGCGCGAGGCGATCCAGCAGCTCAGCTTTGTCACGCTGCAAGACCTCTAGTCGCTTCTTTTCCTCGCTCTTTCTCACTTCCTCGGAGGCTCCTGCCATGACCCAGTCCTCGTCCTTAGGAACAGCGACGGCCTCCCCAGTCGGAGCGGCAGACGTTGGTCCAGGCACAGCTCCGTCTGGGGATCCTTTAGTCTTCGATGCTCCCTTCGCCGACGCCGCCGCCGCGGTATCCACCACGTAGACAGGATGGGCCCTCGCAGGGCCGCTGGCTAGAGAGAAGTCCGGCTTCTCGCAGCGGCGCGTGTAGAGATTGAGGCGCACGGTGCGGTCGTTCTTAGTGATGAAGTGGATGGTTGCCGGCGGCGTCAGGTAATCCCTAAAGACGTCCTGACGCGGACACCAGCTGCAGAAGATCTCGTCCATCTCCTCTGGCGTGAACGGCCCCTCCTTATCCTCACGCCGCTGATCGTCGTCGTCCTCGCTGGCCTCCTCCTCGCTGGCCTCATCCTCCTTCTTCACTTCCTTGCTGTTTCTTGCCTTCTTTCTCTCTTTCTTCTCTTCTTTGCTGCTCCTCGCCTTCTTCTTCTTCTTCTTTTTCTTCTTATTTTTCTTCTTCTTCTTCTTCTTATTCTTCTGCTTCTTCTTCTTATTATGATTATTCTTCTTATTATTCTTCTTATTATTCTTCTTATTATTCTTCTTCTTCTCATTCTTCTTCTTATTCTTCTTCTTCTTCTTCTTCTTCTTATTCTTCTTATTCTTCTTATTCTTCTTCTTCTTATTATTATTATTATTCTTCTCCTTCTTCTTCTTATTCTTCTTCTTCTTCTTCTTCTTCTTCTTATTTTTCTTTTTCTTCTTCTTCTTCTTCTTCTTCTTCTTCTTCTTCTTATTCTTCTTCTTCTTCTTCTTTTTCTTCTTCTTCTTTTTCTTCTTCTTCTTCTTCTTCTTCTTCTTCTTCTTCTTTTTCTTCTTCTCTCTTTTCTTCCTTCTCTTCCTTCTCACCGCGGTCTTCTGGTGGGCTCCGCTTCTCTTCCTTCACACCGCGGCCTTCTGGTGTACTCCGCGACCTTGAACGCGAAGAGGCCTCCGCCTCGGGCGGAGGAGGGGCACGAGGCTCACGGAGAACAGCTCCCCGATCACGCTGGCGGTCGCCACGACGATCTCGACGATGATCTTCACGCTGCTTGGTGTCACGACTCCCGCCTTCGCCGCGCCGATCGTCACGGGGCTTGGTATCACGATTGCCGCCCATCACGATCTTGAGCATAGTTGCCGTGATCTCGCCGAGATCCACCTCGGCCGCCGTGCAAGGCCTGGGTGTGGTCAGATGCAGGCGCACGAGCCGACCCTGAACGAAGTCGAGGCTCTCGAAGCGGCCTTGCTTGAAGAAGATAGGCTTCTTGTTCGCCACGCGCTCCACGATGTGATGGACCGTGGCAAGGTCAGGAAACTCCAACTCCACGCTGTGCCCCTTTGGGTGGGTGTTGGCCAGAATGCGACGGCAACACACACATGCATCCTCGTCCTCCTGATCCTCCCCGCGCCTGGCACGGGCGCGCGCACGTTCATCACTGCTCTGTGCGGGCCCTGGGCCATCGTCGGCGTCCCGGCGTAGGCTCGGCGCAGGCATGCTCTTGGGTCTGGGATGCATGAGGCTCCGCCCTGGAGCATCAGCTCGACCCTCCACCGGATGCCTCTTGGGCAGGCACCGACTGGGGAGCACGGCGCCATGGAGCGCGGCCACGACGCTCCTCGGCACTGCCTGCCAGGCCAACCCAGTGGATGATCGGCCCATGCACCTGCCTAGGCGCCGGCGGCTTCACAGAGCTCCGCTGGTTGGGCGACGCTGGCTGGCCACTCTTAGGCCCGATCTTGTTGTACGGCTCGCGCTCGCCACTCTTCACCTTGTGGCGCTCCGGATCGCCACGCCAGTGGCCGGGCTGATCGCAGTCAGCACACCGGCTGTTAGCCTTGCGCTGGTCCGTCGGCTTCCGACCAGCCTGGACGGAGCCGCTGGCGTTGATCTTCTTGGGGTCCCGCTGCCGAGGGGCAACGAACCCGCGCTTCTGACGCTGTACCGCCGTCTTCTGCTTGGCCCTCCAGCCGGCCAAGAACGCTTCCTGAAGGTCCTCCGGTGCCTCGTATTCCTCGTCATCTGGCCCGTCGCTGTCCGACGCCAGCTCCTCTTCGACCTCGGCGCCGTCCTCGAAGATGATCCCCTCGCCAGCTCCGGGGTCTCCATCGTCCTGTTCATCTGCTTCATCTTCGTCGTGCTGCGCCTCCTCCAGGTCGCCGTGGTGTTCATCGTAGTCTCCGCCGTTCTCTACCTCGTGCACGTGCTGGCCAGAGCGTCCTCGCAGCACGCATGGCCTGCGAGCCATGGGAGGGTGCGGATAGCGACCGCCCGAGCTCCCAGAGGAGCGCCCGTGCTCGCGCTGCGCCACAAACGGCGAGCGGCGAGGGAGCACCGAGCGCTTCTCAGTGTCGTGCACCTTCGAGTAGGCTGCCTTCAGCACGATCTCCATCCGCTTCGAGTCGTAGATGCCGCCACAGTTGAAGAGCACCTGCGCTCGCTCCTTCTGCGACAGTCCAGCGCCACGAAGCATCTTGCTTGCCAGCGCGCGATCGCTGATCGCTGAAGTAGGACCCTCGAGCTGCAACTCCATGCGCTTCTTGCGCAAGTACGTTGTCCAATCCATGAGGGGCTGCCCAGCTCGACGGCGTGCTCGCTCCCACTCCTGATGCACCTGATCGAGGCGCTCGTGATCCATCTTCTCGAAGGCGTCGTCGTAAATAGCAAAGATGGTCTCGAGCGTGTCCTCGCGTCGGAGGTCCGACGCATCAAGGACCTCGATGAGCTCCTTGGCTCGACCTGATACTTGACTGTAGATGATCAGGCCCAGCTCCACGTCTGCGGGTTGCGGTTGCGGATGACTTCAACCTCCTTGCGCCACTCTCGGTACTTCTTAGTACTCGTACCGACTGCACCATCGAACTCTGGGAGCTTCACCTGCGACAGCAGTAGACGTGTACGTCTGGGACCGCCGTCGCCACTACGATCCCGATGCAAGGCCAAGAGCTCCCGCTGTGTCTCGGCCATCACGCGCAGGACCGCATGCAGGTCCGGGGGACCTGTGCCAGCGGAGGACGCAGCCTCCGCGTCTGAGCCGTCTTGGCTGGCGGCCATGGCGGCCCACGCGGGTGGTCACAACCACCGAAGCAGAGCACGCAGTGCGTCCGCTGGAGCTTACAAGCTCCGCTACCAATGTCAGTGCAGTTCTTTTAGCTCGGACTGCGCGGCAGTCAAAACTGCGGGTGCGTCCCAGGGCCCTAGGACTAGGGCCAAAACAGCGGCGGGCAGCGTGCAGGCCACAAAACAAGACAAGCGTGTACATCATACACACACGGTGGCACGGGCGGCAGAGGGGCAGGGGAGTGCACTCTTCACAGCAACAACATCATCATCATCATCGTCGCCCTCATCATCATCGTCATCATCATCATCATCATCATCATCATCATCATCATCATCATCATCATCATCATCATCATCATCATCATCATCATCATCATCATCATCATCATCATCATCATCATCATCATCATCATCCGCAGCATCATCATCAAAGTCATCATCATCATCATCTTCAGCAGCAGCACCATCCAGGATCGCCAGAGGACCACCGACCACCACCACCAACGCCAAAATCAATTAACAATCATCAGCAGCATCATCATCATCATCATCATCATCATCATCATCATCATCCGCATCATCATCATCATCATCATCATCATCATCATCATCATCATCATCATCATCATCATCATCATCATCATCATCATCATTATCGTCATCGTCATCATCATCGTCATCATCATCACCGTCATCAGCAGCAGCAGCATGGTGTCAGATCGAAGGCCCAGTTGCATCACCGTTTCGGCCCCGCGTCCTGCTTCGGTCGTCGCTTGGTCCTCTGATACTCAAGATGTGCCAAGGGTTGGGCCGACGTCGTCACGTTTGTGCAACACGCAATCTTCATTCTCGGCGCCAGAGACCTGCCTGGCCGAACGACTGGAGGATCGGCGCCAGAGACCGGCCTGGCCGAACGGCCAGAGACCTGCCTGCGCGAGAAAAATAATGAACTGTGCATATCCACTATTGCTGAGTGGAGTAGCCGACCAAATCTGAAATGACCCGTCCAACCCACCCATCCCACCCTGCGGCGAGGCCAGCCTGCGGTAGGTTCGGGGGTCGCCTGGCTTTGGCCAAAAACTCTTCGCCCCATCGGGACGTGCCCCCGCCCCGAACTCACCGCGGACGCACGGGGGAGCGCGGGTGCAAAAACCAAGAACCACCACCACCACCACCACCACCACGACAACAACAACAACAACAACAACAACAACAACAACAACAACAACAACAACAACAACAACAACAACCACAACAACCACAACAACCACAACAACAACAACAACAACAACAACAACAACAACAACAACAACAACAACAACAACACAACAACAACAACAACAACAACAACAACAACAACAACAACAACAACAACAACAACAACAACAACAACAACAACAACAACAACAACAACAACAACAACAACAATTACTAGCACGTGGGGACACTCCGTTCTCACCAGTGCCAGGGTTTTCATAGGAGGCGGGCAATACCCCCACTTTGTGGGGGGGCCGGTTCAAGCTCTACCAAATTTCCAAACGACTCTTCGCCACCACCCACACCCAGCTTCCCGCCCTATGACGTTCGGACACTTCACTTCGTGGCACGCGGACGACCGTGGCTACTATTCAGGGCCCCGCGGCCGACGACGACGGCGTGCGCGCGCGAAGAAAAAACGAATGTGTCCCGCATGGTATTAATTGACAGGGATGATGGCCCTGGCAGGTGCGCAACCGTTGTTGCAGAAGTTCGAAAAAGTTGCTCGCAAAAGCCCTTTTGACCGAAATGTTAAAAAAAGTGTTGGGTTTCCTACGAATCCGCAAGAGCGCGCGGGATAGAATTTTCACAACTTGTTTTTGAAAAACCATTGGGTTTTTGATGTTTTTATGTTAAAATCGTTACGAAAACTAAGGTGTTGGAAGGATTTCGTCTTGCGCGCGCGAATGTGCACTTTGTGTCATTTGTTGCAATGGATTCCTGAAGTTTGGTTATGTTAGAACAAGAAATGTCATTTTATATTGTTTTTTGCGAGGGAAAGCGGGGGGGAACAAAACAACCAGATCTGGATCACATCGTTTTGTCAAGGGCCTTCGCTCGAAAATGATGAAAATGTGGCTGCGGCCTAGGCGCGGCGGGGGGGGCGTGCACCAGGGGCCCCAACAATAATTATTCTTTAGAAGTAATAACGTTCAACCACAACAACCACAACAACAACAACATCAACATCAACAACAAAACGGCTCTGCGAGGCAATGATGGGGATTTGTCGAGTGATAGTGTAGTCGAAACTGGAGTTGTTCCCTACCTAGGCTCTGCCTAGAAGGGTTCTTACTCTCTGGGCTTAAAGGGGCCGGGCAGTGGAAAACGCTCCGGGCGGTTCCCCCAGTATCCGCCCCGCGGTTCCCCCAGTTACGTCCCCTTAGCTTAGCGTCGCTCATCTCATCTTAGCTTATCTTATGTCACCTTAGCTTAGCTCAGGTTTATCTTAGCTTAGCTTACCTTCATGTTAGCTTCGCTGAGCTTTAGCATAGCAGAGCACAGCATAGCATAGCGTAGGATAGCCAAGCATAGCATAGCATAGCATAGCATAGCATAGCATGGCGCAGCAAAGCATAGCATAGCACAGCATAGCATAGCATAGCGCAGCTTAGCATAGCATAGCTTAGCATAGCGCAGCGCAGCATGACATAGCATAGTTTGGCATAGCATAGCTTAGCATAGCATGGCATAGCATAGCATAGTATAGCGCAGCATAGCATGGCATAACATAGCATAGCATAGTATAGCGCAGCATAGCATGGCATAGCATAACATAGCATAGCATAGCATAGCAACTAATGCTGCTTTCCTAGGGGTTCCAACTTCTAGGTAGGGTCGCACTGGGGTAATGTTGTAGTTGTGCCGAGGCTGTTGTATCTCCTTCGACTTCCCAAAAGTTTGATCTACTTGACCCATCGAGGTCCAATTGGTGCGTGTGGTCGGAAATGAACGCCTTCTCTTTCCATAGCCACTTCGCGGCGTTGCTGCACGCGCCCCACTGTACGATATGGCGTAAGGGAGAGGAGGAGGAGGAGGGGGAGACAACAACAACAAAAAACGCTGGCCCCCCGCCTGTCCCCCGAGGCGTCGCGATAATGATCGCTTTTCACACTTATTTGATTGCGTCTCGAGGGGTGTGGCGTGGGTGGGCCGTATAGTGCAGGTGCTCTGAATTGCGTCCGTAACGTTGCCTGCTAATCTTTCGTGTCCACTTAAACTTCTCTCCCTGAATTTCGTTTCCAGGCACTGGTCTTGCGAACACGTGGTGGGTGAGTGGACTTTGAACTCGAGATTTTAGATTGTACCGAGACTCTTGTATCTCTCTCGGTTTCCCGACCTTTATGATCTACCTGGGCCACCGGGGCCCTCTTGGCGCGTGAGGTTGGAAATGAACGCTTCTCTTTCCACTTCGCGGCGTTGCTGCACGACACGCTATACGATATTCGTCGGCTCCCGCTGGCCCCCCGCCTGTCCCCCCAGGCGTCGCGATCATATTATTTTAGCGCTGTGCCCTGCAATATCTGCTGCACTCGTCTGCTTTAGCCTGCAGTCCGCTTGTCGCCGCCTGGGACGCCGCGCCGCTCCACCAGGTCGTCTCGGGGGAGGCGGGGTCTCCCTGGTGGGGTGTGGTGGGCGTCGGTTGGTTTCTGGTGTTGCTTGACTCGGCGGAACCGCAGCGCGATCCTGGAACCCTGGCGAGGGGCAGTCCCAGATTCCGCTGGGAGAGCGGCTGGTTGGGGGCGGCACGTTCCTGGGCTATTCGTCAGAGTATCCGCCCGAGGGAGGGAGGAAATCTGTGTGTTCTCTCTGTGACACCAGCGCGCCTGCCTCGTCGGCTGCTAAAGCGACCGCGGGCCGCGAACGCTGATTAATTGCGCGAAAGGCGGGAACCAAGCAAAAAATGGCTGCATCGAGGGCCAAGCGACGGGCACCTGCTCGGGCGGCGACTGTCGGATGCGACAGACCGCTGCCTTTGTGTGCTATCCATGTCTTCCACGGAGGCAGGGACGCATTGGGCGGCGGCCGTGGGAATGAAGCAGAGCAGACCGACTCTTCGGCGACGGGTTCTCAGAGCACTCTGGCCCCGCCCGACTCTGCCTTCGCAGCCGCGCCGAACACGCTCTGAACGCCTGCGCGGACCTGGCTGATCCCCCCCGAGACCGACGCAGTGTGCAGACACCACAAGGGGGTCTCTGTCGCGACAGTGCGGGGGCATGCCTGGCCCGGGTAGCGGGGCCGCCGCCCGCAAGGCCCGCGGGCTCTCCGTGCGGGGCTGCGGGGGCAGTGCCCGTCCTCGCCCGCCCCCTCAAAACCACTTCCTCCTCCTCCCCCCTCCTCCTCCTCCTCCTCCTCCTCCTCCTCCTCCTCCTCCTCCTCCTCCTCCTCCTCCTCCTTCCTCCCCTGCCTCTCCCGGCGCTCGGCAAGAAGGCGTCCACCTCTGCAGCACCTCCTGTCTCGCAGGGAGGGCCCCGAATCCACAGAGCACGGCACGGAAACCCAACGCCTCCCCGACCACGGCGTCGGGGACTCAGAAGCGCGCCAAGGCCGCGCACTGGAGCCCGTGCCCCGCCCAAGGGGGGTGAGCCGTGAAGGCGAGGGCGAGGGCATCACAGGGTGGCCAAGTATCAGGAAGTAGTGCGATAATGGACGCAGCAAGGAAAGGGTGGAGCAGTTGCCGACGAGGGGAGCGGCGTGGGCCAGGGGGCAGAACTTGACCCACCTCTCGGTGGTCCCAGCCCATCATCTCAACATGCGGCCTGGGAGTGCGAAGAGGAAGATGGCTGGATGGACGGATTGGAAGAATAATGGGGGGGAAGTGAAAGAAGGAGGCGGAGGAGGAGGAAAGGGACGAGGAGGAGGAGGAGGAGGAGGAGGACGACGACGACGACGACGACGACGAGGACACGCGGCGGCATCTGCACGACGTGGCAGCGACAATGCGTGGCCTCGCGCCACATGCGCTCGTCGCCCAGCCTGGTCGATGAGCGCCTGGCGAGGTGCTCACAAGGATTGGGGCCAAGGGTTTGCACGGGGTTGACTGCCATACCGCTCCTCTCATCTCTGACAAGAAACCCTGCGACCGTCGTTGCCAGTGATTGCGGGGCTGGCCGGCGCAATCCGTGTAGCAAAGAGTGTCCTGATTGCTTACGCTTGGTTGCGCTCGTGCAGGTGGCAGAGTCCCAGCTCCCCCAGCGAATGTCCCAGACTAGCATGGCAAAAAATGAGCGCCGTAGCAAAACGCAAAACCACCAGGCCACAACCCAGAGTGCTGTTTGGAAACACGAAAAATGCACCCGCAGCCGCCTATTCGAAAGTACCTTGGCAACGAGTATGATGGCAGAGAGCGCGATGCTTTTGGTGATCGTGGTGGTACCCTGGACCCAATGTGGGACACCGCTGGCGTCGTGGGCCTTCCTGTTGCCAGCACAGGGAGCCATCGATCGATCGGACCTTCCGCGTGCCCACACCAGCCACCCTTGCACCAGCTCCTCGCCGACAGGGATGCACGCTAAGAGAAAGCAGTGTCCTTGATGGCTCGCCCGGGGGCTTGGCACCGCCGAGAGGCGGCAGCCCGCCCAGCCAGCGCGCTGGAAGCGCCCTCGCCCCCCCTCCCCCCGCGAGCCAAAATGGCTCAATGGCCCAGCGCTGTACTTTGGCACGTCGTCTTCGTCCCTCTGGCCTCCTGGTTTTTTGGCGATGCGCTGCCCTCTTGGCGATCTGCAGACACCGCTGTTCAGCTTGGGTGGCCATCGCACGGGACTTGTCCAGAAAATGTATGATCGGCTCTCGATTGCTTATGCCGCGCGCACTCGGCAGCACTGAGCGATCCACAAACCCTTTCGCAGAGAACGATACTACGTAAAATTCGAAGATCAAACTTTTGCAGGAGAACCATCCCGAACGACAACTGACTATGAACTTGCCGCATGTTGGGAAAACTATGGAGATTACAGTCTGAAGCAAAGACAACCCCAAGATTTAGCTCCGCATCCACAAGTTCGAGACCGTATTGCGTGATGCTGATAAACGTCAGAAACACATTACTATGACTGATCACGCTGAGACTGTACTGCAACCAACGTTGGAGCCAGCGCTGAAGCTACAAATATGCCCCGCCCTAAGCAGCGAAGCAAGTAAAGCACAAACCAAAGCATGAGAGCAATGCTGCTACCACAGCTTGCCCGCAGATAGCAGGGACCCCATGAGCAAGCTGAGAAGACAGCATGCACAAAACACACACACCAATGTCTTGCGTGGCCGCCACCTGTTGGTAATGGCAACGTGGGGAAAACCTAGCCCCGCGCTTCGCAGGCGTAAATGAATAATGACAAAAGATATCTGACACCAGAATTCCAAAACGACGTGCCAGCAAAAACAAACAATCCGATGAGGAAAACCACCAAGGTGAACGATGGCGGCGACGGCGACGTTCCGACGGACACGAAAGAAGCAGGAGAAGGTCAACACACAATGGGGAGACGACAACAAAAAGGAAAAGGGGAAACGAAAGGTGCGCAGACCACGAGGAGGCCCGCCGCATATTCAGCACGACGATGAGTCGAGGCAGGCAGGAAACAGAGGCCGAAGACGAAGGCAGGAAACAGAAGGAGAAAAGCGGGAAACCGGGGGGGCAAGGGGAAACAGGGGGGAAAAGGGGGAAACAGGGGGAGGCAGGAGGACCACGGGGGAGGGCAGGAGGTCAGAAGCAGGGGACGGCAGCACGGAGAGGGACGGCATCCCATCGGCGACGGAGACGCGGGGAAAACAGGCGCCATAAAAGGTCCTGAGGGAAGCGCGTTCTGAACCCCGGGGCGCTTCCCAGGACCAGCCCCACAATGTGAGTGGTTTTCTTCCAGATCCCAGAGCTCTCGAAGGGGCCGGGCAGCTAGAAACGACAAAGACGTCGAGCTCCAGGACTCGCTCCCCTCAGGACCCATCTCCTTCGTGGGCCAAATGGTCTGGTGACAGACCGTGCGGCAGTCTCGGGATCCCCAACGACCTCACCGCACGGTCTGTCACCGCACGGTCTGGGGATCTTGGAGGCCCCCAGCTGCCCGAGGCATCACATCCTCGGAGAGCAACCCAAATCCGAATCTCCAATGACCCTCCTCCTCCTCCTCCTCTTCCTCCTCCTCCTCCTCCTTTTCTCCATTCCCTTCTTCCTCGTATATGACTTATTATCAATATCATTAATGAGATGTTTAGTAGTATCACTGTTATTACTATTAGTATTAGTCTCCCACCAGCCCTCGGGGCGTCGGTGGTCTAGAGAACTTCCTCTTCCAACCCCCTTCTTCCCCTTCGGGGAAGGGTTTATCCCTCCCCCTCCCCCCTCCCCTGGACCTGGACGGAGGGTTCCGCGGGTCATTGGGGCGTCCAAGATGGCCCAAGACGGCTCCAAGATGGCCTCAGAGAGCCCAAGATAGGCTCCAAGATGGTTCCAGATAGCGCAAGATGCCTCAAGATGGATCCCAAGATGCTCCAAGAGGCGTAAAGACCGCACCAAGACGGCCCCAAGTGGCCAAAGAGCTCCCCAGGGAAATCCCCGAGAGGCCAACAATGTTTTTGGCTTTCTCGTTGTTTCGTTCCCGATGGCCTTCACAGGCCTCAAGATGGCTCCAAGATTGCCCAAGAGGGCCCCAAGAGAGGCCCAAGAGAGCCCCAAGACGGCCCCAAGAGCGCCCAAGAGCGCTCCAAGATCGCCTCACGAGGGGCCCAAGAAGCGATTCGAGGCACTCTAGAGGGGCAGCGCCAGTATACGACCCCCCTTCTTTGATAGATCTCCTCGAACATGGCCCCAAGAGCGCCCCAAGAGCGCCGCAAGAGCGCCCCAAGAGGCCCCAAGAGGCGCCCAAGAGGCCTCCAAGAGGCTCCCAAGAGACCCCCAAGAGGCCCCCCGAAATACGCAAGAGACCCCCGGGACCGCCAAAAGGCCCCAAAGACGGCCCAAGAGGCCCCCAAGCTCGCCATTGTCCTCCTCCTCCTCCTCTTTTTCTTCCTCCTCCCTCCTCCCCCTCCCTCTCCTCCTCCTCCTCCTCCTCCTCCTCCTCCTCCCCTCCTACTCCTTCTTCTCCTTCTCGTCCTCCACGTCCTCGCCCTCCTCCATTTCCTCCTCCTCCTCATACTCCTCCTCCTCCTCCTCCTCCTCCTCCTCCTCCTCCTCCTCCTCCTCCTCCTCCTCCTCCTCCTCCTCCTCCTCCTCCCCCTCCTCCTCCTGCCCCTACTCCTGCTCCTCCTCTTCCTCCTCCTACTCCGACGACGACGACGACGACGACGACGACGACGACGACGACTCCTACATCCTCCCCCTCTTGGGGTATATGGCGGCTTACCCCGCCCTTTGTTTTTCTGCATGTTCCCCCGCTTCCCTCATCACCTCCACTCCCCTGGGACTCATTTCTGGACGGGCTGGTGGGGATATGTTTTTTTGATCGCGGGCGGACGCGGATTCGCAGTCGCCGAGCTGAGAGGTCACGGGCCTGTCAAATTAGCAACGCGCAAGCCTAAAAGCACAGCGGCCGCGCCCGAACTCAGAAGCTGCCGCCGGTGGGGCCGCGGGCTGAAGGGGAGCTGGCTGAGCTGACTGCAAACGGCCAGGGTAGCTGATGCACCCTGCGAGTGAATGGCTCCAAAACGCCAGAAAGGAATTAAGTCCTGCACGCGGGGAGAACATGATCAGCACTGTATCTGCAAGCCACACATCAGCCTAGCGGAGCGCTTCCACCACCGGGCCAATCCAGGAGGCGGCGCGCTACCAGGAACGCGGAGCCCGAGGCAAGCGCAGTCGAACTCAGGATACCGTGGGCGAGAGTGACCAGGTACGAACTGACCATGTCGCCACAGGGCGCCAGAAGCCAGGGCCACAGCCGTGGCAAGCTACGAACCAAACGGGCGGTGACAGTGCGCCAGGTGGGGATGCACAGTAACTGCAAGAAGGCTGCACCACTCCTGAACACGGCATACGAATCCCCGAAGGCCGACGCCAGTCACGGTCAGCTGTGGCATGTACTGTAGACCAGGGCCCAGGGAATGCAGACGCAAACTTGGGCGCTGGCCAGGGGCGTGCGTCGCGGACGCCGCACGGAGGAGACCGCGCATTGCGCGGGGAAGGCGGACCGGGCAGGTGGGAACAGACATCACCAGACCGGCGAGAGAAGAGGCGTCCACCAGGGAAGTCCAACGCCAGGGTACGGATGGCCGTACGAACGATGCGAGCCAAGCTGCAGGATCGCACGACAACCGGCCGCCCCGCCCTTACGGAGAACCGCGCGTTGCGTGGGAAGAGGAGGCCGGGGCAGGTGGGAACTGACATCACCAGCCGGCCAGGGAGAGAGGGGTCCACAAGGACTGTCCAGCGCCAGAGAAGGGTCGATGGCCGCACGAACAATGCGAGTCAGACTGCGGGCACATACGGCCGATGGCCGTCCCATCCTTGTATATGCAGGAACACGCGGCTGATGGCCATCCCATTCATGTAGAAAGAGAAAGAGGGAGAGAGGCAGAGAGCCAGGGAACGCCTGACGGCCGCAAAGGTTAGCATGAGAACTCCACGGCCCAGGGGATTGGTTTGGGAACGCGCCTTGCTCACAGCTGATGGTCGACCACTCTCTGGGCATCCTGGGCACCTCTCGGCCCAACCTTTGTCCTGGTGGCCCTGGGGGGGCAACATTCGTCAGCCTGCTCTACAGCGCTGGCGCGGTGCTCCATCTCCCAGCACATGGCCGTCTGATTGCCAGGGGCTCCAGGGATCCGGCTGATGGCCGTATGTTCTTGTTTCTTTCCTAAGGGAATTCCAGGACACCAGACCAACATCAGCAGCCCCACTGGCGCCGAGAGCCATGCCTTCAGCGACGAGCTCCTCGGCCAGCTGTTGTCTGGAGCAGTGGCTGGCCAGGGCCTGACCCAGACGCAGATGGCAGCACCTGGGCCGCGGGGACAGCACTCAGCCCGTGGAGCTCCTCCGCGGAGTTGCGGCGTTGCTGGGAACTGGACCGGGGCAACGTCTGAAGGTCCATGTCCAGAGCGACACCCGCGACTGCTGGAACAAACGTCCAACGCCAGGGGACGGCTGATGGCCGCACGGGCAATGCAAGTCTAGCTGCAGGAACATACGGCTGATGGCCGTCCCATTCACGCATGGAGAGAGAGAAGAGAGAGAGAGAGAGAGAGAGAGAGAGAGAGAGAGACAGAGACAGAGACAGAGACAGAGACAGAGACAGAGACAGAGACAGAGACAGAGACAGAGACAGAGACAGAGACAGAGACAGAGACAGAGACAGAGACAGGGAACGGCTGACGGCCGTAACGGTTAGTATGAGAAGTCCACAACGCTAGGGAGCCACCTCTTGTCCAAATGCTAAAAGGTGGTGAGACAAGTCAGGCGCTGGGGGAGCACGAGCACCCAGCGCGCCTGAAAGTGGTTGCGGGTGTGAGCGCGGTATCCGCGCGCCAGTACACCCGCATCTAACCAGCCGAGGCTGTCTAGCTATGCTGCGCCTTGGAGAAGGTGGGGGCGGCCGCCTACCCCAGCGATTGGCAGCCCCCAGGCATCACGGCCATCAGGCCGGGCGTAGCGAGGTGAGACGGGCCCGGCACTTTCCCCGGCAGTACGGCCATCCGCCGTCGCTGGCATGGATAGTCGGGTAACGGCCAACAGCCATGCCCATCTACCCGACACGCTCAATGCCTCGAGGCGCACCCGCTCCTCTTGTCAACGAACGCTGGCCCGCCTCCGGGTCGGCCGGTGGCCGTATTGTCAGCGCCCAAGGGCCAGGTGGCTGCTGAGTGGGTTGGACGTCTGCCCGCCAGCATGGCATCGCTGCACTGATGCGGCGGGCGACCCTGGGGGCACCGCGCTGGACCCGCCTAGGTGTACTGCGGTGTAGTTTCACGCCCACCAGCGACCCATCTTGTCGGGGTCGTGGTGGTCGTCCCGATGAGGGGGCCGCTTGCCTCCACCTTTCCAATCGGAATTACTCCATTTGGGCCGTCCTTCGCGCCAGGTTGACCACCCCTGCCAGCCGCGCCATCCTTCGGCGCCAGCTGCCTACCCACTGACCAGGGTGCCTGGGCGTCCCGACGCCCGCCCCGATGCGTCTCAGCTGACCAGGGTGCCTGGACGTCCCGACTGCCAGCTGCCCAGGATGCCTGGGCGTCTTTGACATGCGGCCCAGCGCCCTTCATGCGGTTGCGGATCGAGTCCCAGTCGACCCCGAGGTCGCGCGCCTGGTTCATTTTGTACGCATCGAAGCCAGCCCGCCTCCAGGCGCCCATAAAGCTCTTGCAGGTTTGGCATGTATTGAGCCGGGGGGTGCTTTTGTAGCCCCCTTTTCCCCCTTTCCCTTGTGCCGCACGCTTGGCCCACGCGTGCCAAATACCGTTGAAGACGCCACCGACCGTTCTCTGCAGTCGCGCAATATTGGCCTGGATCTCTTCCGTCTTATCCAGTTCGGAGTCTGCTAGGGAACATCTGTACATGGGGCCGCCGGAGACAGGGTCCCTGAGTTGCCCGAAGGCCAGGTGGTCGGAGCTGCTGCCTTTTCTTCGTTCCAGTCGCACTGGGTTCCACCTGGGCGATTTCGCGGCCCGCTGCCCCCTCCCCCCCGCGGAGTCGTCCGTGGCTAGGTGGGCGTGTCCTTCCAGGGCGGTAGGTTGCTCCCACTGGCGTCCCCCGCACCATCTTGCTTCCAGGGCGGCGGGTTGCCCCTGGAGGCGTCTTCGGCGTTTCTCTCGGGGCCTGATCTGCCGTGCTCACCGCTCCCGCTGGCTGCGCCTTGGTCGAAGGCTTGTGCGAAAAGCGTCCATGGGTCCTGGATGGCGGTTTCCTTCGGGTCACTGCGTGCTTCCAGAGAGATGTGCAGAGGGACGGCATCCGAGCCCCTGCTGGGGCTCCTCTTCTTCGCTGCCGCGTCTGGGCTGTAGTCTGGCTGGAAGGAATCGGATGGCCCCTGGGGCTAATGCGCTTCTGTCTCTACTTTGCAGGACTGCCCGACGTTACCCTGGTCGGTTGCTGCGTCTCGGGTCTGCGGTGGCGGTTCGTCCTTGACCTTGGGAGCGCCGGGCGCCTCGCGAGTTGGCTGCGGGAGTTCACTGCTGCCTGCTGCTCCCGCATGTCCTGCTGCCTTTTTCGTTGATTCGAATGTGACGCGCCGCGCGTTGTTCTGGGATCCTTCGCCCGCTGCCTCCCTGGGCCCGTCAAGCCAACTAGTTGCCGGGGAGTCGGCCTGCCCCTTTGCGCTGGATGCTGTCTGGACTGGGACTTGCCTGGCCAGAGAGCAAATGGTGCCATTAGCCAGAGCGGAGGTGTCCATGTCCGCGAGATAGCCCAGTAGGGCGCTGCTGTCCTGACGAGAGGGATTGAGCCCTCACTGCTCCCAGGAGGGAGGCCTGCTCCCACCACTGGGAGCCGGCGGTAAGCCGTCAACCTTGGTTACCGCCGGAAACTCGTAGAGCTTCCCCGTGCAATGCGGGCGCGGCAATCTCGCATTGCGCGCGCGAGGGCGCGGTCTCATGGAAGAGGACGTTGAGGAGAAGAAGGAGCGAAGAGAAAGCAGCTCTGGATTTTTTTTAATAATAACAAAAAAGTACGAATCGGTTTCTGGTTCCAACTCTGAAAGCGCGACGAGTTCGGGCATCTGGATACTTGAAACTAGCGCGTCTGATAAATTCCTTCCGATTCTGTGCCAAGCAGCTCTGTAGCTCTTCTGCAGCGCGAGTTACGTCAAGAAAATTACCATCATCTGTCTAAAACCTAGCAGCGTACGAATAGTTTTTCTGACGCAGCTCTGGTAGCAGATCAAATTCAGGCGTCTATATACTTTAGACTAGCGCGCCTGATGATTTCCTTCTGATTGCTGTGCCGAACAGTTCTGTAGCTCGTCTGCAGCTCCAGCTTAGGCAAGAAAACCATCAACATCTCTAAACAAAAAAAACATGATACGACTAGCTCTTGAGACCCAGTTATGATAGCAGACCGAGTTCAAGCGTCTAGCTACTGTAGACAAGCGCACCTGATGATGTCCGTCCGATCGATGTGCCAAACAGCTCTGTAGCTCATCTGCAACTCGAGTTGAGTCAAGAAAACCATCACCATCTCTAAAAAATAACAGAGTATGAATAGTTTTTCTGACCCAGCCAAGATAGCAGACCGAGTTCATGCGTCTAGATACTTCAAACTAGCGGGCCTGATGATTTCCTTCTGATTGCTGTGCCGAACAGCTCTGTAGCTCATCTGCAGCTCGAGTCAAGTCAAGAAACTCATCATCATCTCCAAAAAAATAAAGTGCGAATAGTTTCGCGGACCTGTCTCTAGTAGCAGACCGAGTTCAGACATCTATATGCTTGAGATTTACGCGCCTGACGATTCTAGATCGATTAGGTGTGCCTACCAACTCTGTAGCTTTCCTACAGCTCGAGATAAGTACAGAAAACCGACAGCACCTGCCAAGATGACACGAAACAGTCGATCCCGCCTGGATGCTTTTTGGCAGTAAAAGGAAGCCGATCGAGAAGAGAAGAATATGGCGAGCGGAAATGAGATCGGACATGGGAAGAAAAAATACTAGAGCTCTGACGACCAGTTGAATTTCGAGAAATCGAGTTTCACCTCCGTCGAGATTTTCTTGCGAACGAGCTCCCAAGCGCGCCGGACCTGGGAGCCGGCGGTAAACCGTCAACCAGGTTACCGCCGGGACCCTCGTAAAGCCCTGAACACACCAAATCAGTGCCCAGAAAACAAGCTAACAGCGTTCTCGAAATGTACCTTCAAAACTGGCTAAATGGATGTTTCGGGTTTTAGAGGACGTCGGTTTCTCCTAGTGTTTCCATGGAACTACTGCGCCTACAGCCCTGAGAATTGCACCATTGAGCGCGCCATGATTGACCAGAGAGAATAAAAAAATCTGGGTTCCTAGAACGAATGTCCAAATCCCTCAACATCTCGAGAGAAAAAATATAAACAAAAATATTTTTTTTAGAGAAAAAAAACGAAGAAAAAAAGGAGAGGAAAAAAAAAAAAAAAAAAAAAAAAAAAAAAAAAAAAAAAAAAAAAAAAAAAAAAAAAAAAAAAAAAAAAAAAAAAAAAAAAAAAAAAAAACGACACCAGATTACCACACTGTTCGTCTGGGCTTGATCCCGGTGGTCGACGGTTGCTCCAAATTTGCGAGAGCTGTGTAACAGCTAAGGAGCCCTTAGAATTTAACCATCGAACGCGCAATGATCGATTGCACGGCGCAAAATTCTGGATTCTCAAGACGAATTTCAAAAGTTCGCACAATCTTCGAAAAACCGACCCCAGGTCGTCACATTGTCTTCTCGCGAGGTCGGTGAACTGGGAGCCGGCGGTAAACCTTCGACCAGGTTTTTTGCGGGCTTTGCGGCGGGGTCCTCCAGCACATGCAAGCAGCGGTGCTCCCCGCCGCCACCAGGCGCAAGTGGCGCTAACGAGCGTGTGAGACGCTATCTAGAATAGACGCAATCTGTGAGATTGCGTGGATCTGTGAGGTCACCGCCGGGACCGTCGTAGAGCTCTATTCACGCGAGAAAGTACTGAGACTGTCAGAAGGAAGCCTGCTCGAAACTCAGCACATAAACTCCCAAAATAAATTTTCTGGGTTGACACAAAATCGGTTTCTCCACGTCTTTTGACAGTAATATTGCCGCTACGGGCCTGGAAGTTTCACTGGCAGACGCGGCATAACCAACTACACGTGCAAAAAATACTGGTTCTCAAAACGAATGGTCAAATATTTCATGATCTTCGAAAAACCGACGCCAGGTCATCGCATTGTCCGACGGGGCCGCGTGGGCCAAGTGGGAGCCGGCGGTAAACCGTCAACCAGGCTACCGCCGGGAGCCTCGTAGAGCTCTTTTTTCCAGCGCGGCGCTGCTCGGAAGACACGGAGGAAGTTTTCTCAAGAGAGAGCTGAAAAACTTAAAAAAGAACACGTTTTTCGGTTTTCCTGCAAAGTCGGTTCCTTCAAGCGTTTCGATAGTAATACTGCAGCTACGGACCTGAGCATTTCACTGGCAGACGCGGCATAACCCACTACAGGTGCGAAAAACACCGGCTCTCGAAACAAATTCCAAAATCTCTCAGAATCTTCCGACCCCAGGTCGTCACATTGTCGCCCCGGGCCGGGTCGGCCAACTGGGAGCCGGCGGAAAACCGTCAACCAGGACTCGCACTCGGGCTCGGGCTCGACCTCGGGCTCACGCTTGGGCTTGGGCTTGCGCTCGGGCTCGCTCACCTTTGGGCTCGGACTCGCGCTGGTGCTTGCGCTCGCGCTCGCTTGGGCGAACATTCTGATAGATTTGAACATTCGTTTTGAGAACCGGTATTTGTCGCACCTGTAGTGGGTTGTGCCGCGTGTGGCTGTGAAATCCTCAGGTCCGTAGCTGCAATTTTACTATCAAAACACTTGGCGCAACCGGCTTTGGGTGAAAACTGAAAAACGGTTTTTCTTCGAGTGTTTCAGCTCACGCGTAAGAAAGCTCCCCCCATGCTTTCGGAGCAGCGCCGTGCGAGGAAAGGGCTCTACGAGGCTTCCGGCGGTGACCTGGTTGACGGCTTACCGCCGGCTCCCTTCGATCGGAATGCAAGCATCAGAAGCGCTTGTCTAAAGTACTGGCGCCGGCGGTGAACCGTCAACCTGGTCTTTTGCGGTCTTTTGCGGACGGTCGATTCGAGCCTCCACGGAGGCAGACCGAAACACAAAGCAACTCAGAACTGAGCCTGAGAGCAAAACGCTGAGCGCACTAACAGAGAAGCTGCACAGCAATGCCCAAGAGCGTGAATCACACTAAGAGACAACTAAATTGAACTAAATAGTAAAAGCAATGCAAGACCATGCAGTAACCACATAGCGATTACCGCCTCAGCATCACTGCAGTGAAACCACTCATGTAAACACAAATACAAGAATGCAAAAGACTTCACATACAATCGACCTACTTTGAGGCAACTGTAGTGTCGATCAGAACTCACGAGTACTTGTAAGCAGAAGAGAAGAAACGTGCCAATGAAGCGAGTACAATCAAAGCAAGTGGCCTATGCACCTGCCCCGATAGGAGCTGCCCCAATCCTCTTATGAGACCAGTCAGCGGAGTGCGGAAAGCCAGCGGGAGAGCGGGAGAAGCCCAAAGAGCCAAGGCGAGCCCAGGGGCAGAAACAGCGGGGGAAAGAGAGGAGGGTGCAGACCAAAACATGCGTGCAGGATCAATCACATGTGCATCATCTGTGCCGTTTCCGATGCTTCTTGCCGCTCCGCGTCAATGCACTCCTGGAAGTAGAACTCTGAGGGCCCCCTTGTTGCGAATCATCATCCTCGGAACTTTCCATTCCCAATTGCAGCCTGTATGCATTAAGAGCCTCAGTCCTACGCTGAAACTCCTGTGTCGGGAGTCGGTGTAGCTCAAGCCAAAGAGCCCTTACATCGACACCGGCAAGGGCCCAGTCCATGGCAGCTTGGCACTCAGAGCGCGTCTCACTCGGTCGATCTGCAGAACTCCCATTCATGGAACTCCCTACTGCATCAGCTGAACTCCCAACTGCAGAACACCCAGCTGTTGAACTCCCAACTGCATCAACAACTGCATCAGCGGAACTCCGAACTGTGGAACTTCCTACTGCACTCCGAACTGTTGAACTCCCGACTGCACTGGAACTCCCGACTGCATCAACTGAACTCCAAACTGCGGTACTCCCCACCGCACTCCCGTTGGTCGCATGCAATTCTGAAGTGCGCAACTTTGCACTCTCGATAACCTCCGCTCGTTTGAAACAATATCTCTTCATTCTGAGAGAAGCATCTCCCCGATCAACGTGCACTCGATGACACTCCTCCTTCTCCTCCTCACCAGCAAAGAGAACACAACGATCAGTCTGAGTTCCACACGCAATGTGAACACAGGGATCTGTCTGAGTCCCACAATCGGAACACTGCGAACACAAAGAGTTGCCAGCCAATTCAACAGCAACCACAACAGTCAGTGTTCCACAAGCGTCCTCAACCCATTCCTCTTCCTCAGAATCGTCCGAGCAAAAATTCCGATAATATCTGGGCGCGCTAATGCCCGCGCGAACAAAGCACGACGAATCTGGCCCCCGAGCCGTGGACCAAAAACGATACCTGGTACGTTTCGCCCGCAGGCGGCGCAACTTCGATTGAGAAACTTTGACACCATGCCCATACAGCTGGTCTCGCTCACGCAGGCGAGACTCACCTCCGTACGAAGGGCGAACACGGCAATATAGATCACTAACACACACTTCGACCGTAGACAAGCGAGCAGACAAACAAGCGAGAAACTCGGAAGTAAACAACGCCGTATCTGTCCAATCTGAAGCAACAAAATCCGCGCCTGACAATTCAGATGAAACAAACTCTATATATAAAACGTGGACTCGCTCAACAGGAAGAAGGCAAATCACAAGCAATAACAAGATGGACAGTTGAGTACGATACGTGTGCATGCACAAAAACCTGCCCGCACAATGCGGCTCGAGGAGGCCCCCAACGGGCCAGGTCGCCGCTGAGCTCCCCGAGGAGGGACAGCAGCAACCTGGTCTTTTGCGTCTTTTGCGAAGGCCGGTTCGAGCTCCCATGGGAGCAGGCCTGAACACAAAGAACCTAAGCAGCGAAGCTGCAAAGATTAAGTACAGGTGCGCAAACAGCGAAGCTGTACAGGAATGCACAAGTATACAATACACGAGAATGCAACTCAAAAAATAAAGGAAGTAAAGCAGTGCGAGACCATGCAGTAACCACATATAGCGATTACCGTCTCAGCACCACTGAAAATAAAAGCAGTGAGAGACCATACAGTAACCACTGGTCTATACAGCGATTACCGTCTCAACAGCACTGAGACAAACACAAAACTAACAACTAGAATGACGAGTACACTCCAGTCCTCTTTGAGGCAACCGTAGT
Organism: Prorocentrum cordatum; assembly: GCA_963575745.1. Lineage (NCBI taxonomy): Eukaryota > Dinophyceae > Prorocentrales > Prorocentraceae > Prorocentrum > Prorocentrum cordatum. The sequence goes on from CAUYUJ010022332.1 coordinate 107,075, forward strand.
GTCGACAGATCAAAGGCCTACTTTGAGGCACCACGTGACAAATCACGGAAAGTCACGTTCAAAGGTCAATGAGCACTCAAATCAAGGAAGCAACGAATGCACTCAATCAATGAAGAAAGGCAACGCAATGACAAATCAAGCGCGCAGGATCAATCGCATGTGCATCATCTGTGCCGTTTCCGATGCTTCTTGCCGCTCCGCGTCAATGCACTCCTGGAAATAGAACTCTCAGGACCCCCTTGTTGCGAATCATCCTCCTCGGAGCTTTCAATTCCCAATTGCAGCCTGTACGCATTAAGAGCCTCAGTCCTACGCTGAAACTCCTGTGTCGGGAGTCGGTGTAGCTCAAGCCAAAGAGCCCTCATATCGACACCGGCATGGGCCCAGTCCCTGGCAGCTTGGCACTCAGAGCGTGTCTCACTCGGTCGATCTGCAGAACTCCCATGCATGGAACTCCCTACTGCATCAGCTGAACTCCCAACTGCAGAACTCCCACCTGTTGAACTCCCAACTGCATCCTCAACTGCATCAGCGGAACTCCGAACTGCGGCACTCCAACCTGGTCACCGCCGGGAACCTCGTAGAGCTCCGTGCACGCGTAACAGTGCTCCAAATCGAAGCAGAGCACTTGGCACAATATTTCTCAAAATCTTCATTTTTGTATATTTTTGATGTTAGTATGAGGTCGGTTCCCGGAACTGAACTGATAGTACAACTTACTCGGGAGAGCTGAACTGCTCTCAGAATGAAGCTTATATGCTAATGCTCAGCTCAAAAATCTGATTTGGCAATATGACTTGTCAAATATATCTTTCAAATCTTAAGAAAACCGGGCCCAAGTCATCATTATTTTTTAATGTCAACATACTATCGGTTTCTCCACGTCTTTTAAAAGTAAAGCGGCATCTAGAATGCTCATCTCAAGACGCAGAGCTTCTCATCGCATGCTACGTGTAGGAAACATACGAATTCTTAATATGACCAGACAAATCTTTATCAAATCTTAAGAAAATCCATCCCAAGCCACCACATTGTCCGTTCTGGCCGGGTCGATCAACTAGCTCCACCCTGCGCCCGAATTCCTCTTAGCTCATCTTTTACGAAGAGCTCTACGAGGTATCTAGATGCCAGAATTCGGTATGCTACTTGAGCTGGGCCCGACAATCTATTTTTGCTCTGCAGTTATTTAGAGATGGTGATGGTTTTCTTGACTGATCTCGAGCTGCAGATCATCTACAGTGTTGTTTGTCGCAGCGATCAAAGGAGATGCCCGAACTCGGTCTGCTACCATAGCTGGGTCCGAAAAACTATTCGCACTCTACTATTTTCTAGAGAGATGCTGGTGACTATCTTGAGATTTCTCGAGTTGCAGATGCTAAGCTACAGAGTTCTCTGGCACACTAATCGTAAGGAATCATCAGAAGCGCTAGTCTCAAGTATCTAGGTGCCCGAACTGGGTCTGCTACCTCAGCTGGGTCCGAAAACTATTCGCGCTCTGCAAAATTGTTCAGAGACGGCGATGATTTTCTCGACCGAACTCGAGCTGCAGATCAGCTACAGAGTTGCTTGTTACAACAATCGAAAGGAAATCATTCTAATCGCTAGTCTAAAGTATCTAGGTGCCCGAACTCGGTCTGTTCCGAGAGTTGGACTCAAAGAACTATTCGTGCCCTACTAATTTCCAAAGATAACGATGCCTTTCTTGATCCTCCCCTCCTTCTCTTCCTGCTGATGCCCCTCCTTTTTCCTTCTTCTCTTCCCCATTCTCCTCCAGCCCTCCTCCATGAGACCGCGCCCTCGCACGATTGCACGAGGAAGCTCTACGAGTTCCTGGCGGTAACCAAGGTTGACGGTTTACCGCCAGCTCCCAGTGGGTTATGCAGCGTCTGCCAGTGAAACTCTCAGGTCTGTAGCTGCAGTATTTCTACCGAAACACTTGGAGCGACCGACGTCGTGTGAAACCTACAAAATACATTCTGGGAGTTTTCGAATTGACATTCTAGAGCCCTCTCTGCTCGTCATCTGGGCGTTGACCTGCGCGTTGAGAGCTCTACGAGGTTCCGGGTGGTAACCTGGTTGACGGTTCACCGCCGGCTCCGAGTCGGAGCTGTCCCAGCGCCGCGAAGCTCGCTTGAACGCGCGCGACGAAGCCCACTCTGTAAGGGCGCGAATGGTTTCAATAATTTGACTCTCAAAGAAACTTTGAAAGAGACTTTGATTTTTAATTACTTTACAGTTTCGTTGAAAGTCAAAGTGACAGTCGAGATCAAATTTGACTTGGACTTTCAAAGCGGGTTTCAAAGTGGAATTCAAATTTAAAGTAAAGGTCGATATCGAACCTTGACATTGGGTTTCAAAGTCAAAGTGAACGGCGCCGGAGCCTGAGCTGGAGTCGGAGCGCGAGTCGCAGCCGAGGCCAGAGCCGGAGCCGAAGCCGAAGTCGAACTCGAATGCTGTCATGTTGTCGTGTTGCTTTTAGCAAGATACAAGTGCGATGCCGTGCAGTATTGATTGCAAGCATCTTTGTAATGTCACGATGGTTCGAGCAATTTGAGATATTATCATGCGCGTATAAGTTGCAGTTGTTATCATTCGCCCTATCTGCAGCATCTTCGGCTCAGCATGCATTGGTTTGAGAGAGGCGCGAAACATTGCACATTTACTAAAGTGCAGAAGCTTTGCTTGGGGAAAGATGTTGGAAAATTGGCTAACCCGTTACGCAATCGTCTCATTGATGATAATCTTTCTCATCTTCGAAGTCTTGCTTTGAGGTGCGCTCGTCATTCCATCGCATGGATCATCGTGCGCACATTTTCTAACAAGGGTCTGCGATCTACTTAATGGTCGGAAGTCTCCTGGGCAGCGGAGACGAAGGATCGTTCAGATCAGGCGAGCGGCTATGCTCCCCTCTGCATCAGAACATCGACGATTTGATGAAACTTTTGAACAGAAGAAATGCCGTTTTACGATTCTGTGATGTGTGGCCGCGCGACTTCTTAAAACGTTGTTTGGAAAGATAACGATCGTGTTTCAGATCATTTCAGCATGCTAGCTTCGTGTGCTTCACATCAGTATCACGATGTGACTCGGCTTCAAGATGCAAAGTGGCTCGAAGTCGAAAAAGCATTCAGAGAACGAGCCGGCAAGCCATTTCTTCAGGCGATGTTGATTTCATTTTGGGTGTTTACGCGAGACATGCCTTCTATTCGGTTTATGACTCATTTCATCACACTGGAGCAAACTAAATGGAACATCTCATTCGCTTCTGTAGATTGCTCGATGCACAATTCAAAGGATGGAAGCAGGATATGCCAGCCCGATCAAGAGATTATTTTATCAACACTTCGTCTCTGATTCCCTCTCCTCGTTGGATATTCCGTCGCGTTTCCGATTGCTTCAGATGCAGCGAAGCATTTCCGTGATAACTGGCGGCGGCGGTGAACCGTCAACCTGGTCACTGCCGGAACCTCGTAGAGCTCCTTGCACCCGTAAGAAAGTTCAGGATCGAACCAGAGAGCTTCTGGGAGCTTTTCTAGAAAAACTGGCGCCGGCGGTAGACCGTCAACCTGGTTTCTGCCGGGAACATCGTAGAGCTCCTTGCAGGCACGAAAGTGCCCAGAATCGAAGCAGACAGCTTCTCGCGGCCTTTCTCGAAAAAACATCAACTTCCCATTTTTCGATGCTCCAGAGAGCTGAGCTGCTTTCAGAATAAAGTTTAGATACAAATGCTACGCTTAAAAATCTGCCCTCTCAATGGTCAAATACCTTTCAAATATTCGTAAAAAACAACCGAAAAGTTATCACTTTCTCTCTTCTGGTCGGGTCGACCAACTAGCTCAACCCCGCGCCGGAATTCCTCTTAGCTCATCGATAACGAGGAGTTCTACGAGGTACGTCTAATTGAGATTTTTCGGAGTCAACATGAAGTCGGTTCCGGGAAGTGAACTGGCACTAAAAATGACTCTAGAGAGCCGAGCTACTCAGAAAGCAAAGTTCATGTGCGAATGCTCGGCGTAAAAATCTGCTTTCTTGAAATGAATTGTCAAATCTTTGAAATATTGGCAAAACCGACCCAAAATTGGCACATTGTGCTTTCTGGTTGGGTCGACCAACTAGCTCCACCCCGCGCCGGAATTCCTCTAGCTCATGCCGCAGAGCTCTGCGAGGTACTAGCGCTGGCGGTGAACCGTCAACCTGGTCACCGCCGGAGTCCTCGTAGAGCTCCTTGCACGGATCATATTGCTCAGAATCGAAAGAGAGAGCTTCTCGAAGCATTTCTCGAACAAAACAATATTTATATTTTTCATGTCGATGCGAAGTTGATTTCGCAAAGTGTTTTGATAGTAGATGTACGCCTACAGAGCTTATATTAAGACGTAGAGGCTCTCATAGTCGTCTACAGGTGCGAAAATCTGCTTTCTCAAAATGAATTGTCGAATATCTTCCAAATCTTAGCAAAACCGACCCAAAGTTGTCACATCTTCTTTTCTGGCCGGGCCCACCAACTGGGAACCGGCGGTAAACCGTCAACCAACCGACGGGAACCTCGTAGAGCTCTCTTCTTGCACAGCGCTTCTCGGAACACATGAAAGAAGCTTCTGAAGCAAGAGCCGAAAAACTCTAGCAATCACGGTTTTTTGGTTTTCATCTAAAGTCGGTTTCTCCAAGCGATTGGATAATACGATTCCACCTGCGAACATGATAATTCGACTGATACACGCGACATAACCCACTCCCCTCCCTTCCTTTCTGCCTGCTCATCGCAAAAGCTTATCATGCTCAGAAAAACGCATTTTTTGGCGTCGATGGAAAGTCGGTTCCTCCAAGTGTTTCGATAGTAATACTGCCCTAGAGACATGGGAAATTTACCAGCAGCTGCGCCATAGCTTATTGCAGGGAATGAAAATCTCACTTCTCGTGAATTTCAAAATTTTCCACAAAGATTGCAAATCCGACCCAAAGTTACCACATTATCTCTTACGGTCGGGTGGGCCAACGAGCTCCACCCTGCGCCCGAATTCATCTTAGCTCATTTTGAGGAAGAGCTCTACGAGGTACTAGCTCCACCCCGCGCCGGAATTCCTCTAGCTCATCGATAACGAAGAGCTCTAGAGGGATATCTGTGATTGTGGGGAATTCATCACTCAACACTGGGAACCGGCGGTAAACCGTCAACCAGGTTACCGCCGGGGCCCTCGTAGAGCTCTTTTCTCGCACGGCGCTCCTCGGTACACATGAAGGAAGACTCTGGAGCAAAAACCAAAAACAAAAAAAAAAAAAAAAAAAAAAAACGTTTTTATGTTTTCATCCAAAGACGGTTGCTCCAAGTGTTTTGATAGTAATACTGCACCTACGGACCTGAGAATTTGACTGGCAGACGCGGCATAATCCACTACAGGTGCGAAAAATCTGGTTTCTCAAAATGAATTGTCAAATATCTTTCAAATCTTAGGAAAACCGACCCAAATGTGCCACATTGTCTCTTTTGGTCGGGTCGCCGACTGGGCGCCGGCGGTAAAACGTCAACCTTTCTTACCGCCGGGGGACTCGCAGAGCTTCCGGACAATATATAATGTCGGAAAAATTGCAGGGAACGAAAAGTTTTTCAGCCCAAGCGATTTCAGACCTCTCGATGCAACAGCCGAACGCCCCCGATGCTTCTGGATTGTCTTCTGTACGAGCTCTGTAGCTCTCCTACAGCCCGAGTTACGCGCGGAAATCGACAGCACCTCTCAAGATGACTCGAACAATACGAATAGTTTGGCAAACCTAGCACGAGTATCAAACCGAGTTCAGGTCCCTGAATGCGACAGGCGGACGCGTCTGATGTCTCCGAATCGACTCCTGTGATTACCAGCCCTGCAGACCCCCTACAGCCCGAGGTAAGTGCAGAAAACCCACAGCACCTCTCAGGATGACTCGAACAATACGAATAGGTTCGCGGACCTAGTTCGGGCAACAGGCCCAGTTCCGAGCTCTGGATTCGGCAGGCGCACGAGCCTGATGTCTCCAAATCGATTCCTGACTACCAGCACTGTAGCCCCCCTACAGCCCGAGTTAGGTACAGGAAACCGACAGCACCTCTCAGGATGACTCGAACAATACGAATAGTTTCGCGATTCTAGATCTACCAGCAGACCGAGTTCAGAGCTCTGGATTGGACAGACGAACGCGACTGATTCTGAATCGGCTTCTGTAAGTATCAGCTATGTAGTTGTCATATAGCTCGAGTTAAGAAACAATATTCATATTTTTCATGTCGACGGGAACTTGCTTTCGCCAAATATCTTATCAGTAAATGTGCGCCTACAGAGCTCGTATCAAGATGGAGAGGCTCTCATAGTCGTCTACAGGCGCGAAAAATCTGCATATTTAAATTGAATTGTCAAACATCTTTCAAATCTCAGCAAAACCGACCACAAGATATCACATCTACGAGCTCCACCCCGCGCCGAAATTTCTCTAGCTCATCGATAACGAAGAGCTCTACGAGGTATTCACCTAGCTCTTCTACCATCAGAGCTCTACGAGGCCAACCCGGAGAGCGAAGGGAACACGCACGGGACAGCTTACGAATTACTAGCTCCACCCCGCGCCCGAATTTCTCTAGCTCATCGATGCCGAAGAGTCCCACGAGGTACCTTAAATGGACGTTGCAGATGCTCCGGATTGTGGATTCAGAGGTGTACCTCGTAGAGCTCTTCGGCATCGATGAGCAAGAGGAATTCAGGCGCGGGGTGCCGCTAGTACCTCGTAAAGCTTTTCGTTCCTCTATGATCAAAAGGAATTCCAGCGCGGGGTGGAGCTAGTCTCGTGGAGCTTTTCGTCATCGATGAGCTAGAGGAATTCCGGCGAGATAGGGCTAGTTAGCCGACTCGACCAGAAATGAGAAAGTGGTGACTTTGGGTCGGTTTTGCCTGGATTTGAAAAAATATTTGACAATTCATTTGAGAAAGCATATACCTCGTAGAGCTCTTCGGAATCGACGAGCTGGAAGAATTCGGGCGCGGGGTGGAGCTAGTTGGCTGAACCGACCAGAAAAGAAGATGTGGTAACTTTGGGTCGGCTTTGCGAAAATTCGGAAGATATTTGACAAGTCATTTTTGAAAAGCAGATTTTCACTCCGAGCATTTGTATCTAAACTTTCTTCTGCAAGCAGCTCAGCTCTCTGGAGGGAGTTTTACTATCCAAACATTTGGAGGAACCGACATCATGTTAATACCGAAAATGAAAATTGTGTTTTTCTAGAAATGCTCGGGGAAGCTGAACACTCTTACGCGTGCAAGGAGCTCTACGGTTCCCGACGATAACCAGGTTGACGGTTTACCGCCGGCGCCAGTTTTTACGCCGAGCATTGGCATATAAACTTTGTTCTCTCATCCGCTCAGCTCTGTAGAGTCAGTGTACTCGTAGACCTCTTCGGAATCGATGAGCCAGAGGAAGTCCGGCGCGGGATGCAGCTAGTTGACGAACCCGGCCCGGACGGACAACTGGCGCCGGCGGTGAACCGTGAACCTGGTCACCGCCGGGAACCTCGTAGAGCTCCTTGCACCCGTAAGGAAGCTCAGGATCGAAGCGAAGAGCTTCTGGGAGCTTTTCTAGAAAAACGTCAAAATGAGATTTTCGAAATTGATACAAAGTCGGTTCCCGGAAATGAACTGGTGCTGAAACTGGCCCTGGAGAGCTGAGCTGCTCAGGGAACAAAGTTTATATGCCAATGATCGGCGTAAAAATCTGCTTTCTTGAAATGAATTGCGAACTGGCGCCGGCGGTGAACCGTCAACCCGGTCACCGCCGGGAACCTCGTAGAGCCCTTTTCACGCGTGAAAAGAGCTCAGAGTTGGAAGAGAGAGCTTCTGGAGGCATTTCTGGAAAAATTGAACATTCATTTTTTTTCATGTGGACATGAAGTTGGTTCCCCCAAGTTTTTTCATAGTAAATGTGCGCCTACAGAGCTCATATTAAGACTCAGAGCCCCTCATAGTCGTTTACAGGTGGCAAAAATCTGGTTTCTCAAAATGAGTTGTCAAATATCTTTCAAATCTTAGCAAGACCGACCCAAAGTCACCACTTTCTCTCTTTTGGCCGGGTCGGCCAACTAGCTCCACCCCGCGCCGGAGTTCCTCTAGCTCATCGATGCCGAAGAGCTCTACGAGGTAATATCTTTCAAACTGGCACCGGCGGTAAACCGTCAACCTGGTTTTTGAGTTTGAGTTTGAGTCAGGGCGCGGACAGCTGTGACAGCTGTGCCCTAAGACTCCCAAACGGAGCACAGGGTAGCTAGAGAAGGCATCTCTTATCATCACACTGCCGAGCCACTGAGGCATAGGCATCGGAATAGGATGCAGGAACAAGGAGAAGGATGCAGCACGACATGTGAAAATGCAAAGGTGTAGGAACAGGTTAGAGATTCAAGACGCTACCCAAAACGTGCACCACGGCCATACAGAGCCGTCAATGGAGGCACATCCCTCCACAGAGCGCCCTCCGTCGAAGAATCCACGGAGGCCGTCGAATTTTGTTGTACTCGCATATACAATAAGAGAGGTATGGACATAGCTTCGTAACGCTATTGGGAACGAGTCTGTGGTGCATAAAGTCTGCGGTGCGTAAGGTCAAAGTTAAGGCCAAAAGGTTACCCGAAGGTGCCTAATGTGGCTCTGCAAGCGTTGTTCCATCAACCGTTGAGCACCACTTGAGTAGAATGTCAAGCACCGCCAATGTCCGAAGCACCACCCTGCAATACGGTGCATCCTTATCTTGTCCAACCGACACTGCCCACAGGTTTTCTGGATGTCCGCGTCCTCCCCCCCATCACGGTGCAAAGCCTCGCAAAAACGGTGCAGAGCAGCCTTCTTCAAATAGAAATGTACCCTCACTCGCTGGTTGGCCATTTTATCCCATGCGTGGAAGGCCGCATCCGAATCAGCGTCCTCATCGCACTCTGATTGATTGTTATGCAACTCATCCACCTCCGCCCCCTTGTCGCCTTCGGGCAACAAGGTCACACTTGGGGCGGGTAGAGCGGAAGAAACTGAATCGTGAAAAGAGGACGGAGGTTGGGGAGGATCGCAAGTAGATGGATGGGCCGACTTTGACATAGAAGAGCCAGTTAGAACTGCCTGAGCCTTCGCCCTTGCCCGCCTCCTGTTTCTGCGGTGCCTCTGGCCTTTCCCACGGCCAGCATCCTCCTCAGGACTCGGCGCCTCCTCGGGACTCCCAATTCCCATTCGAAGTTTGTATGCGTTGAGCGCCTCGATCCGAGCCCAAAACTCCTCTTTCGGGAGCCGTTCGAATTCCCGCCAAAGAGCAACTGCATCGTCATTGGCACGGGCCCAGTCCCTGGCAGCTCGACACTCAGCTCGATTGCTCTGCAACTCATCTGAACAGAGCCGGGGAGAAGAAGCACAGTTATCTGTACGACCCGGCGGTAACCAAGACGGCGTCTGGTTACGGGGACTCGTGGGGCTTCTTCATGCCTCCTCATCATGCAACTCCTCTTTCCGAACACCTGGGTCAACCGAAGCCGACAGAGTGTCAGAAAATGGAGTGCGGCAAACTTCAGAGCTTGAATCCAAGAAAACAGCATGCTGAGAATAATGCAACTTCTCATTCAGCACCTCCTCACTCTGCAAATCCTCATCCTGCAACTCCTCGTCCTGCAACTCCTCATTCTGAACACCAGGATCAAGAAGAACAGAGCCCAGTCTCGACTGCAGCCCACCATCTGGAGACTGCACCACATCTGGAGAAAACGCAACCGAATGAGACGAGAAAGCTTCTCCACGATCAGTTGGCCCAGCAGTTGGCACCGATAAGGAACTCAACAATACACTGACCTGCTCCTCCGAGTTCCCCTGAAACGGGCTTGGGTTTCGCGCACAATCATCGAGGTTATCAAAACAGCCAAACGCAGGGAAAGTATTCGGATCAGCCACAAAATATGGATCACGAGCATTAAACTGCATAACATCAAATACAGCTTGTCTACAAATCGCCAGATTCTCCTTGTTTTTCTTTTCCAACTGGTCGAAACAGAACTCATCGAACAAAATTGCGCTGTCATGCTGCCGCACAAGGAAGGGGCACGCAAGAACAACTCATCAATCCAATGCCGACAGATCACCCGTTCGGCACTCAGAGATGTACGTTACGTGTGTATTTCTGTCAGCATCAGCTCTGTAGCTGTCCTACAGCTTGAGAGCCTCGTAGAGTTTTTTTCTTGAGCCAAACCTCGCAGAGCTCGCAGAGCTCTTTCCATGCACAGCAATGGTCGGAAGACATGAAGAAAGCCTCTGGAGCGAGAAACGAAAATCTCGAAAAATGACGTTTTTCTGTTTTTATCCAACGTCGGTTCCACCAAGTGTTTTGATAGTAATACTGCACCTTCGGACCTGAGAATTTCACTGGCAGACACGGCATAACCCACCACAGGTGCGAAAAATCTGCTTTCTCAAAATGAATTGTCAAATATCTTTCAAATCTTCGCAAAACCAGCCAAAAGTTACCACATTGTCTTTTCTGGTCGGGTCGACCAACTGGGCGCCGGCGGTAAACCGTCAACATTTCTTACCGCCGGGGACTCGTAGAGCATCCTGAGAAAATATAATGTCGAAAAAAATTCAGAGAACGAATAGATTTCAACCCAAGCGATTTCAGACCTCTCGATGCAACAGCCGAACGCCCCCGATGCTTTTGGATTGTAACTCGTAGAGCTTCCATTAGCATGTTATTGCTGGAAGCTCAAGAGTAATTCCGGGGCGCTGGAGAGCTAGTTGGCAAGAAAAATCTCGACAAACATTTTCCTAACTTTTGGTCGGTTGACATTTCTTTGTCTCGAAATTCCTCAATTCGTTTGAGCTCTAGTATTTTTTCCCGTGATATTCGATCTTATTCCCGCTCGCCATTTTGATCTCAGCTCGATCGGGTACCTTTTACTGCCAAAAAGCGTCCAGGCGGGATCGGCCGTTTCGAGTCATCTTGATACGCGTTGTCGGTATTTTGTACTTAACTCGAGCTGTAGGCCAGCTAAGGAGCTGATAAGCACAGCTAATCGATTCAGAATGATCAGGCGCGTTCGTCTGTTGCATCCAGAGGTCTAAACTCGGTCTTCTAGCCGAGCTAACTCCGCAAACCTATTCGTATTATTCGTGTCATCTTGACAGTCACTCTTGGTTTTCTGTACTCAACTCGAGCTATATGACAGCTACAGAATACTTACAGATCTCGATTCAGAATCGTCAGTCGCGTTCGTCTGTTGAATGCAGATTTCTGACTCGGTCTGCTGCTCGATCTAGAATCGCGAAACTATTTGTATTGTTCGAGTCAGCTTGAGAGCTCAACTCGGGCTGTAGGGGGGCTACAGTGCTCCAGTCAAAGGAATCGATTTAAAGACATCAGGCGCGTCCGCCTCTCGAATCCAGAGCTCGGAACTCGGTCTGCTGCCCGAACTAAGTCCGCAAAACTATTCCTATTGTTCGAGTCATCCTAAGAGGTGCTGTCGGTTTTCTGCACTGAACTCGGGCTCGAGGGGCTGCAAGACTGGTAATCACAGGAATCGATTCGACGACATTAGAAGCGTTCGCCTGTCGCATTCAGAGGTCTGACATCGGTCCAATACTCGAGCTAGGTTTGCCAAACTTTTCGTATTATTCGATTCATCTTAAGAGGTGCTGTCGATGTACGGGTGTTACTCGGGCTGTAGAGGGGCTACGAAGCTCGTATAGAAGACAATCCAGAAGCATCGGGGGCGTTCGGCTGTCATCAAGAGGTCTGAATGAAATCGCTTGAGCTGAAAAAAGATTCGTTCTCAACAATTTCTTTTTTCCCATTATATGTTCTCACAAAGTATACGAGTCCCTCGACGGTCAGAAAGGTTGATCGTTCACCGCGGCGTCCAGTCTCTGTACGAGCTCTGGAGCTCTACTACAGCCCGAGTTACGTACGAAAATCGACATCACCTCTCAAGATAGCTCGAACAATACGAATAGTCTCGCAAACATAGCTCGAGGGTTAGACAGAGTATAGTCCTGTGAATGCGACAGCTGGAAACATTTCATGTCTTCGAATCGTTTCCTGTAATTGCCAGCCCTGCAGCCCCCCTAGAGTCCGACTTATGTGCAGAAAACCAACAGTACCTCTGAGAATGAATCGAACAATACGAACAGTTTCGCGACCTGATTTGCGCAGCAGACCGAGTTCCGAGATTTAGATTCGACAGTCGCACCTGATGTTTTCGCATCGATATGTGACTAACAGCACTACAGCTCCCCTACAGCCCGAGTTAAGTACAGAAAATCGACAGCATCTCTCAAGATGACTCGAACAACAGGAAGAGTTTTGCAATTCTAGATCAGGCAGCAGACCGAGTTCAGAGCTCTGGATTGAATAGACAAACGCGACTCATGATTCTGAGTCGGCTTCTCTAAGTATCGCCTCTGTAGCTGTCACTGAGAACCGGCTGTAAACCGTCAACCAGGTTACCGCCGGGTCTTTTGTTGCAGAGCGCTTCTCCGAACACATCGCAAAACGCTTCTGAATACCAGCTCCAAAAATGAAGAAATCTTGTTTTTTCGTCGTACACAATACTGGTTCCCCGCAGTCTTTTGATCGATATAATGTAGCTAGAGCCCTAAGAATTCCACCATCAAAAGCGCCATGATTCACTGCATAGAATAAAAATTAAAATTTGCAAAACAAATTTCAAAATCTCTCGGTATCTTCCAAAAACCGCTCCCAGGTTACCACATTGTTCGTCCGGGTCGGGTCGCCCAACTAGCTGCACCCCGCGCCCAAATTCCTCTAGCTCATCGATGTCGAGAAACTCTACGAGATATAGCGAGGCAAGGCGCGGAGCGCAGAGCGCTCCAAAGCGCCGCACGGCGACCTCTGCCAGGCTCCCTGGAACGATGCTGGAAACCTCGCAG
>CAUYUJ010022333.1:0-42827 GCA_963575745.1 Prorocentrum cordatum
CCGATGCGGAGAAGAAGGGTGACTAGAGGAAAGAAGAAGCTTCGCTTTTTCTTTGATGGAAATTCCAAAGTTGGGAAAATGTTGCTGCATCTTTGCTTTTTCGTGGATGTATGTTCTGTCAAGGAGACTTTGCACGGAGAGGGCTTGCAGCCGGCACGGGGCTCCACCAGCGTTGTCAAGGCCAGCCATGCCGAGGAGATAGGAGGAGAAGGAAGGATAAAAGGATCCGCCTTTCGAGCCTCGAGCCTCGATCCTCGATGCTCGATCTTCGAACCTCGATCCTCGATCCTCGAGCCTCGGTCCTCGATCCGCGAGCCTCGAGCCTTGGTCCTCGATCCTCGAGGACTCCAGGCGATCGAAATGGGTACGGGAACAGTGGGCACAACGTCCAACAGCAGTGCTTTTTCATTATCCACAGTGTTCGTTGTCGGCGTCGCCGCGGTCGTGGTCCATCTGAAGCAGAAGGCAGCCTGCCCAACAGCGGCCGCTGTTGATTTTGGACAACATCTGTTGCTGGGCATCGTACCTTTCGTCCTCGAGCACGTTCCGGGCGTCCAAAAGGACGGGCAGGGTGGGGGAGGAGTTGTCGGGACAGGAAGAAGAGGAAGTGTCATGATGGAGTGGGCGGAGGGAAGAAGGTACGAGAGGAGGTGGAGGAAGGAGGAGTGTGTGTTTGTGTGGCGAAAACGGGCGGTCTGAGTCAGTGGCCGGACGATTTCCAGCAGATTCATGTCTGATTGCCCGTGTTATCCACTTGCCGTCGCTTGGTGGATTCTGGCAAGCATCGACGTTGGGATAAGCTCAAATTGGGAGAAACTCGTGCGTTTGGATGACGCCGTGTATGCCTCAAATGGCTGCGCTTCGTCAAGGAGTATCGAAGACGCCTACTGCGAATCACCGCCGCCCCCTGCCTTTTTGGAAGCGCCTATGTGGCCGAACGTTGAGGCCAGACCTGCCAAGCTATCGGACCATGTGTTCCCCGAATCGGTTTGGAAAGCCTTCGGGAAACACGTGGGCATCTTGAAGGTCATCTTGGCCGTCTGGAGGCCCTCTTGGGCGGATCTTTCGGCGATCTTTGGGGGCTCTTGGCCGTCTCGGGCCGTCGGAGGGGGAGGAAGGGAATGCCCAATCCATCCGAAGCTGGAAAATCAGTGATTTTGGCATCTTTTGTCCTTCCTGGAGGCCCTCTTGGGGGCCTCTTGGGCCCTTTTGGGCCAGCTTCGAGCCAACTTCGGCCATCTTGGTGGGTTCCTGGCACGTCTGACGCCGTCGGGAGCCGTTTTGGGGGCCTTTCTGGGCCAACGGAGGACCCTCTTGGAATGCTCCAGGGCCGTCTTGGAGGCCATCTTGGGCGTCTTGGAGGCCATCTTGGGCGTGTTGGAGGCCTCTTGGGCCCTCTTGGGGCCCTCTAGGGCCATCTTGGAGGCCACTTGGGCCATCATGGGGCTCTCTTGGGGGCCTCTTGGGCGATCTTGGGGGCTTCTTGGGCCGTCTCGAGCCGTCGGAGAGCCGAAAAGGCGCAAAAGCCAGAATCCTTCAAAAACCAAGGAAAAATCAATGATTTTGGCCTCTTCGGACTCTCCTGGAGGACCTCTTGGAGGCCTCTTGGGCCGTCTGGGAGGCCTCTGGGGGGCCTCTTGGGCCGTCTTGGGCCGTCTTGGACTCTCTTGGGCCGTCTTGGAGGCCGTCTTGGACCATCTCGGGCGGACTTGGAGGCCATCTTGGGCCATCTTCGCGATTTTTTGAGGATGTCCCGAGCGAAACGGCCGTTCTTGGAGGATTTTTTGTGGTCGTTGAGCACGTTTGGGGAAATTCCGGATGGCCGGCGGGTTCTGCCGGAGCCCACTGGGAAGTCTTTGAAACGTCCAGCACGCCGTGCACCCCTGCAGGCAGGGGGCGGCGGATCTCGTGGCCTCAGGCTTTTCCCGCCACCGTGCCTGGGTCGTTGACCAGATGACTCTGAGAGGCCTCTTCCTCTTGGAGGCCTCAGGGGCTCACCCGAGGACCTCCTGGGGTCCTCTGGGGGCCTCGTGGGAACCCGCCGGGATCCTGCAGGCCGTCGGCTCTGTCTTGGGGTGCGAGGTTCCGAGTGTCGACTCGTGCTTTCCCCTAGCGCTTGGTATCGCTCGGACGTCTGCATTGCTTCTCGGCGAGAACCATCGAGGACCCTCCTGGACCATCGAGCAACAAAAAAACACGCACGAAGCCGACAAATGCACGGGAAATGGACGTCCGAGCGACGGCAAGAGCGGGCCCCTCGTGGGGCAGGCCTGCCTTGGGCCCCCATCGGGCCCCTCTCGGGGGCCGTCTTGAGGCCCGATCTCCAGGGGCCTCTTGAGACGTCCTGGACGATCTTAAGATCACACGTCGAGAATCACACACTCCTTCAGGAACACACGTTCTGCATGCTGTGTCGGCCTTCCTGGTCGGCCTCCAGGCCTCGGCCTGGGAAGCCGCCGAGGACGACCCACGACGGTCCACTGGGGACGTCGGAGAGGACGTCGGAGGATCGAACCCGTGGCCGCACTCCCAAGGCCTTTGGACAATTCGCGCGGGAATTCCTACTTCTCCTCCTCCTCCTCCTCCTCCTCCTCCTCCTCCTCCTCCTCCTCCTCCTCCTCCTCCTCCTGCTCCCCCTCCTCGCTCTCCTCCCTCCTCCCCCTCCCTCTCCTTCTCCTCCCTCCCACTCCCTCTCCCCCCTCCTTCTCCTCCTTCTCCTTCTCCTCTGGCCAAGGACGCGCCCAGAGCACGCAGGTCTGGGCCCTCCACAGGGCCCTTGCAACTTTCAGCACGGACAGCACGAGGGGACTTGAGGGAGGACAATCCATTGGGAGGTTACGGCGCAATGGCGGATCATGGTGATGCGTTCGGCGGATGCGGGTTCGCAGCTCAATGGTGAAAGCGCAGATGCGCCACGAGTCGGGCCCGCCTTCATCCTGAGTCCTCCCTTCTTGGGTCCGACGCAAGGAATGGGGTGGGAAAAGGCACGGTGCCAAATCTGCTGGTCAGCCGTGGTTTCGGCCCCCCGCTGCTGGGCATTCTTCTAGATCGCTTGTCGCCTTCAGCGGAGGCGCCTGACAAGCCAGCTACGTGCAGCTGTGTCGCTAAACCCCTTTTGGTATCCCCCCTATTCCCCTTCCGTCCTCTCTGGCCTTTGCCAGTGCGACATTCAGGGGAACGCGTTGGCTTCTTGTGCACACGAGCCTCACATCTCGGCATCGCTCGGGCGTGTGTGACGTGCGTCTTTTCCTTTCGGCGATGCCAGCGCCTCAACATATGGAATGTCTAGGAGCATCTCGGAGCATCCAGCGAAAGAAGGAAACGCACGCTGACCGACACATGCGCCGGGAATGGACGCCCGAGCGAATGCAGAACATCCACCCGACAGGTGCGGGTGTCGATGCAGGGCGCCCAGTGCAAGCCCAGGACTTGCTGCAGCTCCAGGCGCGGCCTGCGGTGCGTCCGACGGAGCACCGGAATCTTCGGCCCGGAGAATTTTGGCATCGCTCGGACGCTTGCATTTTTCCTTCGGCGAGGACCATCGAGGAGCATCCTTGATCACTGGGCGAAAAAACCACGCACGACACCGAAGAAAGCACAGGGAATGGACGTCCGAGCGATGGCGAGGAAGCCATCGCCGCGCCATTTTGTTCCGATTTGCGGCCTTGCATCTTGGGCAGGGCACCCCAGCCACAGGGCTCGTTTCGATTCCTCCGATTCGATTCGATTCGACTTCGATGGATTCCGATTCCGATTCGATTCGATTTGGGCTTCCGATTTGGATTCCGATTTTTTATTGGAGGCATACTAGCCTGCCGATTTCCGCCGATTCGACTTTTCCCGATTCGGCTGCCGATTTCCGCCGATCCGATTCATGTCGATTGCCGATCCGATTTATCGATTCAATTCTGGGCTCTCCTGCAGCCACGAGGGCGAGCGCCGCCTCGGGCGCGGTGGGTTCGCCCTGGGTTCGCCGCGGTGTCGGCTTCGTCCACTCGGGGCGCGGGGCTTGCAGGGCTTGCCGTGGGTCTGCCGTTGCGTCGGCTCCCAGGAAAATGTGGAGAAAAAATGGGAAGTGGGGGGAAGGCGAAAATCAAGAAGATATGAAAAAATAGCGGGCTCATGGGATCCGCGTGTCTTCATCTGTGTGTCCCTGGGCCCCTGCAGCATGGACACTGGACGCGTCAAGCATAAACGCCGCGGCGACAGCTGAGGACATTCCTGCTACCTGCGGGTCGTGTGGGCTGCGCAGCTCCGTCCGCTCGCGCGTCGCTCCGCGGCCGCCCTGCGTGTGCCCGAGGCGGCCTGTGCCGCCGCGGCGCGGGGGCCTCCCTCGGTCGCCCGCCCTCCGCAGCCGCTTCTCCTCCGTTTGCGGCTGGTTCGCGTCGCGCCGACCGGCGGCGACCCCCTCGAGGGATGAACAATGCCACGGCAGAAGGTGTTTCATTTTTTGTCGGCTTCGGTCGGGTATAGCCAGGACCCCAGGTAAGGGGACCCGGCTAGTAGAATCACTAAGCCAGGTCTGCCGTAGGTGGTGTTTTTTTCGGGTGGCGGCAGTTCCGGTCAGTGGAACGGGGCGGAGGGGCGTCCCCCAGCACACATGTCTAAACCAGGTCCCACGAAACCCAGTTCTGCCAACGTCCGGTCTGGGGCCCTTGCCCGGCCCTTGGACCGTCAAAGAGCGACTCAGGATGCAGAGCTGGTCCCCGGGGGGGGCGAATGGGTCGAGACCTCTGGGGGTCGACGCTCTGAGAAAACACGAGGTCGGGGGTCTGCGTGCGGCAGGCTCGCGTCGTGCCGGCGCTGGAGCGTCGCGTCGGCCGCTGGCGTTCAGCGTCGGGACGCCACTGGCGACCCAGAACTGGCCGATGTTGGTCAGTCCGACGTTTCGGAAGCGGCCGATCATTCAAGAGGGAGCGACCCCGCGGCGTCAGGAGCCAATGCCGGGGTCGGCACGACGCGAACCCGCGGCACTCGGAGGAGCAAGGGGGCCATGATACTTCAAGGATTCTCCGTAAGTCCTAGATGTCCGGAGGTGCCGCGCGGACTGCAGAAACGAGGGCCGCTGGATACTCCTGGGAAGCGCATCATGGGCCAACTCCACGGTGACATTACTTGCGTCTAGTAATGCATTTCTTCATGTGCAAGTCGTTACCACGTCGCCCGCTCAGGCCGGGATCGCAACTGTCCTCCTGCCGGCGCGGGCGAAAGGAGGTTGCGTGTTCTGGCCGCGTCGTTGCCGCGCATGTTGCCGATCACCTTCGCTTTTCGTCTGCTAGCCGTTGATGCCCTTGGAGAGCCGACCTGTACAAATGTTGTTCTTGGCCTAGAGACCACGTGTGGTCAGCTCTCACCAGGTTATTGTCGCAAAAAGGTTGGCCCAGTGCATACAGGGCTACGATGACGATGGCGATGATGGTGGCGTCATGGCTGCCGACGAGGATACTAATGAGGCGTACGTGTCAAACGACAAGTATGTCGGTGAAACATACGCGTGTATATAGAAAGTACATATGCGTGTGTTTGTGCGGAACACGCGGGCGCGGTTGGAGATTTCCGTCACACTCCACCACAGTGGACAAGCGTTGTTCTCTTCAGGTTGGTGCGGGGGGCACGCCAGGTTCGGCATGAGTTGGCCCCCCCTGCCCAAAACCCCGGCGTGCCCATCCGAACGCCGTCGCCGCCGCCGAACATTTTTCCCGCGAGGCTACGAAACAATGCTCGAGTGTGTGTGTGTGTGTGTTTGTGGGTTGTGTGTGTGGTGTGTGTGCTTGGTTGTGTGTGGTTGTGTGTATGTGGCTGCCTGTGGTTGTGTGCTTGTTTGTGCTTGTGCTTGTGGTTGTGTGTGGTTGCATGATGTTGTGTGTCTTTGTGTGTGTGCCTGTGTGTGCATGTGTCTACGTATGGGCTTGTCTTTGTGTGGTTTGAATGTGTGGCTGTGTCTGTGCGTTTTTTCCCCAACCATCCTGTGGTGTTGGGTCCTCGTTTTGAAGAGACAGCGCCCCGCGTCCCATCTTCCTCCTCCATCCTCCTCCTTCCTCCTTCCTCATTCCTCCTCCTCCTCCTCCTCCTCCTCCTCCTCCTCCCCCTCCTCCTCCAACTCCTCCCTCCTCCCCCTCTTCCCTGCGTTTCACCCACCCGGGGCAGCGCTTCGTAGCCCCATAGGGAGCTCCACCGAAGGCCCCAGCGGGGGTGCCCGCATGCCGTTTCCCCACCCAGGGCAGCGCTTCGTGGCCCCATAGGGAGCTCCACCGAAGGCCCCAGTGGGGGGGCCCGCGGTTCCCCCACCCACGGCAGCGTTTCATAGCCCCATCGGGGGCTGCACCGAAGGCCCCAGCGGGGGAGCCCGCATGCGGCTCCCCCACCCAGGGCAGCGCTTCGTGGCCCCATAGGGAGCTCCACCGAAGGCCCCAGTGGGGGGGCCCGCATGCGGTTCCCCTACCCAGGGCACCGCTTCGTAGCCCCATAGGGAGCTCCACCGACGGCCCCAGTTGGGGTGCCCGCATGCGGTGCCCCCACCCAGGGCAGCGCTTCGTAGCCCCATAGAGAGCTCCACCGACGGCCCCAGTGGGGGTGCCCGCATGCGGTTCCCCCACCCAGGGCAGCGCTTCGTGGCCCAATAGGGAGCTCCACCGAAGGCCCCAGCGGGGGTGTCGCATGCGGTTCCCCCACCCAGGGCAGCGTTTCGTGGCCCCATAGGGAGCTCCACCGAAGGCCCCAGTGGGGGTGTTCGCCCGCATGCGGTTCCCCCACCCAGGGCAGCGCTTTGTAGCCCCATAGGGAGCTCCACCGAAGGCCCCAGTGGGGGTGCCCGCACGCGCTTCCCCCACCCAGGGCAGCGCTTCGTGGCCCCATAGGGAGCTCCACCGAAGGCCCCAGTGGGGGTGCCCGCACGCGGTTCCCCCACCCAGGGCAGCGCTTCGTGGCCCCAGAGGGAGCTCCACCGAAGGCCCCAGTGGGGTGCATCATCATCATCATCATCATCATAATCATCATCATCATCATCATATCATCATCATCATCATCATATCATCACTCATCATCAGCATAATCATTCATCATCATAATCATCAATCATCCATCATCATCATCATCATCATCATCATCATCATCATCATCATCGACTCTGTGCCCCCTCCTCCTCCCTCCTCCCTCCCTCCTTCTCCTCTCCCCTCCCCCTCCTCCTCCTCCTCTCCTCCTCTCCTACCATCCTCCTCCTCCTCCTCCTCCTCCTCCTCCTCCCCCTCCCTACCCCCTCCTCCTCCTCCTCGTCCTCCTCCTCCTCCTCCTCCTTCTCCTACTCCTCTGCCCAATCCGACTCCTTCGCGGAGGAAAGCTCGCCCTGCCGCCCCTAGATCCTACGTGGCGAAAATATCAACATCGTGAAAAGTCACGACCAGAGCCTCAGACCTTACCTCCTTGCGTTACTCTTCGAACTGCAGGGTCCCCTGGGCTCGAAGCCGAAGAAGGCAGCCCGCTCCTCCTCCTCCTCCTCCTCCTGCTCCTCCTCCTCCTCCTCTTCCTCCTCCTTCTCCTCCTTCTCCCTGACAGTGTGTGTGGATACCAGCGAATTCCTCCTCCTACTCCTTCTCCACGACGACCCCCGAGGAGGGCCAGCTGGCGGCGTTTCTGCCCGCGCTCGTGGGCGTGCCCCTCGCCGAGGAGGCCGTCGGCCTCCTGCTCGCAGATTGCGCCCGCAGGCAGGACGCCGGCCTCTCGCGCGAGGTTCCCCGGGGCGGGAGACCTTGCCGGCCTGGAGCATGGCCCTCCTCTTCTTCCTCCTCCTCATGCTCCTCCTCCTCCTCCTCCCTCCTCCTCCTCCCTCCTCCTCCTAGTCATCCCTCCCCCTAGTCATCCTCCCGTATCCTGCTCTCCTCCCTCCTCCTCCTCCTCCTCCTCCTCCTCTCCTCCTCCTCCTCCTCCTCCTCCTCCTCCTCCTCCTCCTCCTCCTCCTCCTCCTCCTCCCTCCTCCTTCTCCTCCTCCTCCTCCTGCTCCTCGTCCCTCCTTCCCATACCTCTTCACGTCGTGACAGAGATCACGAGGGGCGTTCTGCTCGCTATTTTCGGCGGCCAGGGGCCCCTCCCGAGCCTCGGTACCGTCAGTCAAAAGTCTCAGGATGAAAATGGTCCAGATTTTTGGGTGCCGGCGTTGTGAAAAAAAAGCATGGCGTCGTGGGTCTGGGTTGTGATTGGCATCGCCCTGGCTCGGTGTCGACCTTGAGGACCAGGAGGGCGGAGGAGGGAGGAGGAGGACTGACTTTGAATCGACTCTGGGCGGGAGCCACTGTTGGGGCACGGCGGGCGGCAGATTCGCGCCGCGTCGACGCTGCTGTTCGACACTGGCAGCGTCGCCGTCGCGATGTGAGTTTGCCGAAGTCTTGTGCAGTCAAGACGCTGAACTAAGGACCGCCTCGGGTTCAGGAGGGGCTCTCGTTTTCGAGCCGTTCGTTAAGACCCAGGTCGGGGAACCTACTGGTGGCCGAGGCTCGCTGTGGCTAGGGAAGCCCCTTCGTTCCTTACTCGGCATTCCCTAGTGTAGCGCGATGACTGTGTGCTTGACGCGTGGTTCGAGCATCGAGGGTCCAGGATGTTCCAGAGGCTTTTCTTGGGGCGTCGAGGGCGCCTTTGTGTAGGGGCCTCCAGAGGCCACGTGGGTCCTCAGGAGCGTGCCACGGCTTTTGGGAGCGGAGGAAATCATCTCCGACGCCTCCTCCTCCTCCTCCTCCTCCTCCTCCTCCTCCTCCTCGCTCTCGCCTCCTCGCCTTCTCTTCGTCTTCGCGGAAGAAATCACCTTCGACGCATGGGATTACCGCCTCCTCCTCCTCCTCCTCCTCCTCCTCCTCCTCCGGCGGGCGTTGCTTCCTGCGAGTGAGCCCAGCCATGAGGTGCCCGTGCAGGGCCACCAAGGAGCTGCCTCGGAACACGGGGGAGCGACATGATTCATGTCAGCTTGTGCGATCAAAACATGAGGGGCGCGTGATTTGTTACAAAGAACAGTTCCTCTGCTCGAGCGAATCGCGGGGGAGGGGTGGCGCCCTCCAAATCGAAACGCACTGCGACGCCGCCAGTGATTGGCACCGACGCCTGGCCGACTGCAGGAGGGCGACAGGCGCGACGCAAGCGGCGGTGTTTCAGCGAAAAGGGAACAGCAGCGCCTCCGATGTATCATGGCGCTTGGTCCAAAGCGGCTACACACAGGCGAGAAAGAGGAGGCAGGGGAAAGAGACGTTTCGGCTGGCGGGCGCTGACGCCATAGCAACGAACAGGAACGGGATGGGAGGGGGAGGAGCGGAAGCGACAGTCGGAAAGTGTTCCTCTTTCTCCTTCTCCCTCCCTCTTCCCCCCTTCACTACAACGTCCTACGACGACGACGACGACGACGGCGGCGGCGAAGACGACGGCGATTGCGGACGACGACGACGATGATGAAGACGAAGCTGTCAACAACAAGGCGACGACGGCGGTGACGACGACGCTTTGTGGATGCCCAATGGGGGCGGGGGGGGTGCTGCGTAGGCCCAGCCCTCTATAGTCGACGACGACGACGACAACGACGACGACGACGACGACGACGACTGTGGCACGTCAGTAATCAGCCTGACATTGGAGAAAACTTCGCCTCTGATGTTTACGATCCCTATCACAACCTCTATACGACGGGCAATCGTTTTGAGGCTGCCGTGTATGGCACGGGGGGTACACGATCCCCTCGACGGCGCCCGCGGCGACCCCCTGGCGCGCGCGATTAAAGACATTAATGGGGGCCTCATCTGTGAAGCACAAGCTGACATTATACGGATGCCATACTAATCCGCACGAGCTCCAGCGACGAAGGCCATTGAATCCTCTGGAATTCCTGGGACGCTTCTTGAGCCAATCGCATCATGGCATCCTTCTCGTTTGTGGTTCCTTTTCGATAAAGAAAGAAGAGACAAGAAAAGAAGCAGGGGGTGTGTTTTTGTTCGGTGATCCACTTTCCGTGTTGTGGTCAACCAGATGTAGCAGACACATAGCGACAACCCAAAACAGAACAGCCACGACACCCGCCGGGCCCAACATGAGAGGAACACGGCAACCAACATTGAAGAAGCATGGTAACCTAAAACAGAAATAACTAACATAAACGGAGCGCAGCAACACGGCAGTCTCAAGCATGTAAAACACGGATCGTACATCGATCCTTAAATGGCAAGATGGCAGTCCCACAACGCAAGACACATGGCAAACCAATCAGGACAAATCAACGTCGATCTCGAGAATGCAAGATGTCCCCAGCGTTTGTATCTCCCCCTTGCTGCAAAGCAGTTGCAGGTGTCGTGTTGGGATCACTCCTTCTCCCGATCCCCCCCTCCTTGCTCCACCTTCTTGCTCCTTGCCTACTGCTTTCTCCCCTTTCCTCCGCTTCTCTGGTCCCCCTTCCTTCCTCTTCCCTCCTTCTCTCCTCCGCCCCAGGTCCTGCTTCTGCTGTTCGTGCTCGTCCCCCTCCTTCCTCATCCTCCTACTTCTCCTTCTGCTCATCCCCTTGCTCCCCCGACACCTTCGTTTCCAATGCTCGACGTTCCTGTTGTTCCCGCTTGCGCCAAACACGATGGGGTCCTTTGTGGAGTTCCGGGTCCGCTACGACGCGTGTCGGTGGGCAGAGGCAGCCGCAACGCAATGCGAGGGGATGGGTGGGATGGGTCGAATGTCAGCTTTGGTGCGAGCGCACCTAGCTTGCCTCCTGTCCCTCGCCCTCCAGCCCTCGTGGATAGGAGTCCCGCCTCCTCCTCCTCTTCCTCCTCCTCCTGCCTGACTGCCTTGAACTGCCCGCGCCATCGCCGAGGTGGAAGGGCTCACCCACGCCCGGGCCTTGCCAGGTTAGACTCCTGCGGTGCTCCACGCCTCGTTGTGTCTTCGCGCTGCCGACAGCAGCCCCAGTTGCACCCCTAGCTACAGCTAGTGGGCTCAGCAGGTCTGCGCCAGCAAACAGCAACGAGCATGGAAGCAGGGATCGTATCTAACCGCTGGAGGAGTCCTGGGCGGTCTCTACGGTAGAAGGAACGACAATGCGTGGGCCCCCCAGCTCCCCCAAACTCCAAGTTGGCACGCGCGGGGAAGACTGCGGCCGAAGTGCAGCTCATTCAACCCTCCGCCAACATCAAACAAGGGGGGCATTGGCAGACAAGTGCGGCATGAGTGCTCACCACTTTCGCCCGAAGCCCGTATCGCTGTGCGCACTGCGGGCAACATCTTGGGCCTCCTGTGAGGCCCTCATCGCGACGGCTGGATGCGCCTCGAGATCCTAGTCAGGACGCACCCCGGGCAAGTGGTGGGCCCCGGAAACGGCAGGGCCAGTTTTTCACCGTTTCCGAATGAGTGTCTCTGGAAGATGCAGGCGGCAAATCAACAATCAACGGCGACCGGAAACGGTAACGAAGATGGCTCCAGGATTAGAACCAGAGCCGGAACCCGCAAACAAACGGCGATTGAGCCGGCAAAACAACGGCGTCGGAACCCGCAACAAAAACGGCAAAACGGAACCGGTAAAAAAAACGGGCCTGTCGTTTCCAGGGCCCACTAAGACCCCGGGAGAGGTCCGGGAAGTAGCTGTGTCGGTACCTTCCAGTTTCCCCAATTTCGTGGACATGCATGCGAGCGGCAGGCAGCGTGTCGTGGGACGTGGGCCGAGGCGGTCGAGGATCGTGCCGCTCGTTGTCGTTACATGCCCCCCGCCCTCCCCCTGCTCTTCGTGCGTATGGTTCTCTTTGTCCGTTCCATCTTCTTCCTTCCTCCTCCGTCCCAGCTTGTCTCGCGGTGGCCCCCCACGATCAAAGTTCAATCAGGATTCATTGCATCTTTCTAACGTCACTAGTCACCTGCTTGTTTTACTGCTGTTTCTTTGCTTGGGTATGTTTGCAGCTGCGTGCTAGGGTTTGTGGCTTGTGTTTGTTCGGCCGACCTGGTTCTCGTATCCTCTTCTTTCCTCCTCCTTCCCACCTCGTCTTCCCCCCACCTCCTTGGGCCATGTTCTCTTTGGAAACGCGTACGGTAAGCAGCGCCTCGAAGGCGCGAGTCAAGCTCGCAACTGCCAGGCTGGTGACACCTCCCATGGAAGCGCCAGCCGAAACGGGATGAGGAGGAGGAAGAGGAGGATAATGATGAGGCGGAGGAGGAGGAGGAGGAGGAGGAGGAGAAAGAGGAGGAGGATGAGGAGGAGGAGGTTGCGCGGCCGGCTCTGGCCCGCCGCGCTCCGGCGCGGCGCGCAGAGACCGTCCCGAGCAGCAGCGGCCCGAGCGGCAACCAGCCTGCAGAGAGTGACGCGTCGCAGGGGGAGCCTATTCCTCCTCCTCCTCCTCCTCCTCCTCCTCCTCCTCCTCCTCCTCCTCCTCCTCCTCCTCTCCTCCTCCTCCCTCCTCCTCCTCCTCCTCCTCCTCCTCCTCCCCCTCCTCCTCCCCCTCCCTCCCCCTCCCCCTCCTCCTCTGGGCGCAGGCCGCCGCCGCGCGGCCCCCCCCCCCCCCGAAGGCCCAAACTTATCCTCGATTTCCAGTGGGGGGGGGTCGGGGAACATCGAAAAAACGCATGGGATCCGTACACCCCCCACCCGAAATTCGATCCAAATTCGGGTCTTCGGGTTGGGTTGGGGTGGTCTGGTAGGTAGTCAGAGCCGCCGCGGCACGCAACAGTACTTTGCATCTTCGGGGGGCATCTGCCGTCCTGTAAATGGCCGTCTTCTCTTGCACTCCGACGTGAGTTCGACGCGGGATCGGCTCGGGTTCGACGCGGATGCGACACGGGTTCGACACGGATTCGATTCGTTCGACACGGAGTCGACACGGATTCGGCGTGGATCGCGGTGCGACGGGACAGACAAGGTCCCCCGAAGAAGCAACACAAAGCAAAGCAACAGTTTTTGACCGTAATTCTACGGTGTGGGTTTGGGTCCCGCAGGTCTCCTCTGGCGGAAGAAGGAAGAGCGCTCTGGCGGAAGAGGGAAGAGCGGCATAAGCATGAGTTCTCGAGCCCCGCGCGGATTTCTTCTATCAGCTCCGAGCGTTAACTGTTGTATAGGTTCTATTCTTCAGTCCTACCCACCCCTCTTTCGCTCACTGTTCACACCGTCGATGTCGTCACGTTGTAAGCTTGCGCCCTGCCGCAGGTGGAGAAGCTCGCTCGCGCCCAGGCTGGTTGGATGCAAATGATACGCCGACGCCGGTCACGATCGTCGCCATGCGGGTCAAGCGCCCTAGGATTATCGGAGGCTGATTGAGAAGCCCCATTTTGCCAGGTCGATTGGCTACGTTGCATTTTGGGGGGACCTCGGGTGTCCCCAAAATTGGTGTCTTCTCTTGTGCCCGATGCGGACTCGACGCGGATCTGGCATGGATTCGACGCGGATTCGACACGGATTCGACACGGATTCGACGAGTCCGACACGGATTCGACACGGATTCGACGCGGATAGGGTGGCGACGGGACAGACAAGGTCGCCCGAGGATACAACATACGATCGGTAAATTGAGGAGGAGGAGGAGGAGAAGGAGGAGAGAGGACAAGGAGCGGGAGGAGGAGGAGGAGGAGGAGGAGGGTGAGGAGGAGTAGGAGGAGGAGCGGGAGGAGCGGGAGGAGGATCGAGAAGCCCCGCCTTGCCAGAAGCCGACTGGTGAGTTGCCCCATCCTCGCTTCTCGGCAGGCTGCCGCGCCCGTGCTCTGGTGCGTGCCTGCGCCCCTCGGGCCTCTGGCCCCCGGGCCGTCTTTTCCGCACGGAGGGGAGCGCGGAGCGCTGCTCCCCCCCGAGGGTTGGCAGTCAAGACGCGCTGGAACTTTCAGGCGATCGCAAACACGGATCCACAAGGGCTCCCTCGAGGGCGCGAAGTGATTCGCGCTTCGCGCTTCGCGGTCCTCGTTCCTTCTCCCCCTCCTCCTCGTCCTCCTATTCTCCTTTTGGGAGGGCGGCGCGAGAGCGCGAAGTTATTCGCGCTTCGCGCTTCGCGCAGCGCGAAGCGCGAAGTTGGGAGCCCTAGATCCAGGGGGCGTGGATCAGCACCGGGTCCCGCTTCCATGCGAAGTCGCGGCCCTCCGCCGCCGAGCGAGGCGGCACCGGCCGCCTTTTGGGGAGGGTACCTCTCCAGATCCATGGATCTGGCGACCGCGCGCCAAAGCCATGGATCGCTAATCATGGTTTGCGCGCCCCCGAACTTAGTGGGCCCTGGAAACGACAGGGCCGTTTTTTGCCGGCTCCTTTTTGCCGATTTGTTGTTGGGTCCGTCGCCGTTCTTTTGCTGGTTCCGTCGCCGTTTTTTCAGTTCTGTTTCCAGTTCCAATCCCAGAGCCGTTTTGTTGCTGTTTCCGGTCAAGAGATGTATCGGCGATGTATCGGCTATACGGCTCGATTTGGGGCCCACGTTTCTCCAGCCCGACGTCGCGGATGTACCCACGTCGCCAGTGCATCGCCGATGCATCGGTGATGCGGCGCGATCCTCCGACACCATCTTATCCGACCCCATCTAGGAGGCCTCTGGATAAGGACCAGTTCGGGCTTGGAATGTAATTATTCAGTTGTTTCTTTTGGTTGGCTTCTGCTCTTTCGTGCGCTATTACTAGCGGACCCCTTCGGCGCCTCATCGGCATCATCGTCGGGGAGGGTCACCTTGGCAGCGGAGGCCGACGACGAGTGAACCCATCTAGAGCGAGGATCGGACGCTTCCAAGACTTCTTAGGCTCGCTTTGGACAAAGAAGCTGCGTCCTTTTTTCAACGTTCCTTACAGTGGAGGCCCATGCCAAGAAACACCCTCCTTGCCTCCAGGGTGCCCTGGGTTTCGTGGGTTTCGATGGTTTTTCGATGGAAGGTGGGACGTGCCCTCGCCAGAAATCAGTGGACGACCTGGGGTCTCAGGGTTGGGTTTCTTGTGGAAGGTTTCTTGTGGACTGGCCTCCACTGTATTTCAGTGGCTTGACTGTATGCCCTCCCGGCCAACCCAGGAGGGCGCAAGCACCAACCCCGTGGGCCCAGGGTGGACACGGCCATGATCGGCGCACGCGGTTGTTTCTTCGTCCGAGCTCGGCTCGGGAGCACACAGAATCTGCCCTGGCGCCTCTGCAGAGTGCGTTCTGGCCAGAGTTTGAACTGGCATCGAGCCGTAGCCACTGGCCTGGCATCGCTCGGACGTGTGCATTTTTTCTCGGCGAGGGCCATCGAGGTGCATCCTTTTTATCATTTGGCGAAAAAACCACGCACGAAACCAAAAAACACACACAGGGAATGGACGTCCGAGCGATGCCCAGCTGGACGTTTAGCCCACAGGCGGCAACACAAAAGAGCCGTCCCAAAGCCACGGGGCCCCGGCCAGGAAACGCGCCCTGCCCTGGACCCTTGGGGCGCTGCCCTGGACCGGATAGCTCTCCAGCCTGGGCAGTGTTCTGCAAGCCGCGCAGTCCGTGGAGGGCCCCAGGGCCCGAAACCGCCAGAACAGCTTCCAGGGTCACACCCCTCCGGGATCCTCAGGGCCCCAGAAATCAGGGAATTGCAATGCAGGGCTATGCCTCATCCGCCCCTCGAAGGAGAAACGAATCGAGGATGCCTCGCCCCGCGGTTGCAGTGTACTTGGGTGCGCCACTATTTCGTTTTATCCAGGTGCCCGTCTACGGGGTCCTGAGACCCGATCCCAGACAGCCGATGGTTTGATTGTTTCCTTACGCGGTCTCTGCAAGCCACGACCTTTTCCCCAAGGGCTGGTTTTCACCCAGAGTTGCTCTGTTGACGGTCCCGGGGCCCAGCGAGGGCCCCCGAGAGGCCGAACAGTGCGCCGCCTTGAAGTTCTCACGATTACGGGGCCGAGCAATCCACACCACCAACACCTCATCCCCTCCCTCTCCCAGGCAAGAGGAGAGGAAGAGGAGGGTAGAGGACCAGGAAGACAAGCATCGGGCTGGGAGGATGGGGCTGGGCGACATGAACAGATCATCCGAATCATCGCGTATGGATCACATCACACAGTCGTGCCCCTGTATCTTCCCAGCCCCTTCCGACACGAAGATAGTCTCTCTCTCTCTCTCTCTCTCTCTCTCAGAGGAGTGAGGGGTGCTGCTGTGCGTGTGTGTGTGTGTGTGTGTGTGTGTGTGTGTGTGTGATTATCTTCCTGCAAGTGCTCGTCAGGTAGGGGCTCTCTTCCTGCCAGAAATGCTTCAAAAGCCCCGAAGCCCGATCCCGCGGTGCCCAGGGCTCCGCCGGGCTCTCGGACGCCAACTACGCGCTGCTGGTGCGCGCGGTGGCCTGGGGGGGCGGGGGAGGCAAACATCGGCCACGCGCGCAGAGGGGGTAGGGTGAGGGGGGGAAGGCTTCTTCGAAGCACCCCTGCTTCTTTCGAAGCCTTCCTCCCTCCCCCATACCCCCATGCGCGCGCCGCCCAACAACATGTAGGCTCCGTTCCATAACTATTCAGCGTTCCTTATGGAAGTAGCTTGTTCGTCACGCCCCCCGCCCATGATAATTGGCGGCCCACCGAAAGGGGAAGTAGGAGGTGCCAGGCCCTCTCAGAAGGCGGCGGGGCTTCTCAGAAGCCCTCTGGCCTTTTGAGAAGCCCGCTTTGACTTCGGAGAAGGTTCAGGGAGTTTCCCAGTAAGCGGGCCTTCTGAGCCTTCTGATCTGGGAAGCGCAGGAATCGAGTTCGCCAGAACTCAGGTCTGCCGATGCTTTTTGACGGTCCTGTTCTGGGTGTCGATGGTCCAGTTTTCGTGGGACGTTTGCAGCGGAAGTTCGCGTCAAAATTCAGTCCGGGTTTCTGACGGCCCCGTTGGGCCAACCCGAGTCAGCCGAACCCGAGTCTTACGTCTCCGCGATCTGAGAAGGCCCACACTTTCGACCTGCCTCTAGGGCCCCCACATGGGGATCCGAGTTGACGGGGTCAGAGTATCGCGGCGCATCTTCGATGCATTGGCGATGCGGCATGATGCGGAGACATTTTTTTCGCCACGCCGACGGCGGCGACGCCGATGCATCGGCGATGTGTCGGCGATGAATCGCCGATGCATCGGCGATGTGTCGGCGATGCAGCGCGATCCCTCGAAACCATCTACGCGGACCCCTTAGGGAAGCCTCCTGCTATCCCCCTGGGCACCCGCCAAGACAAGTTCTCAACCCCCGGTTGCAGTGCCCGAGGTGGCAAGCGACCCGGGCAGGGTGCGCGAGCTGTTCGAGGAGGTGGCCGCATCGCGCTCCACGCTGCCGCAGGACCTGGTCGTCGTCGTCTTTTTCGTCGTCGTCGTCGTCGTCGTCATCGTGTCGAGGTCGAGGTCGAGGTTGTCATCGTCGCGCTGTCGTGCGCGCGGGGGCGGGAGACTGGCTGCCTTCGGTGGACAGGAGGGTCTGGATGGGGTGCATAGAGGAGGAGGAGGAGGAGGAGGAGGAGGAGGAGGAGGAGGTGGAGGAGTAGGAGGAGGAGGTGGAGGACGACATCCGTAGCCATTTTGTCTCCAGTAAATCATCTCTCAAGTTGGTAACGGGTGGCCAATCTTCTCGGGGCCCCATCAGAAGGCTGCCGATCCAGGGGTGACCCAATGTTTCCCCTTTCCTTCGGCTGGCTCAGGGGCAAGGTCGGAGGCAGCATACTAGACACGATACAGTACTTTCCCTTTTGTCCACCAGACAGTTTTTCGCCGCGGTGGGAAGTCGGTCGAAGGGTCCACATGACTTCTCTTGGTCTTGCATCGAGTGCCAGGCGACAACCAGCCGCAACCTGCACTGGTGCTGGATGTGCGGGTCCCACTGGACGAAGACGGCTGCGGAGTGGCACGCAAGCAGCGGTGGCCCGAGCCCCCGTGGAGATGTGCCCCAGAACGGCGACGACAAAAGTGCTGGCAAGAATGGAGGTGGTGGCAAGAAAGGACGTGGTGGCAAGAAGTGCCTTGGTGTCAAAGGCCAGGCCGGGCGGTCTGGCTCGCATGGCGATGCTGATGCTGCTATCACTGCTGAACGTGCCGACCCCTCCCAACCAGATGCCACTCAAGATTTCAACATGGACAAGGATCGGACGCCTGTTGCCGTGGTCCAGGAGATCCAGGTCCTGCAGCGTGCCTACGACGTTCTCACCAGGCAAGAAGATGGAGGAGACAACTGGGCCATGGACTGCAGCGCCAGCCAAGCTCCAGGATTTTCAAATTGCAAGAGACAGTACCCAGACTGAGATTCAGCGCTTGCTGGTGGCCAGTGGCAAGCTTGCCAGGCTCGAGAAGCAAGTGGAGACCCACAACAAATCCGTGGGGCCCCTGGAGACCACAGTCCAGAATGCGCAGACCCATCTTCGAGACCAAGAGCGTGCACTTGATGAAGCGCGTGCAAGTCAGGAGGGGCCGCACCAGAAACGTGACGAGTTTACGCAGGAGTGGCGTCGAGCCCAGGAGGAAGCGGATGAAGCGGCTGCCAGGAGACTTCGTAGCCCATTTCCGACCCCAGAGGCATTCTTCCACCTTGCCAAAGACGACATGTAGGCTGCGGCGCTACAGCGAGCTACAGCTGTTGGCACGGACCCTGAGACGATCAAGCAGGCCCTCGCGGTACTTCGGCCTATGGTGGAAGCGTCGAGCGGATCAGCGGCGGCCCCAACACCACCAGCAGATGCAGCACCCGCTGAACCGCCTCAACAGCCTGCACATGTACTGGCAGGAGCTCTAGCTCACCGCCAGGGCCCCCGCCAGGTCAGGAACAAGCTGGAGCGGCAGACGGAGCAGGCCGTGAACGTGAGACTGAGTCCGCTCGCGCCTCCCGCAGCCCCCGCAGTCGCAGGGCGAACCCAGGTCGCCGGGCTGCGGGGAAGGCGGAGCTTGCTTATCAGAGCGTGAATTACCTACCCCGCTTTCGCTTCCAGGCAAAGCCATGTAATACCACGCGCCTCCTCGTCAAGCGGCCTGATCAGCACAGGCAGTAGTTTGGCATCGCTTGGTATCTCTTGGAAGCGAGGGCGGTCAAAAGCGAGGTAGGTTTGTTTGCCCCCTAGTTTAGTGATAGCTCGCGCAGGTCAGCAGCAGGCCAGGCCTCTCGCCCGCCCCGTCGTCCTCCGGAGCCCCCATCACCTTGTGTCTCGGGGCCCCTCCTTCCACTCCCGCGCGGTGAACGCCTCGGGGTGGGGAGGGGCTTCCGGTCATGTTCGGGCTTCGCGCGCCCGTGCCACTCTGATCAAGGAAGTCACAAGCCCTTCCAGCCACAAGTTCTATCAGGAAGGACAAAAACACACAGACACAATGAATCGTCGACCCCCATACGGCGATCTTTTCGCTTGTGTGTATTGATTCGTGCGTCCCAGGGCCCTTTCATTTTAGGGGATCGGAAAGTGGTCCAACAGCATGGATGGGGTAGCTGTTGGACCTCAGCTCAAGCCACCGAGGCAGGATTTCCCTTGGGTGGTGTAGCCATTCTGTTTAGGAGCTATCCTGATGTGTGGTGAGAGCTCGGGAAAGGCGCAGCGCCCCCTGGTCGGGCCCTCCACGCCTTCTGCCGCACGCGTAGTTTCGGAGCCAGTTCGGTTCACCTGACTACTAGCACTCGTCGGTCGGTCTGGGAAAGAAGAACCTGGACATATGCCGTGAGCGAGGGTTTTTTCTTTCTCCAACAAGCGAAACAGCTTGCAAGGTGCATGCCCCTGCCAGTGAACCTGCCTATCGGAGCTGCCCCACCTCCCCCTGATTATTCCGACCTCGAGTTGTAAGTCAATCAAGACTTGAAACAATTAAGACAGAAACAGGTTCTCGCGCCCCCAGCCGAGAAGAAGACGAATATAGATTTGAGTTGGACCGAGGGTAACACGGAGCGGCGCCCCAGGACTTGGGGGTAATGGACAAGGGCCTTTCAACTGCCCCCCGCCGCAGGTATTCGATGGGGGCCTCCCGTGCCAAGTCAATCAGGTGGGCTGTCGTTCCCTCCCCATTGCTCGCGGCAATCCTTGCCCCTCGGAATCTCGCGGCATAGGTTGGCTGGCCAGGCGCCTGCTAGAGTTGCGTTCCTTGCTTGCTGACCCTGCTCGCAGATATAGCAGGGGGGGGCGTTCAAGCTCTTGCAGCACGCCAGGAATGTCCAACAACGCGGTGGGTGGGCCTTTTTTCCAGGTGCTGGCCCAATGGACGCGCCATGGCGCATGCTTTTGCGCGGCAGGCTCTTTCTTGCCGTCTTTCTGCCCTGCCGCAGGCCTACTGGAATTGGGGCGAAGGCGGTTGCAGCGTGAGTGCCATAAGCACGTGCATTCGACATCTCCGAGAGCTTGAAGCTGATTGCCTGGCCGAAGAGAGGGCCCAGCAGGGGTCTGCATGGAGCGCGCGGTGCGAGGGGGCCCTGGCTGGCAGGCTTTCGAGAGCTCGCCATGCACTGAGCTTGCTCTCGAGTGTAAAGATGAGCTTGTGACTGGGCCACACGGCGCGATCAAATCCATTTTCTTCGGCAGGCTCGCTAGCCAAGCTGCCATTTGGAAAGGGGGCCCTTGGGGCGCGAGACACGAGGCCGCGGGAAAGGAAGAGCTCGTTGCCCTCCCTGGCCCCGACGTCGGTGAGCTGCGGAGCTTATCGGGAACTGTCCAAACGGCGACGGTTGCCACCCTCGGGAATTCGCTCACCTGGGAGGTGGGGCCCTGTCCGTCTTGTCGGGGGCTTTCACTGCCATGAGTATGATTGGGGATGCTCCGTCTGCCCTTCGAGAGCTCGACATTGCCTTGCTCGCCACGACCTGGCGCGCCTCGCAGGGCAAATTTCGGACGCCATGACAGACGAACTCGGGCATCCCGTTGCCCTTGGGAAAATGCAGTTTACAGCCGGCTCCGGCGAGGTGGCCAGGCAGGCCCCAACAAATGCGGGCAAGTATGGTCACGCCATTGCTGGCCATGTCGTCAATCTCGGGGTCTATGTTACCTTTGGGCGTTCTCTTGCGGACAAAGGTTCCAGGGCCACATCGAAGGCCCGTTGGAAGCGGGGCCTCAAGAGGCCCCCACTGATCAAACGGACGAGATGGGGCCAGGGCCAGCGCGGGCGAGATTTCTGCGCGGCATCAAGCCAAGCCCCATGCATGGAGCGGAGGTGTCAGGACACCCTCCCAGAGAAATCCGCGCCTTTCGCCTCCAGATGGCAAAGGACACAGACCTTTGGGCCGCATGTGCCAACGTTGACCTCTGCTTGCGTCTGGCACCGTGTGGCGTCCAGCCCCATGCATGATATGTTGTTCTGGCGCAAGAAGGCTGGCTGGGAATTTTGGGGCCCCGCCCGCGTTCGCGCGAGGGGCGCGGGGGGGGGTGGGGGGCGGAGGGGGGGGGGGGGGGGGGGGGGGGGGGGGGCGGAGGGGGGGGGCTGTTTGCAAAAACTGTTCCCGCAGTCCAGCTTCGAAGCCCCGTTGGGCGGGGCCTTCGACAGCGGCAGTTACATGCGGGTTGCGATCTCCAGGGGGTCCGCTCCGCCAGGGCTGATCAGATTCGCCACAGGGGCTTGTGGGCCCATCCTGTCAGCAGAGCCTGGCACTCGTCTGATGCTTGTTTTTGTTTTGACACGGTCCTCCACCAGCTAGGATGCCCCAGGTTTCGCCGAAGCGCCAGCTGCGCGGAGCGCCAGACACCACCTGCCATAAAGTTCGGGGGTGCTCGTTCGGGAACGATCGTCGCCGATAGCTGGGTTCCGAGGTCGCGAATGCAGCCCGAGAGGCTGGGCCCATGGACTCCCTTTTCCACCTGTCTCAGGATCCCCATTCCTCCGATTGAGAGACCCCCTCCCAGCGCTGATGAGGGTGGGCACTTAGACAGGGGGAGAATATTTCAGTTCGTCTCAGGCACCCCTGGGATGGACATCTCCATCGGTGGCTCTGGCCCACCACGCCGCCCCCCCTCCTCGCGGGGGGGGGGGGCGCTGAAGTCGCTGAGAACGGTGCCCTTCAAAGAGCCATGCGAGGTGTTCTGCCTTCTTATATTTCGTGAAGTGCCAACCTCGTTGGGCACCATGGCACGCTTCATGCCTGCTCTCACGTGCGTGTGCCTGCAGACGCCGAGCCAGCGCATCTGCTTCAGGATTGAAGTGCAGTGGTTCATGGGGCGTCAGCTGCAGTGCGGTCCAGAGATAGCAGGGGGCCCCAGGCTGGACTCTGGGGTGGATACACCACCACACGCGCATGCAGGGTTGGGTTTTACATAAGACCAAAGCTCATCAAGAACAGGCCAAATGAGACAGGACGGTGGAGGAGCACGGGGGGGTCCTCGGTAACGGGTGGGCGGGTAATTTTACCAAGGAGACTGCCGCGCGCCAGGGGCCACCGAATTGTGTCAAACATGCTGATGCGGTTTGAGCTCTGACTTGCTTTTGTTTTTATGTTTTGGTGTCCCTTCTGGGGCCCAGGGGCCCCGGGCGAGCTAGAGAGGATCCAGAGGGCCCTTCAAAGGAACGATACAGCCAGAGGAACGCATGGTCCCCATATCCTTGCGCGGGGCTTGGATACATGGCGGCGCGTGGACTGCGGGCGCTCGACCCCGCAGCCCTGGGTGCAGGCGTGGCCCTTGCACGCCCCTTCCCAGATCCCTTGCTGCTGTCCTCTGCCCGGCTGCCCCAATTTCACCGCCCCGCCACTTTTGGGCGGGCGGGATTACTTTAACAGGGACAATTGCCCTGTTTTGCAATCGTTGTGGGGTCATGCACGACTTGGCCGTGCTGCTCATCTGTTTGCTCCGTGTACGACCCACGAGGTTGTTCAATCAAGGGTGCTGTAGTTTGGAACGCATACCTGCCCAGAGGGGGCTCGTTTTTCTAAGCCCTGGGAGCGCGCCGAGCAATCGCCGAGACACCTATGTGGGCTGCGCGATCCAGGCCACATGATTATGATTGAACCTATTGCTTTCCTGATTTCAGTGTCGCCCCCTCGGTGAAGCACCCTGTCTTCGGGCTCTCGGGCGCCCCCTTGGCGTGCGTAACCTTCATATCTCAACCCCGCAACGGGTGGGAGGTGGCTCCGATCATGGATTGGCTCGCCTCCGTGAGCCCTGTAGTATGTATGGATTTCTGTGTGCAAACACAAGATTCAGCAACAATGTTGCAATGAACATTCCTCTCATGCTTCTCCTTCATGGGCCCCTACACGGACTTATGCTCACTGACGGAAGTGCCACGTTGAAAAACCACCGCTTAAAAATTCCTGAACAGCGCCAGAATACCATCGTCGGGGTTTCAACATCACGAATCAGCGTTACTAGTGGGTCCTGACGATCCTGAATCGCGCTGGGACGCAGCCCCTGGGATTTCAAGCCGCGAGCTAACTTGATGGTTGCGCCCGGACAACCCTACATCGAGTAGAAAACAGCACTCCTGGGATGCCAGCCATGCGAATCCTTGCAAAATCTATACACTGCTACGGAGAATGCGCGCGGCGCTAAAACGAGAGTTGCCTGTTGAAAAAGTACCGCCGCTCACCAGAGAAAATCCTGCAAACTGATAAGCGAAGTGTGTGGTTGCTTGGCGAGAGCCACATATTGAAAACGATTCGCACTCCACCCGTGCAGCTCCTGCAAACTGTGAGGTCCATTCTGCACGGCGTTGAGGTGAAAACCACAGTTTGAAAACGGCCCGCACTCCATTCGTGAAGCTCTTGCGAATTTGTCAGACGAGCGTGCGCGGCGCTACGGCGAGCCACAGTTCGAAAACCACCCGGCCTCCATCCGTGAAAATGCTGCAGACGTTCAGCATAAGCATCATACTCTGCGCGGCAGGCAGTAGCTACGTACACAGGAAAAGGATGAAGCAGAAGAGGAACGAGTAGGATGGCCTGGAGAGGGGGAAGGCCCGGGGTGACGGGGAGGCCTGGGAGGACGTGTCGGTGAAGGAGGACCTGGAGGAGGAGGGGGGGAGAAGGCCGTGGAGGAGGAAGGGGACGTGGAGGATGAGGAGGAAGGGGACGTGGAGGAGGAAGAGGAGGAAGAGGAGGAGGAAGAGGAGGAGCAGGGGGAGCGGTAGAGGGGAGGGTGAGGAGGAAACGGAGGATGAGGAATAGGGGGAGGGTGGAGGAGGGCGGAAGGGGAGGAGGAGGAGGAGGACGAGGAGAAGGAGGAGGAGTGGTAGAGGGGAGGGTGAGGAGGAACAGGAGGCAGAGAAAGAGGACGAAGGGTAGGAGGAGGATAAGGAAGAGAAGGAGGATGATGAGGGGGAGGAGGAGGAAGAGAGGAGGAGGAGGACTTGTGTAGACCCAAGACTCACCAACGATATTGCAGTCAAACCTACCTCCAAGCTCCCTCTCAATAGGCCCCCAATTTCAAGGGTGCATTATTCACTGAAGGAAGTACCCCGTTGCAAGATAACAGTTTGAAAATCCTGAACTGTGCCAGAACACCATTCCTGGGACCCCCCACGCCACGAATCAGCGTGACTAATGCGTCCCGACGATCTTGAGTCGCGCTAGAACACCATTTCTAGGACGTCAACTGTGAGAATCCTTGCGTGGCATAGACTGTTAAGACGAATGTACGTGGCGCTATGGCTAGAGCCACAATTTGAAAAGGATGTGCCCTCCATTCGCGAAGCTCTCGCGAACTTTTAAGACGAATGTGCGCGGAGTGAAGGTGAGAGCCACACTTTGAAAACCCCCCGCCTTGCATCCGTCAGTCTCTTTCACTGTTTCAGCTAGAAGGTGAGCAGGAGGAGGAGGAAGAGGCGAAGGATGAAAACGAGGTGGAGCAGGAGGAGGAGGAGGAGGAGGCAAAACCCACCTCTTTGTTCCCCATATCCTAAGATGGGGTTCTTGTTATTACTTGGACGCCTCCTACTCCTTCTTCTTCTCCTCCTCCCCTCTTCTCGTCTCCTCCTACTTAGACTCACTCATACTCAGATTCACTCATACACAGACTTACTCATACACAGACTTACTCATACACAGACTCACTCATACTCAGACCTGATCACATTAACTTACTCATACTCAGACCTACTCATACCCAGACCTACTCATACTCAGACTTACTCATACTCAGACTTCCTCCTTCTCCTCCTCCTTTTACTCAGAGTTCCTCATACACAGACTTACTCATACTCAGAATTACTCATACTCAGACCTTCTCATTGTCTGACTTATTCGATAAACAGCAGATTGCGAGGATGTCTCAGGCGGGGCGCTGGTTTCAGCACCCCTAAGGGGAGCCGCCGAGGGGTGTTGCACGGTCCCGTTCGCGGCCGTTTTGTGGGGATGTCTCAGGCGGTTTGCCTGTTTGTCTTGCCAACATCCTTCGCTTTCGGAGCAGATTTGGAGGATGTCTCGAGCGAGGCGCTCATTTTCACCCCCCAGGTGGGCCAGATTTTGAGGATGTCTCGATCGGTTTGCTTGTTTTGGTGGCCAGGCTCGTGGCCCTAAGGGGAGCCGCCGAGGGGTGTTGCACGGTCCCGTTCGCGGCCGTTTTGTGGGGATGTCTCAGGCGGTTTGCCTGTTTGTCTTGCCAACATCCTTCGCTTTCGGAGCAGATTTGGAGGATGTCTCGAGCGAGGCGCTCATTTTCACCCCCCAGGTGGGCCAGATTTTGAGGATGTCTCGATCGGTTTGCTTGTTTTGGTGGCCAGGCTCGTGGCCCTAAGGGGAGCCGCCGAGGGGTGTTGCACGGTCCCGTTCGCGGCCGTTTTGTGGGGATGTCTCAGGCGGTTTGCCTGTTTGTCTTGCCAACATCCTTCGCTTTCGGAGCAGATTTGGAGGATGTCTCGAGCGAGGCGCTCATTTTCACCCCCCAGGTGGGCCAGATTTTGAGGATGTCTCGATCGGTTTGCTTGTTTTGGTGGCCAGGCTCGTGGCCCTAAGGGGAGCCGCCAGGGGTGGTTGCACGGGCTCGTTCGCGGCCATTTTGTGGGGATGTCTCAGGCGGTTTGCTTGTTTCTGTGCCCAACATCCTTCGCTTTCGGAGCAGATTTGGAGGATGTCTCGAGCGAGGCGCTCATTTTCACCCCCCAGGTGGGCCAGACTTTGAGGATGTCTCGATCGGTTTGCTTGTTTTGGTGGCCAGGCTCGTGGCCCTAAGGGGAGCCGCCAGGGGTGGTTGCACGGGCTCGTTCGCGGCCATTTTGTGGGGATGTCTCAGGCGGTTTGCTTGTTTCTGGGCCCAAAATCCTTCGCTTTCGGAGCAGATTTGGAGGATGTCTCGAGCGAGGCGCTAATTTTCACCCCCCAGGTGGGCCAGACTCCAGGAGGCCCCAGGAGACCACATGAGGTACCAGGAGGCATCAGGAGGCCACAGAAAGACTCAAGAGGCCACAGGATGTCCCAAGAGGCTCCAGGAGGCCCCAGGAAGCTCCAGAAGGCCTCAGGAAACCACAGGAGGCCCCAGGAGGCAACAGGAAGCGCCAGGAGGCCTCGGAAGGCAACAGGAGGCCCCGAGAGGCCCCAGGAGCAGGAGGCCTCAGAAGGCAACAGGAGTGGCTCCAATCCCATGTGTTTTACGTATGCTCCTATCGATTGGGCCTCACCTGGAGCACGATTCTTTGATGTTCTACGTATGTTTCTATAGATGGTCCTTCTCTTGTGTACACAATCCTAAATGTTTTACTCATGTTCCTATATATTGGGCCTCTCCTGGGGCACGAGTCCTTGGTGTTTTACGCGTGTTCCTATAGATTGCCCTTCTCCTGTGGCTCTAATCCGCAATGTTTTATGTACGTCTGTTGCTATAGATTGCGCCTCTCCTGGGGCACGAAACCTTCCTAGGAGGTCCCAGGAGGTCCCAAGAGGCTCCTGGAGACCCCAGGAAGCCCCAGTAGGTTTCAGGAGGCCCCAGGAGGCCCCAGGCTCATGCACAGAGACGCGCTCGTACTACTGAGGCTCATTCACACTCCAATTCATTCGCAGTTAGATTGATGTCCAGACCGTCACAACTGAAGCCTGTTAATATTCGAAAGCTCTTGCGCCTAGACATTCACGGCGGACAGGTCCATGCGAGTAGATGCACATATGGGGAGCTCCACGCAGTGAATAATTTTCCCAGCCCTCCTTCCTCTCCTCCTCCGGAGTAGGAGGGGAGCAGGCGGAGGAGGAGGAGGAGGAGGAGGAGGAGGAGGAGGACGCGTCTGTGAAGCGTCGTGCGCCTCGCTTTCATGTGGAGCAGCCTGCTGGGGGAAAGTCGGCTCCCTTCAGGTGGAGGAGCCCCTAGCGATTGTCCTCTGGCGAGGCGGCGTTTCGGCACACTGCGAGGATTCACGCGCAGTGAAAAGCACGCCTCCAGCCGGCAGGCCATGGCGGAGGGGTCAAGAGACAGCACGCTGGCGCAGACGAGGCTCGGTGCGAGCGGATCCTGGCGCGGAGGCCCGGTTGAAGTGAGATGCGTGAGTCTTGGCATCGCTCGGGCGTCGGCAATTTCTCTCGGCGAGAACCAGCGAGGACCATCCTGGACCATCGAGCAACAACAAAAAACACGCGCGAGACCGACACATGCACGGGAAGAGGACGTCCGAGCGACGGCAAGGCGATGCATCGGCGATGCGGT
This sequence comes from Prorocentrum cordatum, assembly GCA_963575745.1. Classification (NCBI taxonomy): domain Eukaryota; class Dinophyceae; order Prorocentrales; family Prorocentraceae; genus Prorocentrum; species Prorocentrum cordatum. The sequence continues at coordinate 27,433 of CAUYUJ010022333.1, forward strand.
GCGATCCTCCGGCCCCATTTGCTGGGGACCCCATCTGGGAGGCATCTGCAGGCAGAGGGGTGGCGCGAGGGGGGCAGCCCTTCCAAGAAGGGCCAGGGGCCTCGCGGAGGGCAGGAGGCCTCCCGTGCTCGCCACCAAGCCCAGACACCCGAAGATGTGTGGGGTGCTCCAGGCAGGGCCTTGCCTTCGATGGGAGAGGCGGACAGCAATGCAGCGGGAGGGGCAGGAGCGCGGAGCAAGAATCCCGGCAAGCGGGCCCCGACGGGCGATCCAGCCCTGACGGGCGGGCCGGGCGGGCGCACCCTTTGTATGCGTGTCGGGCGGGCGGGGCATCGAAGCGGGCGGCTCCTCTAAACCCAATTCTGCCAACGCCCGAGCGTGGGCTTCCAAGCGTGCGACAGTTCGGCCGCAAATCGCGTGAGCCTGGTCTCCCCTCTCAAGTCCGTCTTCAGCGTCGAACAGCGTGGATTCGCGTCTGGGAGCTGCTGAGAAAGCGCCGGCTTAGCGTCGGCGAGCGTCGATTCAGCGTCGATTCAGCGTCGACTCAGCGTCGGTTCGCAAGAGCCGACACGATGGGATGGGAGGCTCCGATGAGTTGCCACCAGACTTCTAGGCGTCTCGGGCAGGTCAGGCGGACGGACCCACACGGACGGGTCGGGCGGGCGGACCCTCACTAAGCAGTTGCGGGCGGGCGGATCGTGCCAGGCGGGTCGTGTCGGGCGGGACATTGAAGCGGGCGGACTTCCAAGCAAACAGGCAGGCGGACCCTAAACGGTGATCGTTCACTTATTCATTGGTTTGCCGATCGGCGCGGGCCCTCGCACGCCCCCTCCCCCCCTCCCATGGAGGAGATCTTGACTGTTGGGGTCCCCATGGGACGCACTGCTGCAAACAGTCGGACTAAGCAGAGGTCGGGAGCCAGACCCCCCCCCCCTTTCCCAGAGGCGACGATGGGGGCGAATAGCCCAGGGGAGAGCAATCCATGTATCCAGGGGCGCCGATGATATGTGTCTTCGACAAGGCTCCCGGGCGAATGCGTGTAACGACCGCCCCTGGGCTATTCGCCCTTATTGTCGCCGCCGACTTCCGCCCAGTGTCGAAGCGCCGAATAAGAAAGTGGTGTTCACCTGGCGGGTCGGGCAGGCGGAGACCCTGACAGGCGGGTCCGGCGGGCGGGCGGGGCATTGCAACGAATCTCGCAAAGTTTGGGACGAACGAAAGGGTGGGATAGGAAAAGGGGGAGGTAAGGACATCTGCTGCATGCAGCTGGTTTCGGCCCCGCCGCCGGGCCCATTCCTCGATACATGGGCGCCTCCCGGCGCCGGGAGGCGCTGGGAAAATCAGCTACGTGAGCTGATGTTCTACCCTACCCTTTGCTATCCTATCCCCCCTTTCGTTCCCCCCGAGCTTGAAGTGCGCGATCCGGCGAGAGCACGAGTGCTGAGCAAATAGTGAGCAGAGCTTGCGCGAGAGCGGGATCGCTGGACGTCGGAAGCGCGACGCCTTGGTCAAATGCAAGGCAGTCCCAGGCGATAGCGCGATTCTTGCGGGCGTCCTTCAGTTTTGAGAGTGCAAAAAGAGAGCGCGAGCCCTGTAGGGTAGTGCAATGTACGTGGCCCAATTGTTGAAAAAAGAACGCGGCCACGAGGCGGCCATGGGCAACGACACGGAACATCCTCGCAATACCCATCACATCCTTTAGTTTCAAAAAATTTTGGCCTTCCAGGTGGGGTCCGAGTAGATGTGGTCGAAGGATCGCTCCGCTCGCCGATGCATCGACGATGCATCGACGATGCGGCTCGATGTGGAGCCACGCCGATGGCGCCGATGCATCGCCGACAAGGCCGATGCATCGCCGATGAATCGGCAAAGCATTGGCGATGCGGCGCGAACCTCCAACCCCTTCTACTCGGACCCAAGACCCCGACGTCAGTTTCTTTCATGATGTCGACCCCCAGAGCTCTCGACCCATTCACTAGGATTATATCGCACCAGGTCGCTACACTCTGCAGAAGTGGGAATTCGTTCCAAAAGGTTAGAAAATACTCCGCGAATATGTTTTCAAATAACGTTACAACATACTCAAAAAAACACATGCGGATAATGTTTAAAAAGCCATGGTGTTCGATTAACTATTCCATGTAGAGCGGCCTGGTGCGATACAAACCCACTCCTCCTCCTCCTCCTCCCTCCCACAATATACACCCCTTCCTTTTTCGTGGAATAAGTGAAGGGGGGGGGGGAGGAGGAGTAGGAGACTAATGGAAGGAAGAGGGGGGCCAGCAGCAACGGCAGGATGAATATATTGACTTCAGAACGCCCGAGAGAGCACCGTGCATTTCTTTTCGCTTCGCTGCGCCCCCGCCGAGACAGTCAGAGCAGGGCTTCGGGTATAATCCACGCAGTGGTGAATCGTATTGTTTGCATGGCCGTTTGCATTGTCTGTGAAGCAGTCGCCCCAATGATCTCTATAGATGCATTGTTGAATGGTGTTTCCGCCTCAGTTGTCGATTGCGTTGTATACGTATCATTAGAATGATGTCAGTTTCTGTTACTTCTGCGGCTGGTGATGAACGCCCGCCCCCCTTGTGAGGATGTTTCTGGTTGGCAAGTGTGTTCCCGAAGGTCCCTCGTGCAGATTCTTGTCCGTTCGCGGCATTGTTCGTTGTATTTCGCAATTGTAGTTCGGTTCGTTTCGGTTGCCCCCCTCGGATGATCACCCCCCCTCGTGGTCGGAGCCGCATGTGTTATGCGCGGGTGTGCCGTTCCACCGCGTGTCTGTGTACAACGAAGGGCCTTCGCATCGCCGATGCCATCAAGCGTGCGGGGGCTGGGCCACGATACGAGTTGACACGTCCGTCCAGCATCGCCTGTGTCGCCGCCCAGTTTCCATAGCCGTTTTGGCTGATTCAGTTGCTCATCCATATACGATTCGCAAGCTTCGTGTTTGCACTCCGTGTCATCAGTGTGTTCTGATTTCATATGGCCTCAGGGCCTTTTTCTTGTGTGAATGTATCACTGCGCTCTGTTATTTTCGTGTGTGTTCTGATTACTGGAATGGCTGACCAGATTATCCAGAGGCCTGTTCGGAGAGGAGGCGACCTTGCAGTGGCGAGGCAGGCCGCTCAAGAAGCAGCTAAGCGACGACGGCTCGAGAGACAGGACCTCCATGATTTCATAGCAGCACTGAAGGTTCCACCAGAGGTCAAAGCAGATGATGACACTGCGACAATACTGCTCCAGCCACCGTTGATCTACCATGTGGGCCGCGCACTTGCGCTATGCCGATCCCGTAGCCAGTCAGCCACACTTGATCAAGACGACGACACCATCAATGTGTATGATATTATGTTTGGCACTTCTGCTATCGATTTGTCATTTGCTACCCGGACGGCCCAAGCTGCTTTCACACAGGTGGGCCGCAATACAGTGGCCAAGCTTGGACGACTACTGGCGGCGTCCACATTCATGATCGACAGGTGTCGCCGCAGAACGCTGGCGAGTGCAATGTTCAATGATGTTCGGGTCCGCAACCTTCTCGTGGTAGATTCAGTGGGGTACGACGAGACACCTCTCACGCTCAGAGGCAGCAGGGGCCGCCACAAAGAGCTCGACATTGACCACGGTGTGTTGCCGAATTGCGTGCTGGCCCTCCTGCCGACCAACAGGGCGAGCGTCCCCACCAAGTTGTTCCAGACGCAACAAGAATATGCAATGCTACTGGGCACTGATGACGATGCTGGCCACACGCGCTACACGATTATCACTGGGGTGGTCGCTTCGCATATTCAGCCTCTGCACAGAAATACGCCAGGGTGTATATTTGCCGCGCTGCGGGAGACATCGGCAGCGACACTACCAGAATGCCATTTCGAGACGTGCACGCGGGTGGCCTCCGTCGACCGCCACCCGAGCAACCTTGTTGTAGAACGGAGGATATCTCGACACATGATGAACAAATTTTCGCAATGGGCGCCGCTGTTATTCCCGTGCGAGCAACACATGTTGCAGTCAGCCCGAATCCTCGCCACATGGCGGTTCAACGGCGCCATCAGTGGAATGATCAATTTAGTACTATCGCTCAACATCCAAGCTCATATGGATACATTCCGTCAGTGTCTCGTGGACACGCTGCGGTCCAGGTGCACGATCATCCATGAGCGGCCCAGCTTGGAGGTTGAGAAGCGCAGGAAGCTCATCTTACGTTGGTTCATCAACAGGAAGGCAGACACGCACACGGTGGTGCGCGCTTTGCTGGAGACATTGGCGACAGGGAATTGGGACTCCCCGCGCCTCGAGATCTATGTGCCCCCAGCTGAGCCATTCGACCAGGACCAGCTCTACGAGTTGGTATCCCGTGGAATCGCCAGAGCAATTTCGTATCGTAACTTCTCGATGTACCAGAGGAAGAAGTGGATGGGCGGCGACGAGGCCTGCTGCGACGTCGCCATCCCTCTGCTCCTGACGACGGATCTTCTCAAGGACGCCTACAACCTATTCTGTCGCCGCGTCGGCGGGCATGTCCACGCAGCCCCAGTCGATGCACCCGCTGCTGGGGCCGACCTGCCCGTGCTGATGGACGAGGCGGGGGCTGAGGAGGCAGCGGCGGCCGAGGATTGGCACGGCACAAACAAGCCCAAACGAAAACACAACGTGCTCCGAACACACCGCAAAACAATTGTTTCATTGCAGGCACAAGTGCGGGGTGTTTGGAGCACGCGTGTGCGTTCGTTTGCTTTTGCTTGCGCCGCCCAGGACGATCCCAATTACGACCCCAGGGGCAAGGCGCCAATTGCAGTGTGGGCGCAGGAGGTGGCGAAAAAGAGGAGGATCGCACAGGACTGGCTTTCTGGCACCCGCGGGTGCGCCCCGTGTTCACAGGTCGTCGCGCTCAAGATGATACTCAGCGTCGTGCAGACGATGCAGGCAGAAGAATTATTCATCGGGTCAAAAAAATGGGAGCAGAGAGAACGAGCTGCGGCTGCGCGTCGGGCCAGGAGTGGCACTTCAGGCATCCTGCGGGACTACCCGATCATCGTGCACAGCCGTGGCGACATCGAGACTAGAGCTTTCCGCCGCTTGAGAACGCTGCTCTTCTGTCCAACAATTTGGCTTGTGCTCCGCGAGACAGAGCTCACGAACAAGCTAAAGGTTGACGTATTCACAGGGTTGTGTGCCGCTGGAGCTCTCATCGAGAAATTAATCGCGCTGCCGCACACGCAGCCTCCCTTCAGTCTCTTCATGGTGCTCGCCCAACCGGAGCTGGCGGGTGCCATTCAGGCTACGCCCGCGTGCCAGTTGGACGCATGGTCTCGGCGGTTCCTTGCAGCCAACGACCTCGGCACAGATGTGGCGCGGCTGAAGCTGCTCGTCCACGCGTTGGTTATCCACCTCAACACGGACAGGCTCGAGGTCGACAACAGCCACCTCAGGAGAATCGTTACGAAGCACGTTCAGTGCCCCCAGCCATGCACGATGGACCTGAGCAGCAGATGGATGGGGACGGCAGTGCGTCAACATCGAGAAGTGCCTCTCAGCGGTCCCGCTGGCCACCGACCATCCAACGTCGACCAGGGCGACGACCTTCCAGCGAGGCCTCCGCGGGGCTCAGGCGGCGGAGCTTGGAGGGCATTCGTGAGGCATTCGGGATCGAACGACCTCAGGGAGGTCGGGAGGCTCTACCGCGCGCTGCAGGACACTGTCGGCGACGAGCTCCTCGAGACCTGCATCAAGGAAGGCCGCGAAGCCGCTGAGCGGAGGCGGAGCGGCCGCAGGGGCAACGCCTTTGGGCCATCGCGGAGGGACGTGGAGCGCCAGAAGTTCAAGGCGTCCCTCGCGAACAGAGTGGCGGCTGGCGGGGGGCAAGCTATGGACCCTGCACTAGACAGGCTCATGGAGGACGCAGTGTTGCACCAATACACGACGGATGAGACGATTGCTCTTGCGAATGGAATTCGAAAGTCAGCAGTGGCCCACCGCATCGCAGCTGAGAAAGCAGACGCTAAGGCACTTCATGATTTCAGAGCTGAGCATTCCCCAGGTTGGCGCCAAGCTTTGTGCCGTGACTGCTGCGCATTGCAGCCGCTCGCATCCAGCATGCACGCCGAGCCTGGGCCGCTGCCTGGCGTCGTCCACCTCCGCCATGACATACAGGCCTCTGCAGAGGATGCTCGGGATCTGGTGTCGTACATGCGTGCGATCGGGGGTTCCCAGACGGACCTGGCGCAGGCGATCGAGGACCGCTGGTCGTTCATGCACAGGACGTACGCCGACGACGCCGAAGACGAGAAGTACGAGTCCTCGGACGACGGGGAGTTCTACCACGGCGAATGCTGGGGCTACGGCATCTGTCTCTGTGGCCCTAGGGGCGACATCGTGTGGAAGCTGCGGAACTCTATGTTGCTCGCTCTCCGCACCGCGTTCCCGCGGCAGGCAGAGCATGCGTCGAGGCGCAAGTTGTTGAAGGTGACGGGGGGTCTTGGCAAATTGGGTGTCTTTGTGGGTTGGCTGAAAGCAACAGAGATGATTTCTATGGTAGGTCGATGTTGCACGGGCGACTTGCGTGATCCGCCGACCCCCCATTACACGACTGTATCAACATCGGTCGACGGTGCGCGTGGGGCGTGGGCCACATCACCCCGCCAGGAACAGTGGCCATATCGATGCCAATAGTAGCGTCCTTGATGCTACTATTGGTATCGTTATGGCCACTGTGTGTAACGCCAGTTGGAACTAGACTGAGGTACAACACGTGGGCGAAACTGTACATGCACTGGTTTGGCACTGCACGCGCACGCGCAATCAGGAGGAGGAGGGGGGAGGCAGGGAAAAGGGGAGGGCGAGAGAGTTCAGGGGCAGGGACAGGGGCAAACACAGGAGGATGTGCTGAGTAAAGTTCTGGCCGCGCAGCGTGGGCAGAACTTCACTCGTCCAGAACTCTCGCTTTCTGAGTGTGGGAGGAGGAAGAGGGGGAGGGGGAGGAGGAGGAGGAGGAGGAGGAGCAGGAGGAACATCATCAGCAGCGCGGGCAGGACGGGGAGGAGGAGGTGCAGCTGCAGGGGCAGGATCATGAGGAGGAGGAGGGGGAGTACGTTTCACGACAGTTGCATTATGGCCGCACGCGGCGTCGGGCTGCGTATGCCCTCTGCGTCCAGTTACCCTCAGCTACATGCAGTTACAAGTTACCTTCAGTTATGCTAAGCCTCACCCAAATACATTCAGTCCCTCGCAGTTACACTCAGTTATACTCAGTGCCCCCAGTTCCATTCAACTCCCCCCAAGTATGTTCAGATCCCCCCACTTACATTCCGTTTACGCCACCTGCGTTGAGCGTTTCGTTATCACACCTCGCTTCTCTCAACCGCACGCGTTTCCAGATGCAAGCAACTGGTGGGGAACCTGAATGCAGCAGCGGGCACCTCACTATCAACGCCTTCCTTCGCCCGCAAGTGCCCCTCTTTCTTCGGCTATATCGCCTCATTCTTCCTCCTCCCCATACTTGCCTGCGGCCGTTGGTGCAATGATATGTGGGGAAGCAGATGATGCCAACATCGACATCATTACCAGCATCATCATCACCCTCGTCCTTACCCGCGCTGTCATCATCACCATCATGACCATCAACCTCATCATCGCTATCATCGGCGTCATTGCATTGCTGCCGAACCGCCACTGTCGCCGTCACGGTACAATCGTCTGAATGGGGCTGCGGGCACCCACGCGCCCGCGCCGTGGAAATGCCCAGCAAGGGAATTATGTATATCATTGCTCTTTGTACATAGTTTACCATGTGCCATCGTCATCGCCATCGTGATCGTCAGCATCGTCGTTACCGTTGCCACCACCATCGTCATAGTCGCCACGGTCACCATCATCATCATTATTGTGATCGCCACCGTCGTCAGCATCGTCGTCGGCATCGTCGCTGCCATCGACGTCGTGGCCGCCGACGTCCTGCCAGGTCGCCAATTGCGTCGCCATAACCATCGTCGCCCGCCCTCCACCCCCCCGCAGCACTTCTTCATCTTCGCCATCGCCGCCGCGGCCTTCGTCGCCATCGCCGTCATCATCGCTATTGCGATCGCCATCGTCATCGCCAGCATCGTCGTTGGCATCGTCACCAAAATCTCCACCACCGCTATCAGCATCAACATCATCAGCATCGCCATCGGCGCCGTCGTCGCCGTCGTCGCCGACGTCCTGCCAACTCGTCATCTGCGTCGCCACCGTCGTCGTCCATCCTCATCCTGCTCCCCATCACGCCACCGTCGTCATCATCGTCACTGTCCCCGTCATTTTCGTCGGCGCCGTCATCGGCATCACTCTCGTCATCGCCACCCTCGCCATAGCCAACATCGCCCTAATCGTCATTGTTGCAGCCATCATCGCCGTCACCGTCGCGGCCCTGACCATCGTCATCATTATTATGGTCGCCATCGCCATCGTCGCCGTCAGCGTCACAAACGCAATCGCTAGTATACGGGCTATCATCATGGGCATCACCACTGCCATCGTCGTCGCTGTCGCCGTCGCCAGGCCAACTCGCCATCTTCGTCGCCGTCGCCGCCCCCCCCCCCACCCCTGCTCTTCCTCCTGCTCATCCTCCTGTCTCTCCCCCACCCGTGCCCCTCCAACCCACTTCTCCCGAACTGCCCTCCCAAGGCGTGCGATGGCACCCTCTCATATCGGCCAGGCGCTTCGCATGCGCCTGCTCAATATGGGAGGCTGCCCAAAGCGCATCCAAGGCGTCCGTAAACCGAGCCGCGTCGAGCTCAACGGGCCCCCAAGATGCACCCGTAAGGTCACCGAACAGAGCCCGAGAGAGGCTCAAGCGAGGGGCATTGCCAACTGAGGCGTTGCCGACGCCACCGTTGTCATCGTCGGCATCGCCACCGTCCTTCTTGACGCCCCCACCGTAGTCATCATCGGTATCGTCGTCATCGCAGTCATTGCCAAAACCGTCATCAATGTTGTGCCATCGTCACTGCCACCACCATCATCACCAACATATGTATCACAATTGCTATCGTCGTCGTCATCGCCTTCCTGCCGAACCGCCGCCGTCGCCATGTGGCGGTTGCCTGTATGGGACTGCAGGCGTCGTGCCCCGTGGTAAACTTTAGAAGAGGACATGTAGTACCAAACTAACTCGGTGTACATAATATCCTCCGTGCCATCGTCATCGGCATCGTGATTGGAGTCGTCGTTATCGTCGTTCTCATCATCGTCATACTCGCCAGCGTCACCATCACCATCATCGCCATGATCGTCCCCGTCGTCGTGGTTAGCCATTGTCGCCGCAATTGTCTTCAGTACCATCAGTATCGTCATTATGATCACCACCGTCGCCATCTTCGCTATCGTCGCCATCGGCCTTATCATCGTCATCAGCATAACCCTCATCTTCATCGCCATCGGCCTCGTCGCCACCGTCGTCCTGTCAACTCGTCATTGGTGTCGCCATCGTCAGCATCACCCTCCTGTCCCTCATGATCACGGCACCTTCGTCATCATCGACATCGTCCTAGCCCCGTCGCCATCGTCGTCAGTATCGTCATCGTCATCATGATCCGAACCGCCGCCTCCGCCATCAACATCGTCATCGTCCTCGGCATCATCATCGGCATTATCGTCGTGGCCGCAATCGTTCTTGTCATCGTCGTCGTAGTCGCAGCCGCCATCACCACCATGCTCATCGACATTGCCGCCGCCGTCGTCGCCAGCACCGTTGTCGGCATCGCCATCACAATCGTCATCCTCATGGGCATCATCATCATCGTCGTCGCCGTCGTCACCGCCATCGCCATATCCCGCGCCATCACTATCACCGTCACCATCCCCGTCACCGCCACCGCCGTCGCCATCGTCGCCGTCGTCGCCACCGCCAGCATCAACGCCATCGCCGCCGCCATCGTCGCCATCGTCGTCGCCACCGTCGTAGCATCGACGTCTCACATCTTGTGTCACGACAAGGGCCATGGGGGGGGAATTCTGTACACGAGAATTATGTTGTACAGGATTTCGCCATTTCGGGTTTTCCACGGGGGGGGGGCTACAGCCCCGCTCGGATCGATTGCAGCGCGGCGCATGTCCGAAACCTGCTGGGCATATCAACTTCGAACGTGCGGCAGTGTGGTGCATGTTTGGGGGCTGCGTGCAACTAGGCTTAACTGGACGTGTGTCAGTGCAACTAAGTATAACTAGGTGTAATTGTTGTGCTGCGCCGCACCACCGCACGACCTACCATGTAATAGTCGTGCATTGGCCAACCCACCAAAGAGTCCCATGCCGCCAATGCGTCCTCCAGGACGGCCTCGTCGTTGCTAGATTCGATTGTTCCTTGCTCGGCGGCGCAGAGTCCGAGGGCGAGCTCGCTGAATTTTGGGGCTTGGCATATGATTCCAGATTCTGGCATGTTAGTTTCATGTCGCTGTCGCCCTTCGAGCCTGAGATGCAACTGATGGAGCTTGCCACCGAGACTGAGTCAACGGGCGCTGCCGCGAGCGCAGCCGAGATCGCTTTGAAGGCAGTGTGGTTTAAAGCAGGTCTGCTCTCAAACAGCCCCCGTAGTTTCTATAAGATTTGGCCCCCAGCCTTTCGGCATTCTAAGTGATCAATGTGCTAATTGGTGCCTGGGCAGATCGCACGCTCGAGCATATGGATACTGCGCACCACCACTACAACGCACCACGCGTCCGTGCATACACAGCATGCGCACGACTTTACCACTAACGTTTGGACGTGTACCACAATGCACCATAACAATCGTTACAACGCACGCGCGCTTAGCTGCCTACTAGTAACTAGTACACTGTGTAGGCGTGTAGACATATAGGCGATAGACAGAGCACGTGTGCGCCTGTGATGTGGGTCCAATCGTGTTTGCCCTGTCCCAGAGCAGGCTGTTGGCGAGTGGCGCAACCTGTGCCGCGTGGCCGACACATTCGAGACGAATCTGCGGTGGGATGTTTCTTTCATGGAGATCCAGTCGCATTCTCGCCCTGTGCCTCAGTTCCAGCCAGGCGTGGTGTTGGTGCGGCCCTTTGCCTCGCCCGCTGCTGGTGTTCAGGTGTGGCCCGCGCGGCCGCGGCCGCGAGGGCGCGGCGCTGGCCGCGGACGCGTTCGCGGTCGAGGAGAGGGCCGCGGGCGCGGCGGCCGTGGCCGCGGGCGAGGCCGTGGCGCAGCGGCCCAGGCCCACCGCGCTGCTCCTGGCAACGGCGACGAGGGCCCCTTCGAGGACTCGCTGGGCCCCGTCCCCATTGCCGACGCGGGGCCCGACGCCGAGGACGACCGCGACGAGGCGCTCTCGTCGAGTTCAGGTGCGTCTTCGGCCAGCGGCAGGCCACCGTATCGAGAGATGAACTCAGACGAGGAGTGGGAGTTGTTCGGCCCAGACAGCCCCGACTCCGCCGACGCCGTCGAGGGGCCTCAGGGGCCCGATGCGCCGAGTGGCGGCTCTCATCGTTCATCGCAGGAGCTGTCTGGGGTCTGGGGTTGAGGATTGGGGGATGTGTGACGTAATGCATCGGGTCGTGGTGATAAGTTCGATCTTATGTCTTATGCAATGAGTTCTAAGTTTATTGGTCCGAGCTCTTGAGATGCCGCCCTGGTAATACATAGCGCGCATGAGAGAATTCGGTGTGTAACCACATATAGTCCCACTCCCACGCGAGCGTGCACGTGTTCCAACTGCACAACATATGCCCTCAAACAGTGTTTGCACGCGTCTTGGGACTTGGGGCCTCTTGGGTTGACCAAGCTTACGGTTTCAAAGGTCGGCCGTGCGTTGGCGCGCCCGGAACGCCCGCCCAGGAGGCGCCCGTTTGCGCAAGGCGGGTTTGCGATTGCATCGCCTTCGTGCCATAGCATAGCGCATAGCACCTTTCCCTCCCCTCCCCCTCGCACCTGCTTTCCCTCGCCTCTGCCCTTCCCTCCCTGCTTCCTCCTTTCACCCTTTTCCTGACCACTCCCCTCGCCCGCCCCTCCCTCGCCCTCTCCCCCCACCCCCCCCCTCCCTTCGCCGCGATGCAATCGAAGGCCGTGCGCGGGTCGCCTCCCCCGCTGCCTTTCCCCCCCCCTCCTGCGCTCCAAAGGACTCGGACGCGTCCTCGGTGAGCTCGTGGGAGGGCGATGATTTCCACGAGGATGGCGGGGAGATCCCATCCATGCGTCTGTCGGCAGCAATCTGCCTGCCCAATGCCCAGCGCCCCCGCGAGCGCACCCGCGCGCAGAAACCATCGTGGAATTGCGTTTCTAGCCAAGGTAACGCCCACATTGCCAGCATTCGCACCCGAACCACCAGCGACAACGCTACCACGATGCCGACGCACAACAAACGCAACATCGCATCACCAAGACACAGCAACAGCAATGACACAGCACGTGCAAACCAATCACTACACCAAGACACCACAACATCATCAATGCATCCCGAGGTACAGGGTGCCTCCCCAATTCGGGGGGGGCAGCGGTCCCCTGCTGGACCCCATGGGCCTGGGGTCGGCGAGCCAACCCGAGAGCGACGCAGCAGCGCCAGGAGGGGCGGGCCCTCCTGGGCCAGATGTGCCAGACCCTGATGCAGCAAGCTCTGCCGCGCCTCTTTGCGCCCCGCCTGCCGCTGGCATCGCCGAGCCCCCTCCAGCGCTGCCAGGCCCATTGCCCGCTGCGCCAGCGCCGAGGGGCGATGGCGAGAGACTGCCAGCGACTGTCGTGTATCACCACGCCCACCACGGTAAGATTACTTTTTATTTGCAGGCTGTCGCCGATCATGGTTGTAACATTTTTGTGCGTCATAGTTTCGCGGCATGCGTTCCAAGCTCTAAGCTTTGAGCTGCGCTCTCATGTTGTAGTTGATTCGTGGCGTTTCCAAGTTACAATTGGGTGTTCTCACTGGGTTATGCTGGGTATTCAAGTGTACCGTGTCTAGGGTCTAGGTAGCATGTAGCCCCGAATTGCAACTCGGTCGCATATCTACGCACGGCTTGTACACGAATGCATACACGGACAGGCTTGCACACTAGCACCAGGTCTCCTAATGGTTACGTGCCCACATGCTAGCACATATCTGCAAGTTGACTAAATGATCAGATTCACAGGGCCAATATACTTCCAGCATTGCGCCTGGGGCGCCACTAAGAATGTGGCGTTGTGCGGGTCGGCAAGGTTTTTTTCGAGTCTGTGTGTAGGCACCGCCCAGGCTGCCGCGTCACTCGGTCGGCCACTGATCCCGTCGGTGCCAGGTTGTTCACCAACCCAGGCCAGGGCCGCCCTGTCGGCTACCTGGCCGCCTGGCTGGCTGCGGGCGCCGAGCCTGGTTGGGGAGATGGCGCGCCGAAAGGGAAGCACAGTAAGTTCAAGCCAGCGAGGGCCGACCGAATTGCTGCCAGGACCATCGTCACTGGTTCAGAGGTCGGCAGAGAGTTATGCAGGTGCGAGCGTGATATTCGCCCTGATCGGGGCGAGGAGGGCGAGGAGCCCAACTGCCCGATTTGATATGATTTTCGGATGCTTTGTTTATGTGTTTATGTTTTGATTAATGCTTATGTTTTGATTGAGTTGCAGTGATATGCTCGTGCGTTTCACCCATCCATATTCCCGCGCCGTTTGGGCGTGGCAGGAGCGAGGGGCCTCGCAAGCAGCTCGTGCTGCACCGTGTGGCGAGCCATGAAACATTGAGGCGTTGTTTTTCTTTCCCAGGCACGGGGTTGGGGGCCAAGAAGGGACATGTGGAGGGCGGGAGGGGGGAGGCAGAGTGGATGCAGAGGCCAACCGAGGAGTCAGATGGCTCGAATGAAAGATCCTCCCGTTTGCGTGGCCGTGGCCCTGTGGCCAGTGCAGTAGGACACAAGGACAGTAGGGCGCTAGACACTAGGGCACTAGGACACTAGGACACTAGGACGAACACTGGGACCACTAGGACACCAGGGCACTAGGACACCAAGACACCAAGACAGTAGGACATTCGGAATGCACGTAATAACGTAGGACGACAACGTGTACACAAGGTTGCCAACTATAGCTTAACATGCGAATACGACCCGTAACGACTCACAGGAAACGCAACGGGGCTAACGGTTAACAGCGCTCACAAGCTCCAAGGGTTCACAACGTAATCAGCACTAAGGTTGCATTGCATTCAAGGGTTAGCGGGGCGCCCGTTGGTGAAACACAAGTCATTCAATGTTCCACCCCACGACTGCCCTACAGGGGTCGGGGCCCGCGGGCCTTTTGAGTCCAAGCGCCTGCCTGGCATTTGTGACCGTATGCCGACCACCTGGGGGCGCAATGTGCTTGACTACCGAGCCTCGCGGGCCTTTCTGGGGCCCTAGCAGGCGAAGTGCTAGGTTTGTTTGGCATAGGGTCTCCACCGTCAAACTTGGTGTTTAGGACTATCCTGAAGCAAGCTGCGATGATCGTGATAGGTGTCCGGACCTTTTCCGATTTTCCGCGTTTTTATCAGACTATTTTTTTTATGTTTTTTGATAATCTTAATACCTTTAAAATACATTTAAAATTGTCAAAAATGGTCGTGCGAAATGTCCGGACCATTTGCAATCGTTGCCCGTCGACCGCAAATGGTGCAACCACCATTTTCGACCTATCCCGTTCACGCGTGAATGACCAGACGGTGGTCTCTCACAACCACAGTCGATGGTGACGGCCACGGTTGTGCCCAACACATTATTGGGAAATGGCGTGGTCAAGGTCCGCTGCGTGACACGCATCTATCGTTACATTAGAACAACACCAACGAATATCATGCACATATCAATGGTCATCCATTGGCAATATATATTGTTGGTGTTGTTTACGTCATCAACACGGGTCAGCAAATACTAAATAAATACCCAAAACGTTGTCAAAAAATACCCAAATAATACCCAAAACATTGTCAAACAATACCCCCAAAAAGGTCAAAAAAAGGTCAAAAAAAGGTCAAAAAATACACTGGCAGACAAACAACTAACATTGCGGCGCTCCTTCAGGGCGCTGCCACAACCAAACGACCCGCTCACAAACGAGAGATGGGCAGCTTTACGCTTGATTTCAACAGATATGCGCAGGCCAGCTCATGCACGTCATCGCCGTATGGCCCTCGTCGGATCGCCATCCGCTCTCCGTCGGTCATGAGTCATTATATATAAAGAGGTAGGAGGTGCACAGCGGCGCCAGCGCGGGGGGGGGGGGGGGCAGATGGCGCTCGGCTTGGGGGGCTGCCGAGACGGGCCGCCAGCAGCCAGCGGCCAGCAGCAGGACCGAGGTGGCGCGCGCAGGTGGGCCACTGGCGCGCGAGAAGATGGACGCCGCGGGCAGGAGGTCGGCGCGGCTGCAGATTGGGGGCGGTGGGCGGGCGGGTCCACGGCAATTTCTCGGGCCTCGCGGGGTCTCGCTCGCGC
>CAUYUJ010022333.1:42927-102927 GCA_963575745.1 Prorocentrum cordatum
AGGAACGAGTAGGATGGCCTGGAGAGGGGGAAGGCCCGGGGTGACGGGGAGGCCTGGGAGGACGTGTCGGTGAAGGAGGACCTGGAGGAGGAGGGGGGGAGAAGGCCGTGGAGGAGGAAGGGGACGTGGAGGATGAGGAGGAAGGGGACGTGGAGGAGGAAGAGGAGGAAGAGGAGGAGGAAGAGGAGGAGCAGGGGGAGCGGTAGAGGGGAGGGTGAGGAGGAAACGGAGGATGAGGAATAGGGGGAGGGTGGAGGAGGGCGGAAGGGGAGGAGGAGGAGGAGGACGAGGAGAAGGAGGAGGAGTGGTAGAGGGGAGGGTGAGGAGGAACAGGAGGCAGAGAAAGAGGACGAAGGGTAGGAGGAGGATAAGGAAGAGAAGGAGGATGATGAGGGGGAGGAGGAGGAAGAGAGGAGGAGGAGGACTTGTGTAGACCCAAGACTCACCAACGATATTGCAGTCAAACCTACCTCCAAGCTCCCTCTCAATAGGCCCCCAATTTCAAGGGTGCATTATTCACTGAAGGAAGTACCCCGTTGCAAGATAACAGTTTGAAAATCCTGAACTGTGCCAGAACACCATTCCTGGGACCCCCCACGCCACGAATCAGCGTGACTAATGCGTCCCGACGATCTTGAGTCGCGCTAGAACACCATTTCTAGGACGTCAACTGTGAGAATCCTTGCGTGGCATAGACTGTTAAGACGAATGTACGTGGCGCTATGGCTAGAGCCACAATTTGAAAAGGATGTGCCCTCCATTCGCGAAGCTCTCGCGAACTTTTAAGACGAATGTGCGCGGAGTGAAGGTGAGAGCCACACTTTGAAAACCCCCCGCCTTGCATCCGTCAGTCTCTTTCACTGTTTCAGCTAGAAGGTGAGCAGGAGGAGGAGGAAGAGGCGAAGGATGAAAACGAGGTGGAGCAGGAGGAGGAGGAGGAGGAGGCAAAACCCACCTCTTTGTTCCCCATATCCTAAGATGGGGTTCTTGTTATTACTTGGACGCCTCCTACTCCTTCTTCTTCTCCTCCTCCCCTCTTCTCGTCTCCTCCTACTTAGACTCACTCATACTCAGATTCACTCATACACAGACTTACTCATACACAGACTTACTCATACACAGACTCACTCATACTCAGACCTGATCACATTAACTTACTCATACTCAGACCTACGCATACCCTGACCTACTCATACTCAGACTTACTCATACTCAGACTTCCTCCTTCTCCTCCTCCTTTTACTCAGAGTTCCTCATACACAGACTTACTCATACTCAGAATTACTCATACTCAGACCTTCTCATTGTCTGACTTATTCGATAAACAGCAGATTGTGAGGATGTCTCAGGCGGGGCGCTGGTTTCAGCACCCCTAAGGGGAGCCGCCAGGGGTGGTTGCACGGGCTCGTTCGCGGCCAGTTTGTGGTGATGTCTCAGGCGGTTTGCTTGTTTCTGGGCTCAACATCCTTCGCTTTCGGAGCAGATTTGGAGGATGTCTCGAGCGAGGCGCTCATTTTCAACCCCCAGGTGGGCCAGAATTTGAGGATGTCTCGATCGGTTTGCTTGTTTTGGTGGCCAGGCTCGTGGCCCTAAGGGGAGCCGCCAGGGGTGGTTTGCCGGTCCCGTTCGCGGCCGTTTTGTGGGATGTCTCAGGCGGTTTGCTTGTTTCTGGGCTCAACATCCTTCGCTTTCGGAGCAGATTTGGAGGATGTCTCGAGCGAGGCGCTCATTTTCACCCCCCAGGTGGGCCAGATTTTGAGGATGTCTCGATCGGTTTGCTTGTTTTGGTGGCCAGGCTCGTGGCCCTAAGGGGAGCCGCCGAGGGGTGTTGCACGGTCCCGTTCGCGGCCGTTTTGTGGGGATGTCTCAGGCGGTTTGCCTGTTTGTCTTGCCAACATCCTTTGCTTTCGGAGCAGATTTGGAGGATGTCTCGAACGAGGCGCTCATTTTCACCCCCCAGGTGGGCCAGATTTTGAGGATGTCTCGATCGGTTTGCTTGTTTTGGTGGCCAGGCTCGTGGCCCTAAGGGGAGCAGCCAGGGGTGGTTGCACGGGCTCGTTCGCGGCCATTTTGTGGGGATGTCTCAGGCGGTTTGCCTGTTTCTGTGCCCAACATCCTTCGCTTCGGAGCAGATTTGGAGGATGTCTCGAGCGGGCGCTCATTTTCACCCCCCAGGTGGGCCAGACTTTGAGGATGTCTCGATCGGTTTGCTTGTTTTGGTGGCCAGGCTCGTGGCCCTAAGGGGAGCCGCCAGGGGTGGTTGCACGGGCTCGATCGCGGCCATTTTGTGGGGATGTCTCAGGCGGTTTGCTTGTTTCTGGGCTCAACATCCTTCGCTTTCGGAGCAGATTTGGAGGATGTCTCGAGCGAGGCGCTAATTTTCACCACCCAGGTGGGCCAGACTCCAGGAGGCCCCAGGAGACCACATGAGGTACCAGGAGGCATCAGGAGGCCACAGAAAGACTCAAGAGGCCACAGGATGTCCCAAGAGGCTCCAGGAGGCCCCAGGAAGCTCCAGAAGGCCTCATGAAAGCCACAGAGGCCGACAGGAGCCACAGGAAGCGCCAGGGGAGCCTCGGAAGGCAACAGCTTGAGGCCTGGCGAGAAAGCCCCAGGACTTCGCTTTCGGAGCAGATTTGGAGGATGTCTCGAGCGAGGCGCTAATTTTCACCCCCCAGGTGGGCCAGACTCCAGGAGGCCCCAGGAGACCACATGAGGTACCAGGAGGCATCAGGAGGCCACAGAAAGACTCAAGAGGCCACAGGATGTCCCAAGAGGCTCCAGGAGGCCCCAGGAAGCTCCAGAGGGCCTCAGGAAACCACAGGAGGCCCCAGGAGGCAACAGGAAGCGCCAGGAGGCCTCGGAAGGCAACAGGAGGCCCCCTCAGAAGGGCACGACGTAATCCTTACCTAGGAGATGTTCCCAGGAGGTCCCAAGAGGCTCCTGTGAGACCCCAGGAAGGAGGTCCCAAGAGGCTCCTGGAGACCCAGGAAGCCCCAGTAGGTTTCAGGAGGCCCCAGGAGGCCCCAGGCTCATGCACAGAGACGCGCTCGTACTACTGAGGCTCATTCACACTCCAATTCATTCGCAGTTAGATTGATGTCCAGACCGTCACAACTGAAGCCTGTTAATATTCGAAAGCTCTTGCGCCTAGACATTCACGGCGGACAGGTCCATGCGAGTAGATGCACATATGGGGAGCTCCACGCAGTGAATAATTTTCCCAGCCCTCCTTCCTCTCCTCCTCCGGAGTAGGAGGGGAGCAGGCGGAGGAGGAGGAGGAGGAGGAGGAGGAGGAGGAGGACGCGTCTGTGAAGCGTCGTGCGCCTCGCTTTCATGTGGAGCAGCCTGCTGGGGGAAAGTCGGCTCCCTTCAGGTGGAGGAGCCCCTAGCGATTGTCCTCTGGCGAGGCGGCGTTTCGGCACACTGCGAGGATTCACGCGCAGTGAAAAGCACGCCTCCAGCCGGCAGGCCATGGCGGAGGGGTCAAGAGACAGCACGCTGGCGCAGACGAGGCTCGGTGCGAGCGGATCCTGGCGCGGAGGCCCGGTTGAAGTGAGATGCGTGAGTCTTGGCATCGCTCGGGCGTCGGCAATTTCTCTCGGCGAGAACCAGCGAGGACCATCCTGGACCATCGAGCAACAACAAAAAACACGCGCGAGACCGACACATGCACGGGAAGAGGACGTCCGAGCGACGGCAAGGCGATGCATCGGCGATGCGGTGCGATCCTCCGGCCCCATTTGCTGGGGACCCCATCTGGGAGGCATCTGCAGGCAGAGGGGTGGCGCGAGGGGGGCAGCCCTTCCAAGAAGGGCCAGGGGCCTCGCGGAGGGCAGGAGGCCTCCCGTGCTCGCCACCAAGCCCAGACACCCGAAGATGTGTGGGGTGCTCCAGGCAGGGCCTTGCCTTCGATGGGAGAGGCGGACAGCAATGCAGCGGGAGGGGCAGGAGCGCGGAGCAAGAATCCCGGCAAGCGGGCCCCGACGGGCGATCCAGCCCTGACGGGCGGGCCGGGCGGGCGCACCCTTTGTATGCGTGTCGGGCGGGCGGGGCATCGAAGCGGGCGGCTCCTCTAAACCCAATTCTGCCAACGCCCGAGCGTGGGCTTCCAAGCGTGCGACAGTTCGGCCGCAAATCGCGTGAGCCTGGTCTCCCCTCTCAAGTCCGTCTTCAGCGTCGAACAGCGTGGATTCGCGTCTGGGAGCTGCTGAGAAAGCGCCGGCTTAGCGTCGGCGAGCGTCGATTCAGCGTCGATTCAGCGTCGACTCAGCGTCGGTTCGCAAGAGCCGACACGATGGGATGGGAGGCTCCGATGAGTTGCCACCAGACTTCTAGGCGTCTCGGGCAGGTCAGGCGGACGGACCCACACGGACGGGTCGGGCGGGCGGACCCTCACTAAGCAGTTGCGGGCGGGCGGATCGTGCCAGGCGGGTCGTGTCGGGCGGGACATTGAAGCGGGCGGACTTCCAAGCAAACAGGCAGGCGGACCCTAAACGGTGATCGTTCACTTATTCATTGGTTTGCCGATCGGCGCGGGCCCTCGCACGCCCCCTCCCCCCCTCCCATGGAGGAGATCTTGACTGTTGGGGTCCCCATGGGACGCACTGCTGCAAACAGTCGGACTAAGCAGAGGTCGGGAGCCAGACCCCCCCCCCCTTTCCCAGAGGCGACGATGGGGGCGAATAGCCCAGGGGAGAGCAATCCATGTATCCAGGGGCGCCGATGATATGTGTCTTCGACAAGGCTCCCGGGCGAATGCGTGTAACGACCGCCCCTGGGCTATTCGCCCTTATTGTCGCCGCCGACTTCCGCCCAGTGTCGAAGCGCCGAATAAGAAAGTGGTGTTCACCTGGCGGGTCGGGCAGGCGGAGACCCTGACAGGCGGGTCCGGCGGGCGGGCGGGGCATTGCAACGAATCTCGCAAAGTTTGGGACGAACGAAAGGGTGGGATAGGAAAAGGGGGAGGTAAGGACATCTGCTGCATGCAGCTGGTTTCGGCCCCGCCGCCGGGCCCATTCCTCGATACATGGGCGCCTCCCGGCGCCGGGAGGCGCTGGGAAAATCAGCTACGTGAGCTGATGTTCTACCCTACCCTTTGCTATCCTATCCCCCCTTTCGTTCCCCCCGAGCTTGAAGTGCGCGATCCGGCGAGAGCACGAGTGCTGAGCAAATAGTGAGCAGAGCTTGCGCGAGAGCGGGATCGCTGGACGTCGGAAGCGCGACGCCTTGGTCAAATGCAAGGCAGTCCCAGGCGATAGCGCGATTCTTGCGGGCGTCCTTCAGTTTTGAGAGTGCAAAAAGAGAGCGCGAGCCCTGTAGGGTAGTGCAATGTACGTGGCCCAATTGTTGAAAAAAGAACGCGGCCACGAGGCGGCCATGGGCAACGACACGGAACATCCTCGCAATACCCATCACATCCTTTAGTTTCAAAAAATTTTGGCCTTCCAGGTGGGGTCCGAGTAGATGTGGTCGAAGGATCGCTCCGCTCGCCGATGCATCGACGATGCATCGACGATGCGGCTCGATGTGGAGCCACGCCGATGGCGCCGATGCATCGCCGACAAGGCCGATGCATCGCCGATGAATCGGCAAAGCATTGGCGATGCGGCGCGAACCTCCAACCCCTTCTACTCGGACCCAAGACCCCGACGTCAGTTTCTTTCATGATGTCGACCCCCAGAGCTCTCGACCCATTCACTAGGATTATATCGCACCAGGTCGCTACACTCTGCAGAAGTGGGAATTCGTTCCAAAAGGTTAGAAAATACTCCGCGAATATGTTTTCAAATAACGTTACAACATACTCAAAAAAACACATGCGGATAATGTTTAAAAAGCCATGGTGTTCGATTAACTATTCCATGTAGAGCGGCCTGGTGCGATACAAACCCACTCCTCCTCCTCCTCCTCCCTCCCACAATATACACCCCTTCCTTTTTCGTGGAATAAGTGAAGGGGGGGGGGGAGGAGGAGTAGGAGACTAATGGAAGGAAGAGGGGGGCCAGCAGCAACGGCAGGATGAATATATTGACTTCAGAACGCCCGAGAGAGCACCGTGCATTTCTTTTCGCTTCGCTGCGCCCCCGCCGAGACAGTCAGAGCAGGGCTTCGGGTATAATCCACGCAGTGGTGAATCGTATTGTTTGCATGGCCGTTTGCATTGTCTGTGAAGCAGTCGCCCCAATGATCTCTATAGATGCATTGTTGAATGGTGTTTCCGCCTCAGTTGTCGATTGCGTTGTATACGTATCATTAGAATGATGTCAGTTTCTGTTACTTCTGCGGCTGGTGATGAACGCCCGCCCCCCTTGTGAGGATGTTTCTGGTTGGCAAGTGTGTTCCCGAAGGTCCCTCGTGCAGATTCTTGTCCGTTCGCGGCATTGTTCGTTGTATTTCGCAATTGTAGTTCGGTTCGTTTCGGTTGCCCCCCTCGGATGATCACCCCCCCTCGTGGTCGGAGCCGCATGTGTTATGCGCGGGTGTGCCGTTCCACCGCGTGTCTGTGTACAACGAAGGGCCTTCGCATCGCCGATGCCATCAAGCGTGCGGGGGCTGGGCCACGATACGAGTTGACACGTCCGTCCAGCATCGCCTGTGTCGCCGCCCAGTTTCCATAGCCGTTTTGGCTGATTCAGTTGCTCATCCATATACGATTCGCAAGCTTCGTGTTTGCACTCCGTGTCATCAGTGTGTTCTGATTTCATATGGCCTCAGGGCCTTTTTCTTGTGTGAATGTATCACTGCGCTCTGTTATTTTCGTGTGTGTTCTGATTACTGGAATGGCTGACCAGATTATCCAGAGGCCTGTTCGGAGAGGAGGCGACCTTGCAGTGGCGAGGCAGGCCGCTCAAGAAGCAGCTAAGCGACGACGGCTCGAGAGACAGGACCTCCATGATTTCATAGCAGCACTGAAGGTTCCACCAGAGGTCAAAGCAGATGATGACACTGCGACAATACTGCTCCAGCCACCGTTGATCTACCATGTGGGCCGCGCACTTGCGCTATGCCGATCCCGTAGCCAGTCAGCCACACTTGATCAAGACGACGACACCATCAATGTGTATGATATTATGTTTGGCACTTCTGCTATCGATTTGTCATTTGCTACCCGGACGGCCCAAGCTGCTTTCACACAGGTGGGCCGCAATACAGTGGCCAAGCTTGGACGACTACTGGCGGCGTCCACATTCATGATCGACAGGTGTCGCCGCAGAACGCTGGCGAGTGCAATGTTCAATGATGTTCGGGTCCGCAACCTTCTCGTGGTAGATTCAGTGGGGTACGACGAGACACCTCTCACGCTCAGAGGCAGCAGGGGCCGCCACAAAGAGCTCGACATTGACCACGGTGTGTTGCCGAATTGCGTGCTGGCCCTCCTGCCGACCAACAGGGCGAGCGTCCCCACCAAGTTGTTCCAGACGCAACAAGAATATGCAATGCTACTGGGCACTGATGACGATGCTGGCCACACGCGCTACACGATTATCACTGGGGTGGTCGCTTCGCATATTCAGCCTCTGCACAGAAATACGCCAGGGTGTATATTTGCCGCGCTGCGGGAGACATCGGCAGCGACACTACCAGAATGCCATTTCGAGACGTGCACGCGGGTGGCCTCCGTCGACCGCCACCCGAGCAACCTTGTTGTAGAACGGAGGATATCTCGACACATGATGAACAAATTTTCGCAATGGGCGCCGCTGTTATTCCCGTGCGAGCAACACATGTTGCAGTCAGCCCGAATCCTCGCCACATGGCGGTTCAACGGCGCCATCAGTGGAATGATCAATTTAGTACTATCGCTCAACATCCAAGCTCATATGGATACATTCCGTCAGTGTCTCGTGGACACGCTGCGGTCCAGGTGCACGATCATCCATGAGCGGCCCAGCTTGGAGGTTGAGAAGCGCAGGAAGCTCATCTTACGTTGGTTCATCAACAGGAAGGCAGACACGCACACGGTGGTGCGCGCTTTGCTGGAGACATTGGCGACAGGGAATTGGGACTCCCCGCGCCTCGAGATCTATGTGCCCCCAGCTGAGCCATTCGACCAGGACCAGCTCTACGAGTTGGTATCCCGTGGAATCGCCAGAGCAATTTCGTATCGTAACTTCTCGATGTACCAGAGGAAGAAGTGGATGGGCGGCGACGAGGCCTGCTGCGACGTCGCCATCCCTCTGCTCCTGACGACGGATCTTCTCAAGGACGCCTACAACCTATTCTGTCGCCGCGTCGGCGGGCATGTCCACGCAGCCCCAGTCGATGCACCCGCTGCCGGGGCCGACCTGCCCGTGCTGATGGACGAGGCGGGGGCTGAGGAGGCAGCGGCGGCCGAGGATTGGCACGGCACAAACAAGCCCAAACGAAAACACAACGTGCTCCGAACACACCGCAAAACAATTGTTTCATTGCAGGCACAAGTGCGGGGTGTTTGGAGCACGCGTGTGCGTTCGTTTGCTTTTGCTTGCGCCGCCCAGGACGATCCCAATTACGACCCCAGGGGCAAGGCGCCAATTGCAGCGTGGGCGCAGGAGGTGGCGAAAAAGAGGAGGATCGCACAGGACTGGCTGTCTGGCACCCGCGGGTGCGCCCCGTGTTCACAGGTCGTCGCGCTCAAGATGATACTCAGCGTCGTGCAGACGATGCAGGCAGAAGAATTATTCATCGGGTCAAAAAAATGGGAGCAGAGAGAACGAGCTGCGGCTGCGCGTCGGGCCAGGAGTGGCACTTCAGGCATCCTGCGGGACTACCCGATCATCGTGCACAGCCGTGGCGACATCGAGACTAGAGCTTTCCGCCGCTTGAGAACGCTGCTCTTCTGTCCAACAATTTGGCTTGTGCTCCGCGAGACAGAGCTCACGAACAAGCTAAAGGTTGACGTATTCACAGGGTTGTGTGCCGCTGGAGCTCTCATCGAGAAATTAATCGCGCTGCCGCACACGCAGCCTCCCTTCAGTCTCTTCATGGTGCTCGCCCAACCGGAGCTGGCGGGTGCCATTCAGGCTACGCCCGCGTGCCAGTTGGACGCATGGTCTCGGCGGTTCCTTGCAGCCAACGACCTCGGCACAGATGTGGCGCGGCTGAAGCTGCTCGTCCACGCGTTGGTTATCCACCTCAACACGGACAGGCTCGAGGTCGACAACAGCCACCTCAGGAGAATCGTTACGAAGCACGTTCAGTGCCCCCAGCCATGCACGATGGACCTGAGCAGCAGATGGATGGGGACGGCAGTGCGTCAACATCGAGAAGTGCCTCTCAGCGGTCCCGCTGGCCACCGACCATCCAACGTCGACCAGGGCGACGACCTTCCAGCGAGGCCTCCGCGGGGCTCAGGCGGCGGAGCTTGGAGGGCATTCGTGAGGCATTCGGGATCGAACGACCTCAGGGAGGTCGGGAGGCTCTACCGCGCGCTGCAGGACACTGTCGGCGACGAGCTCCTCGAGACCTGCATCAAGGAAGGCCGCGAAGCCGCTGAGCGGAGGCGGAGCGGCCGCAGGGGCAACGCCTTTGGGCCATCGCGGAGGGACGTGGAGCGCCAGAAGTTCAAGGCGTCCCTCGCGAACAGAGTGGCGGCTGGCGGGGGGCAAGCTATGGACCCTGCACTAGACAGGCTCATGGAGGACGCAGTGTTGCACCAATACACGACGGATGAGACGATTGCTCTTGCGAATGGAATTCGAAAGTCAGCAGTGGCCCACCGCATCGCAGCTGAGAAAGCAGACGCTAAGGCACTTCATGATTTCAGAGCTGAGCATTCCCCAGGTTGGCGCCAAGCTTTGTGCCGTGACTGCTGCGCATTGCAGCCGCTCGCATCCAGCATGCACGCCGAGCCTGGGCCGCTGCCTGGCGTCGTCCACCTCCGCCATGACATACAGGCCTCTGCAGAGGATGCTCGGGATCTGGTGTCGTACATGCGTGCGATCGGGGGTTCCCAGACGGACCTGGCGCAGGCGATCGAGGACCGCTGGTCGTTCATGCACAGGGCGTACGCCGACGACGCCGAAGACGAGAAGTACGAGTCCTCGGACGACGGGGAGTTCTACCACGGCGAATGCTGGGGCTACGGCATCTGTCTCTGTGGCCCTAGGGGCGACATCGTGTGGAAGCTGCGGAACTCTATGTTGCTCGCTCTCCGCACCGCGTTCCCGCGGCAGGCAGAGCATGCGTCGAGGCGCAAGTTGTTGAAGGTGACGGGGGGTCTTGGCAAATTGGGTGTCTTTGTGGGTTGGCTGAAAGCAACAGAGATGATTTCTATGGTAGGTCGATGTTGCACGGGCGACTTGCGTGATCCGCCGACCCCCCATTACACGACTGTATCAACATCGGTCGACGGTGCGCGTGGGGCGTGGGCCACATCACCCCGCCAGGAACAGTGGCCATATCGATGCCAATAGTAGCGTCCTTGATGCTACTATTGGTATCGTTATGGCCACTGTGTGTAACGCCAGTTGGAACTAGACTGAGGTACAACACGTGGGCGAAACTGTACATGCACTGGTTTGGCACTGCACGCGCACGCGCAATCAGGAGGAGGAGGGGGGAGGCAGGGAAAAGGGGAGGGCGAGAGAGTTCAGGGGCAGGGACAGGGGCAAACACAGGAGGATGTGCTGAGTAAAGTTCTGGCCGCGCAGCGTGGGCAGAACTTCACTCGTCCAGAACTCTCGCTTTCTGAGTGTGGGAGGAGGAAGAGGGGGAGGGGGAGGAGGAGGAGGAGGAGGAGGAGCAGGAGGAACATCATCAGCAGCGCGGGCAGGACGGGGAGGAGGAGGTGCAGCTGCAGGGGCAGGATCATGAGGAGGAGGAGGGGGAGTACGTTTCACGACAGTTGCATTATGGCCGCACGCGGCGTCGGGCTGCGTATGCCCTCTGCGTCCAGTTACCCTCAGCTACATGCAGTTACAAGTTACCTTCAGTTATGCTAAGCCTCACCCAAATACATTCAGTCCCTCGCAGTTACACTCAGTTATACTCAGTGCCCCCAGTTCCATTCAACTCCCCCCAAGTATGTTCAGATCCCCCCACTTACATTCCGTTTACGCCACCTGCGTTGAGCGTTTCGTTATCACACCTCGCTTCTCTCAACCGCACGCGTTTCCAGATGCAAGCAACTGGTGGGGAACCTGAATGCAGCAGCGGGCACCTCACTATCAACGCCTTCCTTCGCCCGCAAGTGCCCCTCTTTCTTCGGCTATATCGCCTCATTCTTCCTCCTCCCCATACTTGCCTGCGGCCGTTGGTGCAATGATATGTGGGGAAGCAGATGATACCAACATCGACATCATTACCAGCATCATCATCACCCTCGTCCTTACCCGCGCTGTCATCATCACCATCATGACCATCAACCTCATCATCGCTATCATCGGCGTCATTGCATTGCTGCCGAACCGCCACTGTCGCCGTCACGGTACAATCGTCTGAATGGGGCTGCGGGCACCCACGCGCCCGCGCCGTGGAAATGCCCAGCAAGGGAATTATGTATATCATTGCTCTTTGTACATAGTTTACCATGTGCCATCGTCATCGCCATCGTGATCGTCAGCATCGTCGTTACCGTTGCCACCACCATCGTCATAGTCGCCACGGTCACCATCATCATCATTATTGTGATCGCCACCGTCGTCAGCATCGTCGTCGGCATCGTCGCTGCCATCGACGTCGTGGCCGCCGACGTCCTGCCAGGTCGCCAATTGCGTCGCCATAACCATCGTCGCCCGCCCTCCACCCCCCCGCAGCACTTCTTCATCTTCGCCATCGCCGCCGCGGCCTTCGTCGCCATCGCCGTCATCATCGCTATTGCGATCGCCATCGTCATCGCCAGCATCGTCGTTGGCATCGTCACCAAAATCTCCACCACCGCTATCAGCATCAACATCATCAGCATCGCCATCGGCGCCGTCATCGCCGTCGTCGCCGACGTCCTGCCAACTCGTCATCTGCGTCGCCACCGTCGTCGTCCATCCTCATCCTGCTCCCCATCACGCCACCGTCGTCATCATCGTCACTGTCCCCGTCATTTTCGTCGGCGCCGTCATCGGCATCACTCTCGTCATCGCCACCCTCGCCATAGCCAACATCGCCCTAATCGTCATTGTTGCAGCCATCATCGCCGTCACCGTCGCGGCCCTGACCATCGTCATCATTATTATGGTCGCCATCGCCATCGTCGCCGTCAGCGTCACAAACGCAATCGCTAGTATACGGGCTATCATCATGGGCATCACCACTGCCATCGTCGTCGCTGTCGCCGTCGCCAGGCCAACTCGCCATCTTCGTCGCCGTCGCCGTCCCCCCCCCCACCCCTGCTCTTCCTCCTGCTCATCCTCCTGTCTCTCCCCCACCCGTGCCCCTCCAACCCACTTCTCCCGAACTGCCCTCCCAAGGCGTGCGATGGCACCCTCTCATATCGGCCAGGCGCTTCGCATGCGCCTGCTCAATATGGGAGGCTGCCCAAAGCGCATCCAAGGCGTCCGTAAACCGAGCCGCGTCGAGCTCAACGGGCCCCCAAGATGCACCCGTAAGGTCACCGAACAGAGCCCGAGAGAGGCTCAAGCGAGGGGCATTGCCAACTGAGGCGTTGCCGACGCCACCGTTGTCATCGTCGGCATCGCCACCGTCCTTCTTGACGCCCCCACCGTAGTCATCATCGGTATCGTCGTCATCGCAGTCATTGCCAAAACCGTCATCAATGTTGTGCCATCGTCACTGCCACCACCATCATCACCAACATATGTATCACAATTGCTATCGTCGTCGTCATCGCCTTCCTGCCGAACCGCCGCCGTCGCCATGTGGCGGTTGCCTGTATGGGACTGCAGGCGTCGTGCCCCGTGGTAAACTTTAGAAGAGGACATGTAGTACCAAACTAACTCGGTGTACATAATATCCTCCGTGCCATCGTCATCGGCATCGTGATTGGAGTCGTCGTTATCGTCGTTCTCATCATCGTCATACTCGCCAGCGTCACCATCACCATCATCGCCATGATCGTCCCCGTCGTCGTGGTTAGCCATTGTCGCCGCAATTGTCTTCAGTACCATCAGTATCATCATTATGATCACCACCGTCGCCATCTTCGCTATCGTCGCCATCGGCCTTATCATCGTCATCAGCATAACCCTCATCTTCATCGCCATCGGCCTCGTCGCCACCGTCGTCCTGTCAACTCGTCATTGGTGTCGCCATCGTCAGCATCACCCTCCTGTCCCTCATGATCACGGCACCTTCGTCATCATCGACATCGTCCTAGCCCCGTCGCCATCGTCGTCAGTATCGTCATCGTCATCATGATCCGAACCGCCGCCTCCGCCATCAACATCGTCATCGTCCTCGGCATCATCATCGGCATTATCGTCGTGGCCGCAATCGTTCTTGTCATCGTCGTCGTAGTCGCAGCCGCCATCACCACCATGCTCATCGACATTGCCGCCGCCGTCGTCGCCAGCACCGTTGTCGGCATCGCCATCACAATCGTCATCCTCATGGGCATCATCATCATCGTCGTCGCCGTCGTCACCGCCATCGCCATATCCCGCGCCATCACTATCACCGTCACCATCCCCGTCACCGCCACCGCCGTCGCCATCGTCGCCGTCGTCGCCACCGCCAGCATCAACGCCATCGCCGCCGCCATCGTCGCCATCGTCGTCGCCACCGTCGTAGCATCGACGTCTCACATCTTGTGTCACGACAAGGGCCATGGGGGGGGAATTCTGTACACGAGAATTATGTTGTACAGGATTTCGCCATTTCGGGTTTTCCACGGGGGGGGGCTACAGCCCCGCTCGGATCGATTGCAGCGCGGCGCATGTCCGAAACCTGCTGGGCATATCAACTTCGAACGTGCGGCAGTGTGGTGCATGTTTGGGGGCTGCGTGCAACTAGGCTTAACTGGACGTGTGTCAGTGCAACTAAGTATAACTAGGTGTAATTGTTGTGCTGCGCCGCACCACCGCACGACCTACCATGTAATAGTCGTGCATTGGCCAACCCACCAAAGAGTCCCATGCCGCCAATGCGTCCTCCAGGACGGCCTCGTCGTTGCTAGATTCGATTGTTCCTTGCTCGGCGGCGCAGAGTCCGAGGGCGAGCTCGCTGAATTTTGGGGCTTGGCATATGATTCCAGATTCTGGCATGTTAGTTTCATGTCGCTGTCGCCCTTCGAGCCTGAGATGCAACTGATGGAGCTTGCCACCGAGACTGAGTCAACGGGCGCTGCCGCGAGCGCAGCCGAGATCGCTTTGAAGGCAGTGTGGTTTAAAGCAGGTCTGCTCTCAAACAGCCCCCGTAGTTTCTATAAGATTTGGCCCCCAGCCTTTCGGCATTCTAAGTGATCAATGTGCTAATTGGTGCCTGGGCAGATCGCACGCTCGAGCATATGGATACTGCGCACCACCACTACAACGCACCACGCGTCCGTGCATACACAGCATGCGCACGACTTTACCACTAACGTTTGGACGTGTACCACAATGCACCATAACAATCGTTACAACGCACGCGCGCTTAGCTGCCTACTAGTAACTAGTACACTGTGTAGGCGTGTAGACATATAGGCGATAGACAGAGCACGTGTGCGCCTGTGATGTGGGTCCAATCGTGTTTGCCCTGTCCCAGAGCAGGCTGTTGGCGAGTGGCGCAACCTGTGCCGCGTGGCCGACACATTCGAGACGAATCTGCGGTGGGATGTTTCTTTCATGGAGATCCAGTCGCATTCTCGCCCTGTGCCTCAGTTCCAGCCAGGCGTGGTGTTGGTGCGGCCCTTTGCCTCGCCCGCTGCTGGTGTTCAGGTGTGGCCCGCGCGGCCGCGGCCGCGAGGGCGCGGCGCTGGCCGCGGACGCGTTCGCGGTCGAGGAGAGGGCCGCGGGCGCGGCGGCCGTGGCCGCGGGCGAGGCCGTGGCGCAGCGGCCCAGGCCCACCGCGCTGCTCCTGGCAACGGCGACGAGGGCCCCTTCGAGGACTCGCTGGGCCCCGTCCCCATTGCCGACGCGGGGCCCGACGCCGAGGACGACCGCGACGAGGCGCTCTCGTCGAGTTCAGGTGCGTCTTCGGCCAGCGGCAGGCCACCGTATCGAGAGATGAACTCAGACGAGGAGTGGGAGTTGTTCGGCCCAGACAGCCCCGACTCCGCCGACGCCGTCGAGGGGCCTCAGGGGCCCGATGCGCCGAGTGGCGGCTCTCATCGTTCATCGCAGGAGCTGTCTGGGGTCTGGGGTTGAGGATTGGGGGATGTGTGACGTAATGCATCGGGTCGTGGTGATAAGTTCGATCTTATGTCTTATGCAATGAGTTCTAATTTTATTGGTCCGAGCTCTTGAGATGCCGCCCTGGTAATACATAGCGCGCATGAGAGAATTCGGTGTGTAACCACATATAGTCCCACTCCCACGCGAGCGTGCACGTGTTCCAACTGCACAACATATGCCCTCAAACAGTGTTTGCACGCGTCTTGGGACTTGGGGCCTCTTGGGTTGACCAAGCTTACGGTTTCAAAGGTCGGCCGTGCGTTGGCGTGCCCGGAACGCCCGCCCAGGAGGCGCCCGTTTGCGCAAGGCGGGTTTGCGATTGCATCGCCTTCGTGCCATAGCATAGCGCATAGCACCTTTCCCTCCCCTCCCCCTCGCACCTGCTTTCCCTCGCCTCTGCCCTTCCCTCCCTGCTTCCTCCTTTCACCCTTTTCCTGACCACTCCCCTCGCCCGCCCCTCCCTCGCCCTCTCCCCCCACTCCCCCCCTCCCTTCGCCGCGATGCAATCGAAGGCCGTGCGCGGGTCGCCTCCCCCGCTGCCTTTGCCCCCCCTCCTGCGCTCCAAAGGACTCGGACGCGTCCTCGGTGAGCTCGTGGGAGGGCGATGATTTCCACGAGGATGGCGGGGAGATCCCATCCATGCGTCTGTCGGCAGCAATCTGCCTGCCCAATGCCCAGCGCCCCCGCGAGCGCACCCGCGCGCAGAAACCATCGTGGAATTGCGTTTCTAGCCAAGGTAACGCCCACATTGCCAGCATTCGCACCCGAACCACCAGCGACAACGCTACCACGATGCCGACGCACAACAAACGCAACATCGCATCACCAAGACACAGCAACAGCAATGACACAGCACGTGCAACGCAATCACTACACCAAGACACCACAACATCATCAATGCATCCCGAGGTACAGGGTGCCTCCCCAATTCGGGGGGGGCAGCGGTCCCCTGCTGGACTCCATGGGCCTGGGGTCGGCGAGCCAACCCGAGAGCGACGCAGCAGCGCCAGGAGGGGCTGGCCCTCCTGGGCCAGATGTGCCAGACCCTGATGCAGCAAGCTCTGCCGCGCCTCTTTGCGCCCCGCCTGCCGCTGGCATCGCCGAGCCCCCTCCAGCGCTGCCAGGCCCATTGCCCGCTGCGCCAGCGCCGAGGGGCGATGGCGAGAGACTGCCAGCGACTGTCGTGTATCACCACGCCCACCACGGTAAGATTACTTTTTATTTGCAGGCTGTCGCCGATCATGGTTGTAACATTTTTGTGCGCCATAGTTTCGCGGCGTGCGTTCCAAGCTCTAAGCTTTGAGCTGCGCTCTCATGTTGTAGTTGATTCGTGGCGTTTCCAAGTTACAATTGGGTGTTCTCACTGGGTTATGCTGGGTATTCAAGTGTACCGTGTCTAGGGTCTAGGTAGCATGTAGCCCCGAATTGCAACTCGGTCGCATATCTACGCACGGCTTGTACACGAATGCATACACGGACAGGCTTGCACACTAGCACCAGGTCTCCTAATGGTTACGTGCCCACATGCTAGCACATATCTGCAAGTTGACTAAATGATCATATTCACAGGGCCAATATACTTCCAGCATTGCGCCTGGGGCGCCACTAAGATTGTGGCGTTGTGCGGGTCGGCAAGGTTTTTTCGAGTCTGTGTGTAGGCACCACCCAGGCTGCCGCGTCACTCGGTCGGCCACTGATCCCGTCGGTGCCAGGTTGTTCACCAACCCAGGCCAAGGCCGCCCTGTCGGCTACATGGCCGCCTGGCTGGCTGCGGGCGCCGAGCCTGGTTGGGGAGATGGCACGCCGAAAGGGAAGCACAGTAAGTTCAAGCCAGCGAGGGCCGACCGAATTGCTGCCAGGACCATCGTCACTGGTTCAGAGGTCGGCAGAGAGTTATGCAGGTGCGAGCGTGATATTCGCCCTGATCGGGGCGAGGAGGGCGAGGAGCCCAACAGCCCGATTTGATATGATTTTCGGATGCTTTGTTTATGTGTTTATGTTTTGATTAATGCTTATGTTTTGATTGAGTTGCAGTGATATGCTCGTGCGTTTCACCCATCCATATTCCCGCGCCGTTTGGGCGTGGCAGGAGCGAGGGACCTCGCAAACAGCTCGTGCTGCACCGTGTGGCGAGCCATGAAACATTGAGGCGTTGTTTTTCTTTCCCAGGCACGGGGTTGGGGGCCAAGAAGGGACATGTGGAGGGCGGGAGGGGGGAGGCAGAGTGGATGCAGAGGCCAACCGAGGAGTCAGATGGCTTGAATGAAAGATCCTCCCGTTTGCGTGGCCGTGGCCCTGTGGCCAGTGCATTAGGACACAAGGACAGTAGGGCGCTAGACACTAGGGCACTAGGACACTAGGACACTAGGACGAACACTGGGACCACTAGGACACCAGGGCACTAGGACACCAAGACACCAAGACAGTAGGACATTCGGAATGCACGTAATAACGTAGGACGACAACGTGTACACAAGGTTGCCAACTATAGCTTAAAATGCGAATACGACCCGTAACGACTCACAGGAAACGCAACGGGGCTAACGGTTAACAGCGCTCACAAGCTCCAAGGGTTCACAACGTAATCAGCACTAAGGTTGCATTGCATTCAAGGGTTAGCGGGGCGCCCGTTGGTGAAACACAAGTCATTCAATGTTCCACCCCACGACTGCCCTACAGGGGTCGGGGCCCGCGGGCCTTTTGAGTCCAGGCGCCTGCCTGGCATTTGTGACCGTATGCCGACCACCTGGGGGCGCAATGTGCTTGACTACCGAGCCTCGCGGGCCTTTCTGGGGCCCTAGCAGGCGAAGTGCTAGGTTTGTTTGGCATAGGGTCTCCACCGTCAAACTTGGTGTTTAGGACTATCCTGAAGCAAGCTGCGATGATCGTGATAGGTGTCCGGACCTTTTCCGATTTTCCGCGTTTTTATCAGACTATTTTTTTTATGTTTTTTGATAATCTTAATACCTTTAAAATACATTTAAAATTGTCAAAAAATGGTCGTGCGAAATGTCCGGACCATTTGCAATCGTTGCCCGTCGACCGCAAATGGTGCAACCACCATTTTCGACCTATCCCGTTCACGCGTGAATGACCAGACGGTGGTCTCTCACAACCACAGTCGATGGTGACGGCCACGGTTGTGCCCAACACATTATTGGGAAATGGCGTGGTCAAGGTCCGCTGCGTGACACGCATCTATCGTTACATTAGAACAACACCAACGGATATCATGCACATATCAATGGTCATCCATTGGCAATATATATTGTTGGTGTTGTTTACGTCATCAACACGGGTCAGCAAATACTAAATAAATACCCAAAACATTGTCAAACAATACCCAAATAATACCCAAAACATTGTCAAAACATGCCCCAAAAAAGGTCAAAAAAAGGTCAAAAAAAGGTCAAAAAATACACTGGCAGACAAACAACTAACATTGCGGCGCTCCTTCAGGGCGCTGCCACAACCAAACGAACCGCTCACAAACGAGAGATGGGCAGCTTTACGCTTGATTTCAACAGATATGCGCAGGCCAGCTCATGCACGTCATCGCCGTATGGCCCTCGTCGGATCGCCATCCGCTCTCCGTCGGTCATGAGTCATTATATATAAAGAGGTAGGAGGTACACAGCGGCGCCAGCGCGGGGGGGGGGGGGGGGGGCAGATGGCGCTCGGCTTGGGGGGCTGCCGAGACGGGCCGCCAGCAGCCAGCGGCCAGCAGCAGGACCGAGGTGGCGCGCGCAGGTGGGCCACTGGCGCGCGCGCCGCGGGCAGGAGGTCGGCGCGGCTGCAGATTGGGGGCCGACGGGGGCCGCCAGACGATGGCGCGCGCAGGTCGGCGCGCGAGAAGATGGACGCCGCGGGCAGGAGGTCGGCGCGGCTGCAGATTGGGGGCGGTGGGCGGGCGGGTCCACGGCAATTTCTCGGGCCTCGCGGGGTCTCGCTCGCGCTCCAATACGACGATTCGCAGGGCCGTCCGCCCGCGGGCGCCCTTGCAAAGCAGCCCGCTCATGCGCGCCCATGGAACGTCAGTCGGACGCGCCCCCCCCTCCCCCCCCCCCCATCTTCCCCCCTTCCACCCCCTCTCCATCGCGCCGCCGCCGCGCGCGCGCGGAGGCGCCTTCCTCTCCCGACATATCGCGGCAGCGCCAGACAGCTGGCGCCGCCAGGTGGCGGCCCTAGCGCTGCCCGCAGACCCCGCCCGACCCGTGCCCCAGCTGAGAAAGGGGGGGGGGGGGGGGCGGGGCGCGTGGGCTGCGCCGAGGCCGCGGCGCCGACCCTAGCCCTGGCTGCCCGCGCGGCCCCGCAGCCCGCGTCGCGCAGCTGGCGCACAGCGAGCGCCCCGAGAGGGCCGAAGAAGGCGCGAGGGGGGGCCAGGAGGGGCTTTGGAGGCGCCGCTGCCGCCGCCAGTGAAAGTGGCACCACCCAAGGTGTCGATTGAAGCCAGCCCGAAGTATAACACTGAGCCCAAGAGGGCCCCGCAAGGCTCCAGGAACGCATCAGGAGGGCGCAGCGAGTGTCCCAAGATGGCTCTTCCAGGTGCCGCGTTCGGCGCCCGTGAAAATGACGACTCCAGGAGGTCGCTCGAAGCCCTCCAGAGGTCTTCAGAAGGAGCCCAAGACGGCGCCCAGCGGGCCCCAGCATAGCCAAACAAGTGCCCCGAGAGGGCGCCAGACGGCCCCGAGGGGACAAGAGAAGCCCGAACGTGGCCATGCTGACCTATGAGCTGTATGAAACCTACAGTTTGATATAGCATATATAGCCCATGGCCCTCCTTGGCTGCCCCACCAAGCCTTCTCGGGGCCCGAATGGCACCGATGGGGGCCGCGCGGTGGCCCGACGGTGCCCCGATGGGGGCGCCCAGAAAGGCATTCGAGGTGCAGCGTCCAACGCCAGTGAAAGTGACATCCCCGCGCTGTCGTTTGCCCCCCCCCCCCCCTCCCCCCATGCCGCCACGCGCGCGCGCCGCGCCCCCCGCCGCTCGCCCCGACACCTTAAAATGCACCCAGGACGGCCCCGCAAGGGCACTGAGAAAGCACCGACACGGCCCCGTGCGGACCCTGCGAAATGCCGCGTTCGATGCCCGAGATAGCGACAACCCCCGAGAGGTCGCTTAAAGCCGCCCCGAAGCCCCAGGAGGAGCCCACATAGAACCTCAAGGTGTCATCGATCGCCTAGGGCCGACTCCAACATGCCACAGCATGGCGCGACATAGCCCGAGCGAGAAATAACGCGAGCCTCGGCGCCACCAAGCAAACGACATTTTTCCCTGCAGAACTAGCAGTTGGGGGGGGCCAGTGCGTCGCGCATTTGAACGCATCGCTGCTTCCAAGAAAGCCCAGCGCAGCCCGTGTCAACACCGCCGCGCGTTGAAAACAGGATTTGGAGAAGTTGCGCCGCTAGCCTGCGTCAGAGAGCGCCCGTAAGCGCCGCCAGGCGCGATGCCCAGTAGCAGGGGGGAGGGCGGCCCTCGCCCTCCCCCTCATCCGCCCCCTCCTCATCCCCTCATCCTGCGCCTCGCCATCCCCCTCCTCGTCTTTCCCGCGCCCCCATCACACTCGGGGTTCCTGCTGCCGACCTTGTTTCTAACGCAGCCCTTCCGAAGAGCTCGGGTCGCAAGGATGATGGTGGCCCCGCGTTGCAGACGGGCGCAGTCCGTTTGATCGCGCGCCTGGGAAACAATCGACAGCGAGGTCATGGCTCTCTCGGGCCCTAAGAAAGCCCCAATATGGCGCCCAGAGGACGCCGAAAAGGCCACCCGAGGGGCCCTTTTCAACGCCAGTGAAAATGGCGCCGCTCGAAGGCGCCCCGAAGCACCAGAAGGAGCACAAGAGGGCCCCGAGCGGGCCCCAGGACAGCCGCCAGTTTGCCCCGAGAGGGCCCGACAGGACCCTGAGAGACCCCCAGGGAAGCCAAACGGAGCTACGAGGAGCCACGCGCAACCAGCTGTTCAACGCAGCCCCCCCCCCCCCCCCGAGCCACCATGGGCCCTCTTGGGGGCGTGAAATCACTGCGATAGCCCAGAGAGGGCCCGAAAGGGTGCTCCGAGAGGGCACCAGAAGGAGCCTCCAAGGAGCCGCGCCCGACGCCCGTGAAAGCGACGCATTCGATGGGTCGTTGGACCACCCCCCCTTCCCGAAGCCTTCATAGGGGCCCAAGGGGGCGCCGAAAGGGGCCCCATGCAAGCCCCAGGGCGGCGCCAAGAGGGTCGCGAGATGGCTATTTCGGGGCGTCGCGTTCGACGCCAGCGAAAGCGACGTCTCCGAGGGGCCGCTTGAAGCCACCCCGAAGCACCAGGAAGAGCCCAATCGGATTTCAGATGGTATCGGTAGCTCAAGACGGCCACCAACATGAGACAACATGGCGCGCCTTGACCCGAGCGAGGCAACAACGGGAATCGCAAAGCCACCAAGCGCGCACCCGCGACTTCCCTGCATCATCAGCAGTTGGAGCGGACATCCGCCGCGCATTTGAAGCCAATGGCGCCGCCAATGTCGCCCAATGTAACCCAAACGAGCGCCGCCGCGGGTTGGAAGCGCGCGTTGAAGGAGTCGCGTTGGTGGCGTGCGCCATGCAGCGCCGCTCAGCGCCGCTGGGCGTGGTGCCCAATGGCAGAGAAGATGGCAGCCCTCTCTCTCCTCCTTCTCCGCGCCCGCTCCATCCTCCACTCGGGGTCGCCTGTGCGAGCGCCCCCAGCAGCGCATGTTGCCATCCATGTGGTTTGGCGCAGCCCCACCGAACAGCTCGGGTCGCACGAATTATGGCGAACATGCAAGCGCAGGCGGGCGCAGTCCGTCAGGGTGCGCGCCTGGAAACCAATCGACGGCGAGGTTTTCGACCCCTTGAGCTCCAGAGAAAGCCCCAAGACCGCGCCCAGGGGGGTGCCGAGAAGGCCCTTCGAGGCGTCACTGTCGACGCCCGTGAAAGTGGCGCCGCAGCGGGGTCGCCCGAAGCCCGCCCGACAAAAAAAAACGGTCGGAGCCCGATCGGGGCGCAGAGAGGGCCCGAGGCAGTCAGCAGGCCGCCCCGACAGCGCCCACTAATGCCCCAAGAGGCCACCGAGAACGCGCAGCAGGAGCCATGATGAGCTGTGCTAAACCAGCTGCGTAGGTTTGCTCGCCTTGGGCCCACCCCAAGGCAGCAGCGGGCCCATCGCAAAAACGGGAAACAACGCAGCGCGAGGGCTTCGAAAGAGCATGGGTAAGCCCCGAGAGGGCCCCGCGAGGGGCATCCGAGGTGTCACTTCAAACGCCCGCGCAATGAGACTTCTAACGGATCGCTGGAAGCACTCCCATGAGCCCATGGAGGACCCCAGCGAGGGCACCAAAGAACGCCGAGAACGCGCCGCGGCAGCACCGAGAAGGTTCCAAGAGGGCATGCCGAGGTGTCGCGTTCAACGCCCGTGAACGCATCGCCCCCCTAAGGGATCGTACGAAGCCCGCGCGGATCACCGAAAGGAGCCCGATGGGGGCTCTCGAAGGGCCACAGGAGAGCTCCGAGACGGCCTTGCGAGGGTGCCCAGGGTGCCATTCGAGGTGCCGCGTTGAACGCCAGTGAAATTGAATCGCCAAGGGGTCGCCCCAAGCCTTCCCGAAGCCTCGGGGGGGGGGGGGGCGAGAGGGCCTCCGAAGGGCACCTGGATAACTAAAAGATTGCCCCGAGAGGGCCCACGAGCTCACCAGAACGCCCCCCCCTCCTCCTCCCCAGAGAGGCACAACATATAGACATGAGCCTTGTTATTTCAAGCCAGCGGTGTAATCTAGCCCCCCTTGCGCCCCCTTGGGGGCCCCTTGGTGCTCGCCCATCTGTGGCATATTAAATGAAAAGGCACAGAGGGTGTCCAATGGGGGCCCCGAGAGGGCCCTGCGAGGTGTCGCGCTCAACGCCCTTGAAAGCGACGCCTCCAAAGGTTCGGCGCCGTCGTCGTCGTCGTCGTCCCCGCCGTCGTCACCAACATCGTCGTCGGCATCGCCCCCGCCATCGACGTCGTCGCCATCGGCATTCTGCCAACTCGCCACTTGCGTCGTCAGTAGCTTCGCCGCCGTCTTCCCCCGAATCACCACCGCATCCTCGTCGGCGCAGCCATGGCCCCTAT
Source organism: Prorocentrum cordatum (assembly GCA_963575745.1). NCBI lineage: Eukaryota > Dinophyceae > Prorocentrales > Prorocentraceae > Prorocentrum > Prorocentrum cordatum. The sequence goes on from CAUYUJ010022333.1 coordinate 66,277, forward strand.
CGCCAACATAATCGCGATTGCGATCGCCACCGTCCTCGTCGGCATCGCCGTCGGCATCGCCAGCGTCATCTTCATCAGCACAACAACCGTCACAGCCATTGCCATCATTTGCATCATCACAATCATCGCCATCGGCGTGGTCGTCGACGTCCTACAGCCTCGTCATCTGCGTCGTCATCGTCATAGTCGCCCTCCTCCCCCTCCTCCTCATGACTTCACTCTCGTCATCGTCGTCACAAGCCTCGTCATCGTCGTCGTCGTCATCGGCGCCGTGCTCGTCGTCGCCGTTCTTTCCGTCGCCATCATCGTTCTCGTCGTGATAGTCGCAATCGTCAGCGTCGCCGCCGCCGTCGCAGTCATGGCCATCCGCCTCCTCCTCCTCTGCATCATCATCATCATTAACGCAGTTGCCACCGTCGTCACCATCAACGCAACCACCACAATCACTATCACATGGACCATCCATGCGCATCATCATAGCCACCGTCGTCGTTGCCATCGTCGTCCGACCAGCTCGCCACCTTCGCCGCCGTCGTCTTCCTCCTACTCCTGCCCATCCTCCTCGCCCCCTCCCCTCCCGTGCCCCTCCAACCTCCGCCTCCCGAGCGGCCCACCCAGTGCGCGCGGGGGCAGCCTCTTATGTTAACTAGGCGCTGAAAGGGCACCTGCAATGAAGCCCCAGACGCCCCGCGTCGTCTCCAGGACATCCGACGCCCGAGCTAGGCAGAGCCCAGCGAACCTCCACTGCGCCCCCGCAAGGCCACCAAAAGGCGCCCAAGAGAGGCCCAGTAGAGGGACAATGCGAGCTTAGGTGCCCCGACGTCGTTGTCGTCATCGTCGGCGTCGTCACCGTCGTCATTGGCGCCCCGATCATCGTCATCATCTTTGCCTCCATCATCGCCATCATCGCCAACACCGCCATCATCATTGTCGCTGTCGCCATTGTCATCACCACCAGCATCAGCACCGCCATCGTCGTCGTCATCGTCTTCCTGTCGAATTGTCACGGTCGTCATGCTGCGGTCACGTGGGCGGGACTGCAGGCGCCGCGCCCCGTGGGAAACCCGAAAGGGGACATGTGATGCAACACTAAGTTTGCCAAGCATTTCCCCCGTGTCATCGTCGACGTCATCGTGATTGTCGTCGCCGCCGTTGTCGCTATCATCGTCGTCGCAATCGTCAACGTCGCCATCGCCATCATCACCATCATCATCCGTATCATCACCATTATCATCTTAACCATCGGCGTCGTCATCGTCGTCTTGCCAATTCGTCCTTTGCCTCGTCATCGTCATCACTTCCCTCCTCCCCATCACCGCGTCATCTTAGTCGTCGTCGTCATCGTCCTAGCCCCTAGCCGCCGCCATCGCTGTTAGCATCGTCGTCGTCATCGTCAGGATCGCCGTCTCCATCGCCAAGCTCAAAGTCATGCTCGTCATCATCATCTGCATCATCGCCGTCGTCGCAGCCTTCCGTGCCATCATCGTCGTAATCGTCACCAACACCATCATCATTACCATCGGCATCGCCGCCACCGTCGTCGTCAGCACCGTCGTCGGCATCGTCATCGTCATCCTCGTTAGCATCAGCATCATCATTATCATCACCACCATGACCATCATCATCGTCGTCGCCGTCACCACCACCATCGCCCTCGCCATCGCCACCACCATCACCATCACTGCCGTCGCCATCGTCGCCATCGTCGCCACGGCCAGCATCATCGTCATCGCCGTCGCCATCGTCGCCATCGTCATCTCGAACTGGGGTATTGACGAAGGTAGACGATCGACGTCTCGCTCTTTGCGGTACGACAGAGGCCAGATGGAAATTCTGTACAACAAGCTTGTTTTGTACAGAATTTCCCGTTTGAGAGTTTTCCACGGTGAGGTGCGCCTGCAACCCCATTCAGGTTAATGGCAGCATGGCGTATTTGTGCGAAGCGTGTTGGTAGGATCAGACTCAAACGTGCGGCAGTTCGGCGAATATCGGCTGAACTGCGTGCGACTAGGGACTAGGGACTAGGTGTAACTGGGTGTAACTTGTAACTATGTGTAACTGGGTGTAACTGGGCGGAGCAGTGTGCAACTGGGTGAAACTGGGTGCAACTATGCGTTGCTACTGTGTGCAACTGAGTGTAACTGTGTGTAGCTGGGTGAAGCTGGTTGTAATTGGGTGTAACTAGGTCTGTCTAGCATCTAGTCATCTAGTCGGAAGCGCTCTCCTGGCCTTTGCTGCGGCGCTCGTTGCCCGCACGCTGGTGGGCCCCGCGAGTCCCGAGGCAGCAGGGCACTCGAGAGTAGCGTCGCAGTCGCACCGCACGTAGACGAATATTATTGGAGACTAGGGCCCCGAGTGACCCCCGAGATTGGGCCCCGAGTGACCCCCGCACATGGTCTGGTCATCATCGCTCCAAGTGGCTGCCATGACGGGTACTTGTTCGTCTTACTTTTGCATTCGCTGCTGCACTGTATCAAGGGAAAGATGCTCTTTTTTTTCGACGCCTTCACAGCAGCCCATGGCCACGGGGCGCAAGTCCCAGGCGCCGGCCCGAGGGCCCTCGACCGCCGGCCGCGGCGCTGCGAGAGGCGGCCGCGGCAGGTCGCGGCAGGGCCGCGGGAGAGGCAGCGGCGCGGTCAGCACTTGCGATCTGTGCCAGCGCACCGACAGGGACTGAGGGCCAACAAGCACTACACACTTCTCATCCGTGTCCCTGTGTCCTGGCACCCTGGACCGCTGGCCCCCCGTTGGCTGCGTCTGTCGTGGTCCGAACAATGTTGCGGTGAGGCGTTCGGGGTTTCAAGGGCCGAATGCTCTTTGTAATCCTAGGCGCACCGCTTTTGGGCATGAGTTTGAAACGGCCCCGCTTTGAGGCTCCGAGCGGGGTGAACGATAGAGGCGTTCGGGTTCAGAGGGTTGTCGTGTTGTTTTTCACCTAGGACACAGGGATTGTCCAGAACGGCTGTGAGCTGGCCGCGCACCTGGAGGAGGGGGAGGTGGCTTGCGTCGAGTGCCTGACGTGGCTCCTGGAGAACGCACCTGTGCTGTCCTGGTCAGGGTTGGTCGCAGCTCAAGAGGCAGGGCAGTTGCGGGATTTATGTCAGCAGGGTGAGACGCCAGCTCAGAAGCAACCAACGAGGACGCCTCCCAGGACGCTCAACCTAGGCGACTCCGTCGACTGCGGCTTCGAGCTCTACGTGAAGTGCGCTGCGCTGACGGCCAAAGACGTGGAGCGGGAGTTCGGGAGAACGGCAAAAGCACTACACATCAAACCAGTTGAGATTCCATCTCGGCCGACCTCGTTTACTGTCTACTTGGTGAAGGCCTGCCCCGAGTCGAGAGGCAAGTATCCAACATTCAAGCTGTACCACCGCAGTAGCACCGTGGCCAGCGTCGGCTTCCTCAAGCGAGATGCCCAAGAGCTGTTCGAGAACCAGTCTACCGTGTTGTTTGGTGCTACTACTGCGGGCCAGGGTGGCGAGATCAACCTCGACCTCACGCCTGGCGCGCGCTCGTCCATCGCGACGTGGGCCGAGGTGCGGGACCGCGCTGACAAGATAGCGGAGAAGAACGCCAAGAGGACCCGCGCTGGATCGAAGATCGGCGAGCAGGACGACGACGACGGAGGGGGCGATGACATCGAGGTGCTTGACTTTGAGGATGCGGCCTCGAGCAGCGTGCATCCCTTCGACCCAGATGCCGCGGCTGAGTGCACTGGGGCCGCTTCCTCCAGAGCCGACTCCATCGATCATCAGCCTGGCAGCGCAGTGAAGAGGCAGCCGTCAATGTCGCCACGTGACATGGGTGGTAAGCCTTTGAAATCTTCAAGGACGGCCGCGGCGCCCACCGACAGTTACGAGCCCGAGAGGCAGAACCCGCACACGCTCGGCACAGTGGACTACTGGGTCTGGGAGCTGGCGTTCGAGAGGGCCTTCAACGGCCATAAGAATGGGAGAGCCGAGAACCAAGCTAGACAACTCGTCCAGAAGCTCACGGGCACGGAGCGCCGCACGCTGCAGACCCACCTGGAGCTCTACAACAAGGCGAAGCTGTTCGACGAGAAGGCTGTGGCGAAGGTGCCAGACGGGGAGCTGATGGCCTCATGGGAAGTCCTACGAAAAGCAGGCGCCACGCTCACGCAACGGGCTGTGAAGGCATTGGCCAGGAGGACTGCCATGAACGCTTGGCAGGACATCAACAAGGCCGACCTGGACACGGACAAGATGAAGCAGTTGCTGGTCGGTTTCATGGAGCGGTGTCGGCCGTGGGGCTTCACCGCCAAACCTCGGGATGTGGCGAACCCGTGTGCAGTGTGCTTGGTCGATGGGTGCACGTCCGACGCCGACGTCGCGAACACCTTCCTGGAGATCGCCGTCGCAGACACCCTCGCAGAGTGGCTCACGGCAGGCCCCAGCGCGGCTGACAACGTCAAGCTCTACTGCGAGGCAGCGGACCTCGTCCTCGCATCATTGCCCGAAGACGCGGAGCTCGGCGACCACTCAGCTTCAGTTTACCTCGAGATGACTTCGGCGATCCGAGTGCTGACAGCGATGCAGGCGACGTCCTTGACAGCGGACACTGACATGCAGGTGTACGTGGACGCAGGGCGCTTGGAAGCTGAGGGCCGACGCACCACTGGACAGCAGAGCGTGCATCAGCTCGTGGGCCAGGCGCTCCTGACGAGCGCCAACGACTTCTGGGCTAAGAAGTTGAAGTGGATGACGGAGCACGCAGATGCAGTCACGAAGAACGGCGGCCATGTGAAGTCGGCCATCGCCGAGCTGGAGCGGATGGACGCTAACCCGTCGGAGCAGCGTGCCAAGCTGCTCAAGCGCATCGTGGACGACGTACCGTACTGGGAGGCCGCCATGTACACGGGCTGCGCTGACGAGTGCAAGGCCATGGTCCTCAACAGGTCCATTTTGCAGTGCAAGGCGCTCACTTCTGATGGCGAGGTTCGGGGGTGGTGCAATACGCCCACTTGCACTCCTATGTCCAACCCCCGTCGGTGTGTCTAAGGGGTACCAGTAGCTAGGACTAGCGACTACTGACTAACAGCTAGTAGTGCACACCGATAGGGTTGGACGTGGGAGCGCAGGTGGGCCCATTGCCCCACCCCATAGGGCAACGGCGACATCGGCACGGAGGGCGGCGCCCAGACGACGGCGGTGACGATCGCTTACAAGGAGTTGTTCAAGGACTTGTCCAACGTGTTCGCGGCGGACGAGCAAGTGGAGCGCTGCTCTCGTGCGCTCCAGTCCAAGATAGCGGCCATGGACCTCGGCGTGAAGCACGAGATGTTAGCAGATGCGTTGGCCACGTGGAATGATGGTGATAAGGAGTTGACTCACCGTCTGAAGGATGCGTTACACAGCTGTCGCATGAAGGCCCTGCCCGAGAAGCTGCAGGAGTCGTGCAACTCGTTGTTCACCTCCATCATTGTCGACCTCTTCAAGGGCGGGGCCGACTGGACTACGAAAGAAGGCTTCCTGTTTGAAGTCTTGGAGCTCTTAGCGCCGAACGTGCCGCGTTCATCGGTGGATGCTTCAACGGGTGTGGCAGCGTGGCTGGGCGCTGCTTGGCGCGTGGCGCGCGTCCAGACAACGCTCGCGCAGGCGGAGCACCACGTGGAGGAGGGTTTGCAGGATGCTACGCCTGCCGACGTCGAGCGCCACGCCAGGGAGTTGACTCGGGCCGTCCAGAAAGCGAACCACAACGCCCGCAGCACTGCCCTTGAGAAATTTCACGTTGGCGCTTCGCTGCAGGTGGCTGACGCCGTGAACTCTGCGAGCGACCTTGTCCAGAGGGTCGGGGCGAAGATCGTCGGCGCCCTGTGCGAGAAGACAAGGCTTGGATGTGCGTCACATTATCGCTCCCCTATCGTAGCCGCCCCCGACGTCATTTTGGCTCAAGCTGCTTTGGCTCAGCGAGCCAAACCAGGGTGTATGCTTCGCTCCAGCCCGTTCGCCGCGATTGCCGCCTCGCTGGGCGCCTTCGTCGGCTCGTGGCTGGGCTCCCCTGAGCCGGCGCCGCCGGCTGCCGACGAGCGCGTCGGCCACTGCACGTGGGAGGAGGCCGCCTGCCCTCCTTGTCCCGCGTGCGCCCCGCCGGCGTGCCCGGCGTGCCCGGCGCCTGTGGTGCCGGCGTGCCCGGCGCTGGTCGCGCCGGCCTGCCCGTCGCTCAGCTGCGGAGGCGGCTGGTCGGGCGCGGGGTGGGCCCTCGGCGGCCTTGTCATCGGCGCGCTCGGCCTGTACGGGGCCCGCGCCTGCCGGCTGTGGGGTCACGGCCGCGTCGCTGGGGCTGCCGCGGGCGGCGCCAGCTTTGGCGAGGGCCCGGCCGCCGCCCTCCAACCTCTCGAGCCTGGCCGTCCTCTTCGTGCTGCTGGGAGCCCTCCTCTGGCGCTCACTGCGGCGGGCGCGACCTCGCCGTCGGGTTCGACGACACCATCGGAGGTTGAGACCTGGCGGCCGCGGAGCCGCAAGCTGTGATGGCACAAGTGGCGCTGGACATCGAGCCGCCCCAAGTGGCGATCAACTACGACGACGACCCGAACTTTCGGTGGCACCACCGCGTATTGCTGGCAAAGCTTCCAGATGGCGCGAAGTGGGCGGGGGCGACGCCCACCCACTCGGTGCAGGTGATCGACCTCGCGGGGCACCAGGTCGTCCCCCTCACGCGGGGCTGCCCGGTGCCCGACCGGGTTCGGAACAATGTGTTCCTCTTCGACCCGCTCACGGAGGAGGAGCTGGCGGAGCTGCAACGCCAGGCCACAGCGCTGGCGGGGCTCTTGGGCGGCGTGGTGCCCGCTCCTGGGGCGGCGCAGGCGCAGTGGGTGGTGGCGGACCCCGGCGCCGACTCGTTCGGGGAGGCCGTGGCTGTGCCGATCACCCTCAACCCGATGCGGTTCGTCCAGAGGGGCTCGGCCGCCCTGGCCCTGATCGAGGACAACAGGTGGACGGCCGTCGAGCGGGTCCAGATGGCGGACCTGAGCGCGTGGATCGAGGAGAAGCGCTCAGGGGCCGGGCGCGACCCCAGGGCGCTGGCGATCGAGCGCGATGCTCGCGGCCATCGGGCGCTCAGCTTCCGCGACGCCCTCGCGGAGATGAAGGAGCGCCGGCCGCCTGCCGCTGGTGCTGCTGGCTCTGCGGGCTCGGGGGCGGCGGGCGACGACTGGCCCTTCCGCGGGCCATCGGCGGTGGTCGAGCTGCTGACGAACATCCGCGCGAGCGGGGAGGACCTCTCGGCGTATCACGAGCACTGGGTTCGTATGAGCGGGATCGCCAGGGAGAGCGCGGTCTCGCACCATCACGCGTCGCTGGTGTCCATCCTGCACCACCTGGTGTGCTTCGACCAGGTCGACGCGTACCAGCTCGCGGGCGCGGAGGCGCTCGCCAGGAGGGTGCTGTTCCTGGAGCGGGGGGTCCACCGCAACCCCAAGTCGCCCGACTTCAGGGGGCTGGAGGTGATGCTGGCGAGCCGGCTGGACGTCGGCTCGCCGGTCACGACAGGGGACTTCGCGAAGTTCATCGCGGAGGAGCAGAAGGCAGAGGCGTTCACTTTGAAGCAGCAGAGGCTCTTCGCCGAGGAGACCGGCAAGAAGGGCCTGCCTGGAGGAGGCAAGTAGCAGGGGGCAGGGGACGCCCCCCTCCCCAGGCGCCGCCGGTGCACGCGGGCCCTCGGCGGGCTGGGCGCTGCACGGGATGGCGCTGCGTCCTCCTCGGGGCGTTTTTCCTTTGGTGCTGCCGCGTGGCGCCCGAGGGCAACGGTCGGCCTCTGTCGCCGACGAGTTCGGCGCGCTGGACGGGACGGGGCGGGAGCTCGCCATTGACGCGGCCGCCTCGCTCAACGCCCTGGCCGGCGCCCGGGCCAAGGGTCTTCCGCCGCCGCGGAGGCCTGACCACCACCCGCCAGGGGGCCAGCTGCCGCCATGCCAGCAGGCCGTCTGGCGCCGCCTGGCGACCACAGCCGCTGCGGCTGGTCCCAGGCCTGACGAGTATGATCTGTGCCCGGACGGGGCGCTCAAGGAGATCCTCAAGACAAAGGACATGTACGACCCGGACGTCTCGCTCAGCGTCGCGCCGTACGACAGCACGAAGCTCACGGTCACTCGAGGAGCCCTCCGGCCGCGGGACACCGCGGACCTGGTGGACGACGAGGCCCGCGAGTTCCTGCTCCACCCCGAGCGGATCGCCCTCGGCTCCGACGAGCTCCCGGAGGAAGCGACCCTGCCGCACTGGGACCAGCGCCTCCTCCGCAGCCGCCACCAGCTGGACGGGCTCCTCGAGAAGCTGGAGGCGGCGGGGCTCATCACCTACCGGAGGAAGGTCATCTCTCGAGCAGGAATCTTCTTCGTGCAGAAGAAGACGGGGATGCTGCGTATGGTGCTGGACTGCCGGCCAGCCAACGCGCTCCACAGGCGAGCACCCCACTCGCGGCTCGCCACCAACAGCGCGATGGCGTCGCTGGTACTCGACCCGGCGTACGGGGGCGAGCCTGCCGCGGACGGGCCCTCGCTGTGGGGCGCCTCCGTGGACCTGCAGGACGGCTTCTACCAGTTCCTGGCGCCGACGGTGTCGCACTACTTCGGCCTGGGGCGCGTCGGGCTCGCCGGCGACGTCGGCGTCGACGCCGTCTTCGACCCCGAGGTCGGGCACGACGTGCCGGTCTCCCCAGAGACCCCACTGGAGGCTTGCTTCGGCGGGTTGCCGATGGGGTGGAGCTGGGCGCTCTACTTCTGCCACAGCGCCGTCTCGCTGGCGTGCAGACGCGCGCAGGAGGCGCTGGGCCTGCCGTCGGTGCTGGTCGGGGACAGGCAGCCGCCGCCTCCGCTGGGCCCGGGTGTCGCGGTCTGCGCGCCGTACGTGGACAACGCCAACGTCCTGGGCTCCGACAAGAGCACCGTGGCCGCCCTGCACCAGAAGGTGGTGGACGAGCTCGAGAAGGCCGGCTTCGTGCTCCACGAGCGGGTGGACCCGACGCAGGACTTTGAAGCCATCGGACTCCTGTTCGACGGGGCCCGGCGGTGGATCCGCCAGAAGCCGACGCGTTCCTGGCGCCTCTGGCTGGCTCTCGGCGAGGTGCTGCGCAGGAGGTCGCTCTGCCGGGACCACGTGCGGCAGCTCCTCGGCCATCTCGCGCACCACTTCAGCCTGCGGCGGTGCGCCCTCGCCTGCTTCGGCGAGGCGTACAGGTTCGTGGGCACTGGTGGTCGCGACGTGGTCCGGCTGCCGCCCGCGGTGCTGGACGAGCTGGCGGTTGCCCGTGGGCTGGTGCACTTCTCGCACGTGGACGTCGCGGCGCCCATGCTGCCCCGCTGTTACTGCAGCGATGCGTCGACGGAGGGGTACGCGCTTCACTGCGCCGAGGCGTCGCCCGCCGAGCTCTGGCCAACTGCGGTCTGGCGCGAGCGTTGGCGCTTCGTGGAGCCGACGGACTCGACGGCCCAAGCCGACCTGGAGACGCTGCGCGGCTGCCTGGTGGCGGGCCCCCCGGCCCCCGGCTCGTTCTCCGAGTGGGTCGACGAGGAGCTGGACTCAGCGCTCCAGCGCGAGCTCGACGAGCGGCCGGGGGTCGTTCGCGCGGGCGACCGGCACCACGGCAAGCAGCCGCGCGTGCAGCGGGAGGTCACCGGCCTCGTCCCCATGGTCGCCGACTCGTTCGTGGAGCCGAGGCGGTGGAGGCGCCTGGTGGTGGGTCGCTGGAGGCGGCAGGCCGCCATCCATTGCAAGGAGGCGCGGGCCGCCCTCCTCGGGCTCCACCGCGAGCTGGAGCAGCCCAGCTCGCACGGCCACCACGTCCTCAGCTTCGGGGACAACCTCGCGGAGACCCTCGCCTTTGATCGAGGGCGGGCGCGGGACGCGGAGCTGCTGGGGCTGGTACGACGCGCGGCGGCCGCGCAGCTCGCCGGCGGGCTGTACTGGCACCGGCGCTACGTGGAGACCGACAGGAACCCGTCCGACGAGGACTCGAGGCTTGCCTACCAAGGGTGGCTGCGCCCTGGCCAGCGCGTTTCAGGCGCAGGCCTTCGCGGGCTTCCCCTCGCGGCCGCCGTCGGACCAGAGTGGGAGCGGTCGGCTCCTGAGCCCCGGGGCCCGCGCGAGGCTGCCGCGGGCGCCGAGCCCAGGGTCCTGGGACCGTCGGCTGCCTCCCCCGGCGTCGACCCCGAGGCGGACCACGACCGACAGCAGGACCCCATGGGCCGCCCGGTGCGGTCAGGAACCCTGCGGGGGCCCCCTGACGGCCGGGCGCGTGCTGGAGGCCGCCGAGCCCCTGACGTCGCTCGGGCCCGGCCCGCCGTCGTGGAGCTCTTTGCCGGGTGCGGGCGGGCGACTGCCGCCGCCGCCGAGCTCGGCCTCCGCGTCGCTGTTCCTGTCGATGTGCGCCATGGTCGGCATCATGATCTTCTCAATCGGAAAGTTGCTACAGAAGTTGTGCGGTGGATTCGGGCGGGGGCCATCTGGGCCGTTCTGCTCGGCACGCCGTGCACGGGGTGGACACCGGCCCGGACTACTGGGTTGGCTTCTCCGCCTTCGACGAGGTGCGTCGATTTCACTGTTCGGATCCTGGAGCTCTGCTACCGCATGGGCGTCCACGTGGTGCTGGAGAACCCCGCTCGGTCGCGGCTGTTCCAGCACCAAGGGATCGCCCGAGCCCTCAGGAAGCTCGGCGCCGCGCACCTGGTCTTCGACATGTGCGCGTTCGGCGCCCCCTGGAGGAAGCCCACGGCCATCGCCACCACCCTGCCCTCCGCCGGGGGGCTCGCGCGGCGCTGCCCGTGCCCCGGGGCGCCGCACGTCCGGCTCCAGGGGAAAGTCCGACTGGCGGGCCAGCCCTCGGAGTGGCGCACCGCCTACGCTGCGGCGTATCCTCCTGAGCTGTGCCGCGCTCTTGCAGACGTGCTCGGGCATGCCGCCCCGCCGAGAGCCTGGCGCGAGGCGCGGGAGGCTCCCCTCGCCGCCTGCTGGGAGCGACGCCTGGCAGCCGCGGCGGGCGTCGAGAGCTGGCCCAGCGGGCGACGCGTGGACCTCGCGCCAGTCGGGTCGAGGTGTCGGCTCGGCTGGGAGGGCGCGATCGAGCACTGGGACGGGGACCACTGGACCGTCGAGCTCGAGGCCTTTGCCGCCCATCGCCGAGCCCGACGAGCAGCGGCGAGAGCGGCGGCGCCGCGCTGCCGCGCGCGAGCGCTACCACGGGTCCGAGCCGGGCGTCTGCCGGCGGGCGGCTGTGCGGCCTGCCACGGCATCGGCTTACCGCCGGGCCTTCTCTGACGTGCGGGCCTGGGCGGGCCTCCACGGGCAGCTGCCCGCCACCGCTGACGGGTGGGACCGCGTCCTCGACGGCTACCTCGACATGCTGTTCCTCCGCGGCGACAGCGTGAGCGCCGCCCGGTACGCCGTGTTCGGCACGGCCTACTGCATCGGGCTGCCAGCCCGATCGCCGGCGACGCTCCCTCTTGCTCGTGCTGCGCTCCACGGTTTCGGCCGAGCGAACCCCGACAAGGTCAGGGACTCGTTGCCGCTGGAGATCATCTGGCTCTGCACGGACTTCTGGTTCCACAACTGCGGGCACATGGGCAAGGTGGCCGCCGCGGCAGCCTGGATTGCTGTGGACTGCTACCTCCGACCGACGGAAGCCCTGCAGCTGGCCGCTGACCGCGTCTCGCTGCCGCGACGGGCAGGAGACCCAGTCGTCGTGACGGTTGCGCCAGCCTCGCAGGATGTGCCCGCGAAAATTTCCCAGTATGATGCTTCGACAGTAGTGGGCGCTCATGATAGGGAGTGGGTCTCCAAGCTCGTCCTCACCCTCGCCCGATCCTCCGCCTCCGGTCCTCTCCTCGACCTCTCTCTCGCACAATGGGAACAGCTGTGCCGCCAGTTTCGCCGAGCCCAATTTTCTGAGAAGCTTCCCCTCACGCCGCATGCCTTTCGGCATGCTGGTCCTAGTCATGATGCATGGTGGTTTAAAGATGATGCTGACAGGCTCCAGGCTCGAGGGAGGTGGCTCAGCCGATCTTCTGTGCTGCGTTATTCGAAGCCAGCGGGGATGCTTCGCAATCGGTCCTCGCTCTCTCGCCAGCAGCTGCAGCTTTCAGAGAAAATATCACAGCGGCTCCCAGCGCAGATTCTTGAATATTTTGGCCCTCCCGTGTCTCGCTCTGCTCGACTCCCACCCTCGGCTAGCCGCACCAAACGGAAGTTGGGTAGTGTGGGCACGTGCAGGTAGGCCTCGACGAACTGGGCCTCCCTGCATCTTTCGGGGGCTGTCGCCCCCCTCAGGAGTCTGCGCTGCCGTGGTGAAAAGATGTTCCTTTGGTCAGTTTTGAATTCCTTGGGCTTGCGCCCATCGCCGCCCCCCGGTCTCGCGTCGGGGTTACAGCCGCTCCGCGGGGGGAAGGCGGTTTGGGGCCGGCGCGATTGGATGTGCGTCACATTATCGCTCCCCTATCGTAGCCGCCCCCGACGTCATTTTGGCTCCTCCTCCTCCTCTCCTCCGTCCACTTCTGTATTCTATCTCTGCTGGAGCCGCTGCCAGGGCACGTGCAGGTAGGCCTCGACGAACTGGGCCTCCCTGCATCTTTCGGGGGCTGTCGCCCCCCTCAGGAGTCTGCGCTGCCGTGGTGAAAAGATGTTCCTTTGGTCAGTTTTGAATTCCTTGGGCTTGCGCCCATCGCCGCCCCCCGGTCTCGCGTCGGGGTTACAGCCGCTCCGCGGGGGGAAGGCGGTTTGGGGCCGGCGCGATGGACTTCACGAACCTGAAGAAGAGCGCTGAGGAGGCGGCTGGCGTCGCTGAGTTCAAGAAGGAGTGCGACAACTGTACGACTCTCAATGCCGCGCTCGACCTCTACCGCCTCGGTCTGCACGAGGCGCCCGTCAACGAGTGGCTCGACCAGACGTGCACCATCGAGGGGGCCTTGACGACAGTGGCGGGCAAGGCGACAGAGTACTCGCTGCCAAGCTACTCCACCGAGGCGACCGCAGGCATCACCGAGGAGATCGCGGTCATCCGCGCGCTCTGCATGAGCGCAGAGCTCCTGAAGGCGTTCGGCACGGAGTCGCTCCAAGGTAACAAGATAGCCATGCGCAACAGCTGCATGAATACCCAGTCCAAGCTCAGGAAGTTCGGCATCCAGCCTGAGTCACTGCCGCGCGTCGTGGTGTCGCGGTACAGGGATGCGCTCAAGATGCGGTGATCGAGTACTGAATCAGTTTGCCTTCGACCCTGCTGAACTTTTGTGGGTGCCAGGGCCTGCGACGACAGGCCCGCGCCCCCGCAGCGTGGCGACCAGCGCTGCGTCACGGGCCCGCCCACGATGGGGCACGGTCGCGCACGGCCGCGGCGCGGGGCCGCGTGCCGAAGGGTGAGACAGGATCTGTGGATGTAACACTGCCTGCGCCAGTGTTGGGAAATAGTATCCGTGATTTGTTCGTGCCCCCCTGTCTCGAGGAAGGGGGGCGTTGCCCCTGAGGTCTGCCTGATCAGGTGCGGTGCGCGAGAATGTCTATTCATATGTATGTTCTTGATGGTTACACAGCATGCCCGTGCTTCCCATTGTGTGTCCTTCGTATTCGTGGGCTGTCGCCCTTCTCCGCCTGCCCCACACCCAAGGGTCTTGGAGCAATGGGTCGGCGTTCGGCGTCGGATTGGCCACTTGCAGGTGGTTTCTGTTGATCTGTATGGGGCGCGGCCGATTCAGGACTCGGATCTTGGAGCCCACTGTGTTTCGTTAAGGGCCTCGGTCTTGGGGCCCCGCGCTGGATTTGCACTTCGGCGCGGGGCACTGGGTGACGGGCCTCGGCGTGAAAAGCCGCGGCCAGTATTTCAATGGGGGATTCCTTGCGGCCTCTGGTAGCGTGATTTGGGCATCGGGGATTGGTGTACAGGTTTTCTCTGGGGTTGCAGCCCGCGGACGCTACGGTGTCAGGGCTTCGGCTCTGTGGGGCCAGTGTTTTTGCTGTCACTTCGGGCCTCTGGGCTCTGGGCCCCTCTTGAAAGACTAGATCGGTTTAGTCTATTTCTTGTTTTCCGAAATCCTCCAGCGCAAGATCCCACCGTGCACGATTGCACCCGTTTGGGGAGGTGTTTCGGTAACACCTGGAACAATAACACAAACACATTCGAAGTGGCCTTATCCACTTCTTACGATTACTGCTGCACTCTGCCCCGAAAAGGTTCATCGCTCGCACAATGCGTGGGGCGATTGGAAAAAAACATTGGTTTTATGATGTATGTTTAGACTATTTTTTGAGTATTCAGCATAGGCGTTTCCCCCCCCCCCCCCCCTCCTATATTTTTAGAGTATTTTTCATATAATTATTGTTTTGCAGACTGTAGCGGTCATCGGGTAATATAACACTAGGACAGGCTTTTCATCCTGGGTCGCTCTTTGACGGCCGTGGGGCCCCGCGAGGGCCCCGGGAGGCCGAACACAGAGAACAACGTCCTGTCATAATTGTTTCATTTCCCGAGGGCGTCTGGGACCCCATCCAGGATGCCTCTAAAGTAAGAGCCCCTGCGTTCATGCACTGGTTCGGGAAGGATCGAACGCACGGCAGAGGATCAGGAGGGAGACATAGTCACAGACACAAATGATTGTCTATTTCCCGGAAAACAGTGGTAACTACGGGAGGTGGTGGTCAAGACGAAACTCAAGAACATATTGAAAATGTTGGGAACCCCTGGATTTGTGTCTACTTATTCCCAACCCTCCTGTATTAAGTTTTCGTTTTGAAAAGAGCACTGCGGTCGCACACCTCCTTCACCCCCTCTCCTCCTGCCTCCCCCCTCCTCCTGCCTCCTCCTGCTCTGCTTCCTGGGTGCCTCCGAACTGTGCAACTGTCGCCACTTTTGCGGGCTCATGGGAGGCACAGCGGGGTCGGGGAGTAAACGGACCATTTGAGACTTCACTGCTCCCTGGGTGGTTGGGAATTCTTCAGCTGTCGCCACTTCGCGGGCTCCTGGGAGGTCCAGCGGAGTCGGGGCACCCACTTGAGACCTCACTGCTCCCTGGGTGGCTGCGAATTGTGCAAGTGTCCCCACTTTCATGTGAAACTGGCAGGTCCAGCGGAGTCGGGGGCCACGCGCACCCAGACGAAACCTCGCTGCTGCTTGGAATGCGGCGAATTGTACAATTATTGCCACTTTCGTTGGCTTCTGGGAGTTCCAACGGAGTCTGGGACCACGCGGGTCCAGCCGAGACCTCGCAGCTCCTAGGGAGGCTACGGCATGTGCAATTGCCGCCACTGTCGTTGGCTCGTGGGAGGCACGGCGGAGGTGAGGGCGGCGCAGATCGTGCATATCTGGCGATGCGTTCTTTCGTGTGGAGCGGTCAGGCAAGTATTCGCCTCGCGTGGAGAAGGCTTTGGGCACCTCTCGGGTCATTTCTGTGCCCCTGGGCCCCATTGAGAGGACCTGGCGCTGGCGCTCCTCGCCGCCTGCGGGCGGACCGGGAACACGTCCCTCGCCGCGCGCATGGCGGACCGGCTGCAGCCCGACGCGCCCCAGCTGCTGGGCGCGTTCGTCCGCCTGTTCGCCGAGGCGGAGGACCCGCGCGAGGGCTCCAACGAACGACAAAAACATGGAAATCTCCTCCTCCTCCTCCTCCTCCTCCTCCTCCTCCTCCTCCTCCTCCTCCTCCTCCTCCTCCTCCTCCCCCTCCTGCAGTGTGGCCATGTTGAGCCCCCTGGGCCCTCATGCGCGTCATGCCCGCCCCCTCCCGCCCGCCCCCCCCCTCCCATAACGTAACGCCTCTCCCCCCACACCCAGCAGTGCGTTTCCGGCACTGCCGCAGTGCGTCCGGCACCACAGTCTGTAGTGCTGCACCCGCATGGCGGGGGGGGGGGAAACGTTATGCCCCGCCCCCGCCCCACCCCCCCTTGCGCCTCCCTCACAACGCCCGTCGTCGGTGCGAATCATTCAGTACCTGCCCACCTCAGACAAGGGAAAGACTCGGCCAGGCGAAACTCGCTCAGGCTGAACTCGGCCAGGCTGATCTCGGCCAGGCTGGACTCGGCCCGGGCCGAATTCAGCTTGGCCGATTTCAGCCCTGCCGGAGTGTGCCTCTGTTCTTACCCTCGGGGCCCTCCCTAGGCCCTGGGCCTGTTGAAGAATACCCGGGGTGCAGGACCCGTTTCTCTCAGGACCCATGTGCTTCATGCCGAGACCCATGCATCCGCGAGGAGGAGGAGGAGGAGGAGGAGCAGCAGGGGGAGAAGGAGAAGGAGGGGGGAGGAGGAGGAGGAGGAGGAGGAGGAGGAGGAGGAGGAGGAGGAGGAGGAGCAGGAGCAGGAGCAGGAGCAGGAACAGGAGCAGGAGGAGGACGAGCAGGAGGATGAGGACGAGCAGGAGGAGGAGGACGAGGAGGATAGGAGGGAGTTGCACGTTTCTCTCGGGACCCATGCGCTTCATGCCGAGGCCCATGCATCCGCCTTTTCCCCCACACCTGAGATTCGAGGTTCGGGGGTCGGGGCCCTGGGGCATCGTGTTCGTTCGGCAGCCCTGGGGCTGCTACAGGACTCGCCAGAGTTCCCAGAACGCTTGGCCAAAAAGCAGCCTGGTGAAGAACCCGGGCGCGGGCCGAAATTTCGGCCAGTCGAGTCCAATTTGAAATACTGGGTTCGGCGTTGGGGAGGACGCACGAGTGTCGGTTGCATTCTCGGGCCCTGGAGGGGACCCAAACCCTCGTGTTCCCCGGCCTCGCCCCTGCGAACAACGCCGACGTCAAGAATCATTGTGGTGATTTGTGAATCAAAGGGGGGAACGTTACAGTGTTGACTACGAGGGGTGGGGATGTTTGCAGAAACTCTATGGGCAGCGCGGCCACCCGTCCGAATCACGAGAAATGAGGAATGATGACCCGCTTCGTTTTTCACGGCCGTTGCGAGAACGATCTAGTCACGAAAGTCAAGGGCAACCTTCGGGGGGATAGGCCCAGGGGTGAACGCATGGAGCTCCAATCGCCCATGAATCGCCGATAGCGGCCTGATAGTCGCACGGTTTTGATATTGGGGGGTGATCGCCGATCTAGTCCGTTCGAGGGCTACGTCGGCTGTTGTAGAAAAGAGACAGATGCAGAGAGCCACCAGAAAATGCTGAGCATTTCTCACAAGCGCGCAAGATGCCCTGTCGGACTGAGGGGGACGGAGAGGCGGAGAGGGTGGGGGAGGAAGGGAGGTGGCAAGGAATGTCGCGATCGCAAGCGCGACGCCGCTAGTTCACTAATTCGCGAGCGCATGTGCGGCACGAGCACCGTCTTGGGAGAGGGGGGGCGAGGGAAGCGGGTCCTACGATGGGGGCGTTGGGTTTCAGACACTACGGGGTTCCTTACCTGATGAGGTCGACAACACGTAAGAGTGACCCTTCGCCAGAGTATTCTTTGGTGCGGTCCCCCCCGATCGCTGAGCGCGACGTGGTATGGCGGCTCTTGCGTGCTTGGATCGGGCCACCTTGCGCCCCCGTAGTCTGCACACCACAGGTCACTCCTGCCCAGGCTCGCTCGTGCGCGTAGCCGATGAGGGCACCCCATGGCCAAGCCACGATTGGGGATCCACCAGCTTCCATACCCTGGATTCCTGACGGTCAAATATAGTAAGGCCGCGCGGATGTCCCAGGGTACCCTTGCGTCCTTGCCTCTGCGGCCCGTCCTCCGCGGTTTTCGCTGACCGGCCATGTAGGGTGTTGGCAGACCGCCGCCCAAAAAGCGCCAACTTCGGCGCCCAAGGCCCCTGCGTCCTCACCGCCCGCCGTTACTATAGATTTCGACCGTCTGGTTCCTTCGTCCACCCCCCACGGTGTTGACTCGGGGGCCTGCCTCCGGGGCCAGCTCTTCGCCCCGAGCCGCCGAGCCCACCCGAGGCTCCCGGCGCACCGATCTCGGCGAGCACGAGGCCAGGATCCCCGGTCGTTGGTCGGGCTCGTGCTCTCTGCACAGCGCCCCCAGCCAAATGTTCGTTGTCTGCGCGCATCGGACACCCGTGATGATGGGCCTGTTTTCCTCCACCACCATTATAAGTTGGAGGGGGAGGGGGTCCTCCTCCTCCTCCTCCGCCACCTCTTGTCCCCCTCCAGCTTATGGTGGTGGTGGTGGGAAACAGGCCCATCACGTGAGTGAGTGATCCCAGACCCGTCAGGCGTTATAGTGCAGCAGGGAACGTAGCGGACACGACCTGGTTAGGACCGCCCAGCGCACGTCCTCACAAGTCCAGGATCCTGGGCGCCCGAACACGGCAAAGGATCACCCCAGCAGCGCACCCTGATCTGGGCTGCTTCGATACGCCCCTTCTTGAGACGCAACACGCGCCGTGCTTAAATCGTCTGTGCCGATACCCTGCGTGTTGGCTCAGCGTATTGGCCCACGTGTTGGCGAACGGATCGCGTCAGACCTACGTGTTCCGTCTACGTTTTGAGCTCCGTATCAATACGCTATGTGTCGCGAGTTGCGTATTGGCGCAGCTATGACCCGAATAGCAGCAATGGTGAGGAGGATTGTCTAGGAGTGTGAGGTCGGTCGGCCATATTGGAACAGGAGTGAGAGAACGGCCATGTGCGCCACAGTGCGTTTTCGATAAGAGGAATTGTGGTCGCCCGGACTAAACATGTAGAAGTCTAGGCCTCCAATATTGGGTCGGAGCAGATGGGGTCGGAGGATCGTGCAGCATCGCCGATGTAGAACCTGCTTTTGTCCACGCCGACGTCGCCGATGCGTCGCCGACATCGCCGATGCATCGCTGATGCATCGGCGATGTATCGCCGATGCACCGCCGATGCGGGGCGATCCTCCCACCCCATCTACTCCGACCCCATCTAGGAGGCCTCTGACAAGGCGCCCAGGCGGCATCTCGACTCTTGAGTCAATCGCCCAGGCGAGAGCACGACTCTTGGGGCAGCTGCTGGGAGGTCTCTGGCGAGACCGCCGCCGGACCGCCTCCAGACCAGGGCGTTCTCTGGGGGCGGCCTCGGGCTCCCAGCCCTTCCTGTGGGACTCTTCTGTTTTTTTCCCCAGCTTCTGCAGAATATTCCAGCGAAAAGCTAGGATCAAAGCTGAGAGTTTATGTTTATGGCGTTTTTGTTTTTTTCGATCGGAGGCAGAGGTCCCAGATTCCCAGCGACCCGAAAGTGGCGAGCAAAAATCTGGGACCTCTCTTTCGTGTAGGACCAGTTGCCTTCATGCTAGATTGGGGTGATACTGTCCCTTCTTTGCTCTGCGCCACGACAGACGAACTGGTTGCTGCTCGTGCCAAGCCTCGACGGCCTGACAGGCCACCTGGCCACCTAAGAAGCAACCCGTCGCGGGGTGTGCGCAGCGCCGCAACGGCCGATTGCAGCCACCACAGCGATAGCCACCACGGGGCGCGCTCGAGCGTCAGATTCCCACCAGACGTTGCCGGTGGTGGCGCTAGGCAAGTCGACGAGGGTCACAGTGGGGGCGTTGTTGAAGGCATGTGCCCAGGAGGCTACGGACCCTGGAGGGTTGCCTGTCCGATGACGGCGGCGGTGAGATCCACGGCCGAGCCTCGATGGGAGTTCCACCGGCTTCCAGACTCTGGACCCTTTATCCGCGGGTTTCGTATCCAATGCCCTCGCCGCGGCGGGAGAGCACCACGGAGGGAAAAACCACCCGGACCCGATACCTGGCGTTTACCAAACGGCCCTGGCCGTTAACTAGACAGCCCTGCCCTGCACGATCCCTTCTTGATGTGAGTTTACTCAACGGTTTCGCGTGTCGGGGTGATTCTTCTGTGGGTGGATTTTCTGCTCTCTAGAGCAGGCGACGCTGGCGCTTGCAGGCCGTTGCATGAGAGCTCACAGTCCTGTCCACGTCGTCCCCGTCCCCTGGCCTCGGAGGAGAGCGAGCGGGCCTGCGACGTCTACGAGCGGGCGCTCGCGAAGCGAGGCGGCCAGGCGTCCCCGGGCAGGGCAGGGGAGGAGTGGTACTTGCCCGTAGGTTCGTTTCCTCCTCCTTCTCCTCCTTCTCCACCCTCCCCTTCCTCCCTCCTCCTCCCTCCACCCTCCTCCTCCTCCATCCTCCCTCTACCCTCCTCCCTCCACCCTCCTCCCTTCACCCTCCTCCCCCCGCCTTTCCTCCACCCTTCCTCCACCTACACCCTCAGACGATATTGTGATTCGGTGCCGCGCTGCCGCTTTCGTGCTTCTTCGGTGCTGCTGTCGGGGTCTAAGAGGAGGGAGACGCGCTCCGCACACTGTGGCCGATGCTGCCGCATGCCGCGTCTGTGCTGGCAAGACGCGGGGCTCGCAGCGCATGCAGAGTTCCACAGAAACGGGGTCAGTTGGGGGAGGGGGAAGCAGGACGGGAGGCAGAGTGAGGATGGGGCGCCGAGGCGAAAACGAGGACGAAGAGGGTTGAGGAGGAGTGAGGAGTGGGGATTGAGATTCCAGGAATGAGAGCTGGGCGAACACCAGGAAAACAAGGAGGATTGGGGTGAATATAGGGAAAAGGAGAATGTGCAGGTGGGAGAGGAGTGGGGAGTTAGGTCTGAGGGAGAGGATCAGAAGAAGGAAGAAGAGGAGGAAGAGGAGCAGAGAGGACAAGTAGTAGGAGGAGGAGGAGGAGGAAGAGGAGGAGGAGGAGGAGGAAGGAAGAACCGTAGCCATTTTGGCTCATGATGGGATCTGGTCCCATTGCGAGCGGGTAGTTCTCCTCCGAGCTTTCCAGCGTGCCGTGCGCTGGCGGACACGGCCCCCGCCACCTCTCCGCAGTCGCGCTGGGATGTCCGCGGCTGCCGCCGCCGAAACCTTCCAACAGGCTGAGTTCATCAGGCTGCACGATGAGGCCGCCACCTTTCCATCCCACGAGCAGCCGCGCCGAGGGCATGGCGACGCCGGGAAGACACAGTCGCCAGATGGGAAGAGAGCCAGGCCGTCCGAGGATCCGTTTTCTGCTGTGGCTACATTGCGCTCTTTTGTTAGTGAAACCCGAAATGAGATGCTGGAAGCAGTCCAGCGATTGCAAGCCCAGGTGACCGCCTTCGGCACGACGGTCACCAACAAATGCGACACCATCTCCAAGGCGGTCGAGGTGCGCTTCGCGGATATCCACTCTGTCCAAGCAGCCACCAATTTCAGAGTCACAGTGCTGGAGCAGCAGATGGCCGAGATGCGTGCCCTCTTGCACTGCATCAAAGACGAAGAGCCGTCTGCCAACCTCGTCGACACCTCTTTCGGCAGGCGCATCGACCCATGCATCATTATCGGAAGGTCCAAGTCTGTCGTCACCCGCCAGGAGGTCGAGAGAGCCGTCGCCCCCTGGTTCCACCTAGCGCAGATTGAGAAGGAGGACAACTCCCTGTCTGCCGACCCTGCTGGCAAGCGGTTCACCTCCAGGATCAAGGGGAACTCCACCTACGCAGGCCACCGGCGCCCTGCGCAAGCATAGTGGTGAGTGGGAGAAGTTTGTCGCTTCCGACGTTCAAGGTCAGATGGCTGAGCTGTTCGTCAGCGCGGACAAGTCGCCGGCCATGGTCAAGAGAGAACTTGGTCTCAAACAGCTCCGCACGGCCTTCGAGTCGGAGGCGGCGGGCTTCAGATACTTCAGTGGCAAGCAGAAGGACGATACCAGTGCCAACTGGAAGCCTCTCGCGAAAATCACGCCGCTCCCAGGTCACGAGCAGTGCAAAGTCGAATGGTGCATCGCCAACCTCACCGAGCTCGGGATCTCCAAGGAGCCCGTCGCTGGCAGGTTCGGTGCCGCTGGACAGCCAGCAGCGCCGCCCCAGTGGTCGCTTTAGCAGTTTGCTGAGCGATTGGCACGGCCCCCGACAATTTCAGTGGCCCCTTATGCTGACCACACGGAATGCCAGAGCCCTCTTTCATCATAACCCTGCTCTCCGTGAACCATAGCTTGCCCTCCTGCGGAAGCTTCTCCAACCCTCTGGCTCCATCGTGGCGGTCCAAGAGAGCCATGGCACCAGGCTAGAGATCCATGGTTTCCTCTACCATTCTAACCTTAAGTACTCGTCCTACTCACCGTTCCGTTCAAGCTCCCAGACTGGCGGTGCGATTACTTTTGCCCCCGGCGTGCTCCCCGCACTAACGTTGCTAAGCTCGCTCGTGGACGGGCCATGTTGGTGGTTCTGACGTCTGACGACGACATGCGCATTACACGCTACACTATACATAACCATGGCTTGAGTGCTAGCGAGAAGACATGTATCATGACCTCTCTCGCTAACGGCTTCGACTACTCCCTCGCCCACCCCGCCCGTGTCCTGGTCGTGGTCAGCGGAGATTCTTATTTCGCATGCAAGCCGCCCTGCAAGGAGCCAGACGCCGAGGTAGATGATGCATCCCGCCGTTTCATCCAGGATTGGAGAGCGAGACAGGAAGTGGATTGCACGAGGGAGTTGAGGAGGGTGGTGGAGTTGGAGGTCCAGGAGCCGACTCATCACTTTGCGGCAAAGTGGATGCTCGGCCACGTTGATTGGCAAGTCATGTCTCTTCCTGGTTGGCTATGCCCACAGCTGTCTATTGCAGGAGAGGTGGTGGAACCACCCGAGCTTCACAACAGAGGGATATGCTATCATGCGCCAGTTCAGGTCACGATTCCCCCTGGGGGTCAGGTCCTTGTTTCAGAGCGCCCAGTTCCACCAGCGGTTTGCGATCACCCAGCTGACTGTGATTTGTTGGATGCTATCGAGGCCAACTGTGACCTGGGCTCGCGGCCCCCCCCCTCTTCTGCTTCAGTGCCGTGCTGAGATGATGCGAGAGGCTGCTAAGATCGCTCGAGACAGTATGATTGTTGGCTCACCAGAGGCTCCCTTTACCCGGTTGGTGGTCATCAGAGCTATCGGCCGGGCGATCTGGAGGCAAGACCTCAAGCGCGCAGACAGGATTCGGCGATCTCACGAGCTGGACAGGCTCTTTCTTCGGATTGATCCACTGGCGGGGACAGTGGAGCTTACGGATCCGATTGGGTTCCAGAGACGCTCGAACTCGATGCACGAGATGATCGCGATTCAGAAAGAGGCCGATCTCCGCGGGGCGAATTCGAATTCGACCGACGAGTTGACGAGAACCCAAGCGCGCCGACAGTTGAAAACCACCATTCGTCGCAGCCGGACACCATTCGATAGGAAGATGCCCCTGCAGGGCATCAAGACGCCCGCGAGGGGCGCGGTCGCAACGGCGCCTTCCGCTGCCCTACAGAATCTCGCTGGTCACTGGCGGCCAGTCTCTGCCAAGAAAGAGATCAATCTCTCGGCTGCCCGTGAGTATCTTCATCGTTTTTCTGATGGTGCTGATCTGTCTGTTGCCCCCCTTCCCTTCGTCTCCTAGAACGTCGTCTTAAGCGGGTTGAAGATAGCGCCCCTTGGCTCGATGGTTTCCCTTATTACAGGGCTTGGAAGAGTCGCTTTCGGACTCTCTCGATTCCGCATGCTGCTTCATGGTGGTAGCTAAGTGATAAGGCTACGCTTCCTGCCCCCAACAGTGATCGCGGTGTTTTGATTGCCGAGGGCGGAGGGGGGATGAGGGCGCCAATGTGATCGCCAGGACCCCCGACCAGACCCGCCCCCTAGGCTTCAAGCAGTCCTCCAATTAGATCATCACTAGCACGGCGTCAGAGGGCATTCGCAAGCTCCTCAAGACGCGCGCGTGTTTCTCGCAGCGAGGCTTCGCCCAAGGACAGAACTTTGGACTAAACATTTTAATATTAGATGCCCGCAGACGCGCGGTATCTACGTTACCAGATGCAGCTCTTCGGCTCCCAGCTTTATTTTCCTCCGATTCATGGCCAGGCCTCTCCATCGGTGGTCCATGCTTGGGTTTCAATGGTCCTCGCCGCCTCCGGTGCCGCCGCGCCGCTGCTGGTATTCGTGGAACATCTATACTCGAACGTTCGGTACTTCACGACGTACGGGCGAGTGTGCGAGTGCGTCTTCGGCATGCTTGCAGGCGTCTTCCAAGGTTTTCCTGGGCTTGGAGCGCTGTTCGCCATCGGTGGCCATCCTTTCCTGGTCGACCTATTTCGCCATCTCGAGCAACGTGCTGACGCGCCTCAGCATGGGGCGCGGGGCCAGCTGCAGGTCGACATTGAGCAGCGGTGTTTGGGCCTTGCTCGGGCATTTGCTGACGACATCGGGGCGGTGGCCTCGTCGATTCGTGAACTTCATCGCATTCAGGCTATGCTTGACTGCAGCGAAGCCTTTGATTCTTTCAAGTTGAAACGTTCGAACGACTTGTTTAGTCTCCTTGGCGGGGGAGTTCTCCCGCCCTCGTCGTCAAGCATCGGGGGATGCGGTTTCGGAATCATCTTCCCGACTGGGGGCGTTCCCCGATAGCTCCGTCATTGAAGTACCTCGGTCTCATGGTGGGGCCAGCTGTTTGCGCAGAGCGCTGGGGCAAACCGTTGATGAAGTGGGCCTCCCGCAGCGCAGTGATCGCGAAGGTAGCCCCCCCCCCCCCCTCTGCCATCATCGAGTTTCTCTACACTAGTCGCGCTCTGTCCACCCTGACCCATGTTGCCCAGTTCTCTCCTCTCCCCGATGCATCCCCTGCCCTTCCTGCCCCCGCTTCTTCTGCTGATCACTCGACGTTTACTTCCCTTCTTACTGCCCCCCATTGCGCCATTGCTGGCGCCGGTTGGCCCAGCGCCGGCCGGCGGGGCGGTCCGCGCTTCACCAGTATACAGGCACTGCGCGCAGCTTTTCTGATGCGCGCTGCTATTCACACATTCCCAGAACATGCTGCGATATTAGACGATCTCAGAGAGTTCGCGGCATGGCACCTCCCAGTCGTGAATCAGCGCGGTGGTCTGTCCGCGCCATCATTCTGGGCTTGCCCAGCTTTTTTGAGTATCTAGGACAAACCGCCGTGGGCGACCCCGCCTCGCGCGCCCTCGCTCGAGCTGGGTCGGTCGCTCTGGACGTTGCCCAAGGGGCTTCTCTCCGCGGTTTCCGAGTCATCTCGACCCCCTAAGCGTTTGAGATTGTAGGCTCATCTTGTTCGAGTTTTCCAGCGTGAGCTCTTCCCTGATGACCTCGTTGCTGCCTTCGGGCGGCGTCTCGCTTCGTGCTTCCCTGGGTCTTCTGAGGTTTTGGAGTTCGTCAACGGGGAAGAGGTCCGCTCGCTTCTGCATGGGATGCGCATGATGGCCGACGTTTACCTTGCATGCTAGGTTGCCATGTTGCATAGCCCATTTATCAATACTGGGAGTGCCCCAGTTTCCTGGCTCTGCTGCGACAGGCTCTCGTGAATGACGTCCTCTCTTGTCCCATATGCCGCTGCGGTATCTTCCGGCCCACCCGCTCTGCTCTGATCGCCCCTGCCTGTGTGATCATATTTTGTTCCTGAAGCTCCGTGCTCTGTATCATCCGCCGTTCCCACTGCCAGCATCGGCCGCTAACTCAGCAGCGCCCCTCGCGCGGGCGCAGCTCGCGCGGGCGCGCGCGGGCGCGGGCCGATCGACAGGACTGCGGCGCCCGGCCACGTGCGAGGAGGAGGAGGGAAGATGATCGTGGATATTCGCACAGTCGCGCGTGCTCGGGGCCTCAGTGGATGATTACTTGCACTTAGCAAGTCGAACCGATGCATAATGCACAGTGGGCTTAGCACCAACGAGAACAATGAATATGAATGTCCATTGGTGCAAATCGAAATTGTGCTCAAACCGATTTTGCGATGGCGAGTGCGCCCCGTTCCAGGCTGCGACGGCGCAGCCAGGCGTACTCTGGAAAGTTGTGTCAATTGTGGGCCTTTCAGCTCCGACGGGCACGTGCGGTACTTTTGCATATCGAACACGGCCTAACCCAGCGCTTTGACCGACTGGGGTAGCGACTGCACGATAAATATGCCATCGGGCGGGTGGGTCGGTGCAAAACCAGGTCCGCCCCCCCCCCAGGCGACCGTCCCACACCCTCCTGCCGCTGTTCCTGAACACGCTGTTTGGGGTCACAGGGTAGGCCACATCCGCGTCCGAGGCGAATATTCACTCTACTCGGCACCATGGGTCGTCTTCCGATGAACTGCACGAGTGGCCTGGCGCCAACGAGCTATCTTACAAAGCGGCATCGTAAGTGTGCCATCTCGACTCGACGGTAGCAGCAGGGTTTTGCACCGCCAGCCGCTGCGGTTGCCAGGCTCTTCGGAGTGGCCATCCGCAGGGGCCGCAAAGGCCGACGGGTCGCGGCGGTCTCCCCTAGGATCATCCCTGCGGCACCATCGTACATTGATGCAGCGACCCGGTGAGGACTGGAAGCGTCGTTCCAGTCTTCTCTTGGCGCGGTTGCTGGACGGGCTCCTTCGATACCGGCCACACTGCGGCGCTTAGGCCGTTGCGTTTTTTTCTGCCGATTGTAGCTTGGGGATGTTTGACAGCGGGGGCGCGGGGGCACCGCGTGTCCCACCCGACGTCGCTGGGGCTGCTACTGATATGTTGTCGGCGCTGCCGCTTGATGCGGCAAACCGACATGCGTCACCGCGTACGTGTACACACGTCGAGTAGCCAACCTACTTTGAGGGACCACTCCAGGGTTAGGGCGTTCCGCCAGACCGTGTGACAACAAAAACTGGCGCCTGCTGCAGCACCTGCAGTGGGGACCCATGCCAGGAAACACCCTGTTTGCCTCCAGGGTGCCATGTTTTTGTTTGGTTTCTTTGGTTTTGCGATGGAAAGCGTGACGTTCCCACGCCAAAAATCCACGGTCGTCCTCGGGTCTCAGAGTTGGGTTTCTTGTGGAAGGTTTTCTGTGGACTAGCCTCCGCTGTAACACTTGCGTGCAGGGCGGGATCCGTCTCCGCGTAGATCGCGCTCGATTTCGACGACAGACAAACATCAGCGGCTGTGCGCCCCGTCCACCGCCGTCTGCCAGCAGCAGCAGCAAACTCCGTGCTTGTCCCTTCGAGGGCCCCACAACACCTCGCCGACTGCAGCGGCTGGCATGCCGGGTCGTACCTCACGGGCCCGTGGTTCCCGTGAGGAGACGCATATGGATGAGGGAGGGAGGCAGAGGGAGGAGGGAATGAGGAGGCAGGAGTGAGGTTGATGGTATGGCGCGGGGCATTGCAAAGAAGCGTGCCCCAGTATGGCTGCTGGCACCAGAACGTCTACAGCGGCGGCGCACGAGAAAGGTTCAGGAGACGAGTGGGGGCGACCCATCAAGCGAGCGGGCACCAGGCCCCTCTCTGGATACTTTCGCGGGACGATCGATGTTCCTCTTGAGGAGCACATAAATGTGATCAGGTCTGGGCCCTCCGTGCGCCCGGTTGACAAGTTATTGGTTGCAGGGTTTCGGCGTCCCACAAGGGGAGGGTGGCCGAACCTCTCTTGGCTCGGGTGCTGGGCCCACAAGCACGCACGCACACGCGTGCAGCGCGCAAAAGCCAAAAGGTGCGACAAGCACGCTCAACTAGGAGGACGAGATGCACGTGCGAACTTCCCAGATCAATGCCCTAACTAACGGCACGGGGTGCACTCCGAGCTTCTGGCATACCCGGAAGTCATGATGGACGAATTTCTTGGGCCCGCTATTTCCCAAGCAGGGTGTCAATCTACCCTAGGAATCGAGGAAAACAAATCGACATAAACACAATCTCTAATCAGTCGACGGTCTGCGCGGATTTTTTGGATCTGTACTGGAGCGCCCTGGTGGCGCCTTTGGTGACGCCCTTGGCGTGCTCCGCGCGCGAGTGAGGGGGTCCATCGCAGATCCAAGAAATCCGCGCGGACCGTCGAAAGTGTATGTTTATGTAGTTTCTTTCTTGTTCCAAAGAAACGGGGTCGCGCTGCAGAGGGATGTCGGAAACCCGGCTCTTGGTTTCGGTGACAATATCCCAGCAGGCGTTGCATGCGCCAGTCACGGCAGGTCGCTGCTCGCCAGAGGAATGTTCACGTTGCATCTTCGTGAGACCTCGTCGGTCCCCCACAGTTTGTATTTTTTCTTGTGCCCGACGCTGGCTCGATGCGGATTCGACGCGGATTTGGCGTTGATTCGACGCGGGTTCGATTTGGACTCGACGCGGATTCGATGAGTCCGACATGGATGATCTGGATTCGAACGGATTCGACGCGGAGAGGGGCGCGACAGAACAGACAAGGTCCCCCTAAGATGAGGAGGAGGAAGAGGAGGAGGGGGTGCGAGTAGGAGGAGGAGGAGGACAGAAGGAGCAAGAGGAGGAGGGGGAAGAGAGGGAGGAGGACAAGGCGCGAGGAGGAGGAGAAGAGGAGGAGGAGGAGGAGGAAAGAACAGGAAGAGGAGGAGCGAGGAGGAGGAGGAGAAGGAAGAGGAAGGAGGAGGGAGGAGGAGGCCGGTGGTGGACGGGGGCGGGGACCTCCTGCAAGCTGGCCGCGGGAGGAGGAGGAGGAGGAGGACCAGTGTAAGTTCAAGATCCACCAACGATGTTGCATTAACCCCTTCCTGCAAGTTCCCTCTGCATAGGCTCCTGTAAAGGCTGTAGCTTCTCTGCGGGAAGAGCCCCGTTGGAAGACCACCGTTTGAAAATCTTGAGCTGTGCCAAAGCATATGTAGGATGAGGAGGAGGAGGAGGAGGAGGAGGAGGAGGAGGAAGGAGGAGGAGGAGGAGGAGGGGGGGGGGGGAGAGGAGGAGGAGGAGGGAGGAGGAGGAGGAGGAGGAGGAGGGGAGGAGGAGGAGGAGGAGGAGGAGGGAGGAGGAGGAGGAGGAGGAGGAGGAGGAGGAGGAGGAGGGAGGAGGAGGAGGAGGAGGAGGAGGAGGAGAGGAGGAGGAGGAGGAGGAGGAGAGGAGGAGGAGGAGGAGGAGGAGGAGGAGGAGGAGGAGGAGGAGGAGGAGGAGGATATCTGGGACTTCAACGCCGCGAACCGACGTCACTGTTGCGAGGGAGGACAACGAGGACGACCCCCCGCCCCGCCCTCCCGAGGCCGGAGCCCTCCAGCTCGACTCCCGCACCGAGAAGGCGCCGGCCGGGATGCAGGGCTCGGGGGCCAGGCTGTGCGGGGGGCCGCGGGGCCCCAGGGGGGGCCTCGGGGTTCGGTCCGCCCTCCTCCCTCCTCTCTCCTCCTTCTCCTCCTCCGTCCTCCTCCTCCTCCTCCTCCTGCCTCCCTGCTCTTCCCTTCTCCTCCCTTCTCCTCTGGCCCCCTCCTCAATCCCCCTCCTCCTCCGCCCTCCTCCTCCAACCTCCTCCCTCTTTCTCATCCTCCGAATTGCTCCTCCTGCTCCCTCTTCCTCCGCCATCTTCCGCCTTCCGCCTCCACCATCTTCCATTGGTCTTCCTCTTCCTTCCTCCCTCTTCTCCTCCCGCCTCCCTCCCCGCACCAGGGCTGGACCTAAACGGTGTTTTCGGCGATTTCTTGGGCCGTTTTCGTATCGACTTCGTTTTGCGGTAAAGGCAGATTCGGGACAAAAGCGAGGGAAAACGAAAACAAAACGCAAACGACAAACACCGTTTAGGTTCAGCTCTGCCCCGTACCCCAAGGGTCGCGAGGCTATTCTCGCTTCACGCGCTTCGGCTGGGGCCGCTGAGCTGGCCTTCTCCCAGGAGCTCGTGAAGATCACCGCGCACCGCGGGGCGCTGGGCGCGAAGTTAAGTGATCTAGCTCCTCCTCCTCCTCCTCCTCCTCCTCCTCCTCCTCCTCCTCCTCGTCCTCCTCCTCCTCTTCCTCCTCCTCTTCCTCCTCCTCCTCTTCCTCCTCCTCCACCTCCACCAGCGCTAAGCCCGTTCACCTAATGTTTGCGCATCCTCTCCCGCTCCGCCGCTCTCTCCCCCTCTCCTCTCCCCCCTCACGCCTGCTACAAGACAGGTTATGTGACAGTGTCGTGCCGGCTTCATTGCTGAGGGAGATGTGAGACGCAATTCTTTGTCGAATGTTGTCGCTCGAGTTCGTCAGCCGCTCATGCAGGACACAGGTCCTCAGAAGCGTCCAGTCCTTTCCATATTCGTTGGTGGTCGGTTGCCTTCGCAGCCCGTCCCCTCTCCATGTCTGGAGGCCGGTCTCTGTGACCGCGTTCGGCTGTCGAGGTATACAGCCGTCATAGTCGACGAACCAGCGCGCCACAGCGTACTGGCCCCTCATCTTCCTCCTCCTCCTCGCGCTTGCTTGTGTGAGCGCCCCTCTCAGGTGTGCCTTCTGCCCGCTCTCTCTCGTGCACTGGGTGCGGTCGGCTTTGATGAGCAGTTCGACCCTGCAAAATCACAGTCCCCGCAGGGGGGGGGGGGGAGGGGGGGGGGGGGGAGGGGGGGGGGGGCCCGGGGCAGATACGACGCCCGCCGGGGCGCACTTTCCTCGAGCGGGCACGCACGGGATGCACTTCCTCCTCCTCCTCCTGGTCCTCCTCCTCCTCCTTTTCCTCCTTTTCCTCCTCCTCCTCCTCCTGCTCCTCTCCTCCTTCTCCTCCTCCTCCTCCTCCTCCTCCTCCTCCTCCCGCAGAGGCGTCCCGGGAGCGGGCCCCGAGTCAAAATACCACCCCCCTAGGGCGCATTTTCCTCGAGCGGGCACGCCCGAGATGCTCTTCTTCCTTTTCCGGGAGCACGTCCCAAGTCAGAAGATCACGCTCCCGGGGCGCATTTTCTTCGAGCGGGCACACAAAGGATGCACTTCCTCCTCCTCCTCCTCCTCTTCCTCCTCCTTCTCCTCCTCCTCCTCCTCATCCTCCTCCTCCTCCTCCTCCTCCTCCTGCTCCTCCTTCTCCTTCTCCTCCTCCTCCTCCTCCTCCTCCTCCGCTTCCTCCCCCCTCTCCTAGCCCTTTCGGTCAGGGTCGGCGGCACCGGCCGTCAGGCCTCTCCAATCACAGGCACCCTTGAGTCCTGTCTATCGCTTGCCGTGTCCAGTTCATGTCCGGAGCATGGCGCAGTCAGTCTGCGGGAGTTGCCCTTGTCAGCTTGCCGCAGATGGACGAGGAGGGCCTCAGGATAGTGCTTGCTGGTGGCTGGAAGCTGCTTCGCCTGTTTCCCTCCCTTCGCAGCCTGGGCGCGAAGGAAGAATGGGAGGATGAGGAGAAACAGGAGGACAAAGAGTCGAGCAGTGGCGAAGCGTCCTGGCTTGGCTACAGGGCCACCAAAGAATGTTCAAAGAACCTTTTGTGGTCTGCACGAGCTGTTCTCTGAACATTTCTGGGTGATAGCGTCTTGTTGTAACACATTGGGTGGATGTTATCAGAAAAGTGTACTTGCTCTTGGAACATTCGTACGCTCTGAGAACATGTCGTGATAGGCATATAGGAATGCCGAGACGGTCGGTCCCTGCTCAAAACCAGGCGGACAACGAGGAGGAACAGAGGGAGAGGGGACGAGTGGTAGGACGACGACGGAGAGGACAAGGTGGAGGGGCGGGACCAGGAAGTAGAGGTGGGGGGGGGTTCGGTAGCAAGTCACGGGAGTCTCCCATACCATCTTGTCGGCTCTTTCGAATCGACGCTAGTCGACGCTACATCGACGGTGCATCGGCGCTAATCGACGCAAGCCGACGCTACATCGGCGCTATCTCATCCGTTCACAGACGCTAATCAACGCCAGTCGACGCAGAAGACATGATGTCAGATGGTATACCATGATTTGCTACAGGGGTTCGGTGGCAAATCATGAGAGCCTGGTATATCCTTTCGATTTCGCCTTTAGCGTCGGTTAACATCGATTCGCGCCTGGAAGTCGACGAGACTGTGCCGAATGAGCGTCGGTCAGCGTCGATTAGCGTCGATTTAGCTTGGATTAGCGTCGGCCAGCGTCGATTCGCAAGAGCCGACAAGATGGTATGGGAGGACCCCATGAGTTTCCATCGAAGGGGGAGGAGTCGAGGATGGATGACGAGGGTGTCCGCTGTTCGGTCGGTTCGGCTGCTGTCAAGCGGGCTGCATCCGGTTGATTGTGTTCTGTCCGTTGCTGCGCCGCTGCCTCCTTCTATAGACCGCTGTCGGTCGGTGTTCCGTTTTGCTTTCGCCGTGGAAGGTGGAAGTTTATGGATAAGGCCAGCATGTGTTTTGCCCCTCGCGAGGTGCTGATGAACGCGGCCATCCGCTGCGGACGCAGCGAGCTGGCGAAAGCGTTCATGGACGCTGCGCCGTGCGACATCTCCCGCCACATCACCATGATCCGCAATTGCGCCTCGGAGGGGAAGCTCCAGGCCTCCTCCGCTGTCACGTCATGTGTAGCTCCTCCCCGTCGCGCCACCACGCGTCCGAGACGTTCCCGCGTCGCGGGAGAATCGGCGCGTGAGGTGCGTTGTCGCCAAATGGGGCGATGTCGGCCTCGTGTGTCGGGGGTACCCTCCCCAGTGCGCAGCCCTGGCGCCCACGCACCACATCCGCGGATCCTTCATCCGTGTTAGCGTGCGCCCGAGTCGGGTACCGATCCGATCCGACTCCGCGATTCGATGCGGTCTGACCTTGGCAGCTCAGAGGCCCAGACCTATGGCGGAGGGCAGCCCGAGGACCCCCGCCCCCCCCGCGGGTGCTCGCCAAAGGCAAGCTGAGATGCCCGCGTCGGCTTGCGAGATGACGGCGTCGGCTTGTGAGATGAGCTCGTCACGCAGCCGCGCCTCTCGACACCAGGGGAGGCAACGGCACGGATACCGCCACCGCTTCCTCGTTTCCGCCCTGCTGGGCCTCTTGTGGGGCCCCCGGCACCACGGCTGGAGTGCGCACCCCGGGAGTCAGCGAGCGAAGAACGGTATAACATAAATTTTCCGCCGTCGGGGACGCCTGCCCCTGGGCGGCTGGAAAGTTTATATCCCTACGGTGCCACCGTAAGGGTATAAACTTTCCAGCCGCCCTGGGACAGGCGCCCACGACAGCGAAACAGTTTATTTTACACCGTTCTTCGCCCGTTAAGGGAGAGGCGTGGGGAGTGGCGGCATCGGTGCACTCGCAGGCAGTGCCGCAACCGGCCGCAGCCGGCCGACGCCCGTGCCCGAGCGCAGCCTGCCCGCAGCTCGGAGCCGAGCCGCCGCCGGCGAGACGAGAAGGGAGGAGCAGAGGCGACGCCAGGGGCGAATAGCCCAGGGGAGAGCAATACGTGTACTCCAGATTTCGTAATAAAGGGAGGGGGTCTGGACCCTCCAAGACAAATCATTTCAGACCTCCCCCGTGGGAGAACCCTCCAAAACATCGTCCCCAGACCCCCCAGGCCCTCCAAGATAGCCTGGAAGAGACCCCCCCCAAATGGGACCCCCCCTCCCTTTATTACGAAATCTGGAGTACTCAGGTGCGCCGAAGATCTATGTCTTCGAAGAGGCTCCTGGGCGAATAAGTGTAGTGCCCGCCCATGGGCGATTCGCCCCCATCGTCGCCGCCGGGAGGAGGCCAGGTTGCCCCCGGAAGCGCGCGCAGGCGGCCTCGCTCCGAGCGCCGCGGCCTCGGGCTCAGAGCTGCCATGCTTCAGGGCGCGAGGGCGCGAAGACGGATACGACGACGACGACGACGACGACGACGACGACGACGACGACGACGACGACGACGACGACGACGACGACGACGACGACGACGACGACGACGGCGACGACGACGGCGGCGGCGGCGGCGGCGGCGGCGGCGGCGGCGGCGAGCGCGCGTCGCGAACCGCAGGGCTCGCTGCGCCAAGTTGGGGAACCTGGGACGGGCGAGCGCGACATCCCGCCAGGGCACCTCGGACACGGCACCGCACCACCAGAAGGGACAAACAGCACGGCTCTCAGAGGGCAGATCCCGAGGGACGAGGGAGGACGGGTAGGAAAAAGAGGAGGAAAAAGGCAGTTGCGTGCAGCCTCCGCCGCTTCAGTGCCCCTGGGCGCCTCGGGATCGCTGCTGCGCGGCTCGGCCGGCCAGTGCTGCGGCGCTCGCAGCCGCCAGGCTGCCGCAGACGAGCGCAGTGCAGCATCGCTGGTCTGCACCCGCGTCCTCGTCTCGGCTCCTCCTCCTCCTCATCCTTCTCCTCCTTCTCCTCCTCCTCCTCCTCCTCCTGCGCCTCCACCTCACCCTCCTCTTCTTCCTCCTCCTCCTCCTCCTCCTCCCCCTCCTCCTCCTCCTCCTCCTCCTCCTCCTCCTCCTCCTCCTCCTCCTCCTCCTCTGGTGTTCACCCGAAACTCCCTGGGGTTGTGGTCCAAGTGGGACCCTGGTTGGCCAGAGAAGCCGTAGCCCCTCGATCTAATTTCAGAGATGGAAGGCCTAGCGCTGGAAATCAAATCCTCCTCCTCATCCTCCTCCTAGTCCTCCTACTCCTCCTCCTCCTCCTCCTTCTCCTCCTCCTCCTCCTCCTCCTCCTCCTCCTCCTCCTCCTCCTCCTCCTTCTCCGCTTCACAAAGCTCCCCTGTTCAATTTTGCGAGTAACGCGATGGGGCCCTTCTGGGAGGCCCAAGCCCGCTATGTGACACTCGTGGAAGAACTCCGAGGAATGGAAAGGGATCGGCCTCCCCCATACGGCAGGCCTCGTCCTCGTCTCGGCTCCTCCTCCTGCACCCGCGTCCACGTCTCGCTCGTCTCCTCCTCCTCCTCCTCCTCCTCCTCCTCCTCCTCCTCCTCCTCCTCCTCCTCCTCCTCCTCCTCCTCCTCCTCCTCCTCCTCCTCCGCTTCACAAAGCTCCCCTGCTCAAGTTTGCGAGCAACGCGATGGGGCCCTTTTGGGAGGCCCAAGCCCGCTATATGTGACACGTGTGGAAGAAGCCCGAGGAACGGAAAGGGATCGGCCTCCCCCATGCGGCAGGCCTTCTTGCTCGCGCCTGTTCTCTGGCCTCCCATGGGGCTCCAGGGCTCGTTTCGATTCCTCCGATTCGAATCGATTCGATTTCGATGGATTCCGATTCCGAATCGATTCGACTTGGGATTCCGATTTGGGTTCCGATTTCTTCTTGGAGACATACTAGCCTGCCGATTTCTGCCGATTCGACTTTTCCCGACTCGGCCGCCGATTTCTGCCGATCCGATTCATTTCGATCGCCGATCCGAGTTATCGATTCGATTCTGGGCTCTCCTGGGGCTCCCCGTCAGCATGGCTGGTCGCGGCTCGAGAAGCTGGCCCGGGTGGCGCCTGGCAAAGCCCTGGGAACCGACCCCGAGCACCTCCTGGCCTGGAGGAGGACACTGTTGCACGTTCCCGTCAACACTCGCACGCGTCGTCGGTCCGCGGGGCGTCTGGGAGCAAGCCGGCAGGGCGCTCACGACGTCTTCGAGTCCCTCCAACGCTGCGGCGTCGAGCTGAACAGCGTGGTCTACAACACCGTCTTGGACGCGTGCGTGGAGTGCAGGGACCTGAAGCGGGCGGAGGCGTGGATGTGTCGCACGAAGGAGGCGGGCATGGCGGACGTGGTCTCCTACAACACCCTGATCAAGGCCCGCGCCTCGGATCCAGACACCCTCGGGCGCGTGGAGGAGGAGGAGGAGGAGGAGGAGGAGGAGGAGGAGGAGGAGGAGGAGGAGGGAGCGACGGAAGTAAGAAGGGAGGATTGAGACGGAGGGGACGAGGAGCAGAATCAGGAGGAGGATGAGATCTTCGAGCCCTCGGAGCAGGCCGACTCCATCTGGGCCCTCTGTGGCCCCAGTCCTGTATACATGGAGTCCTTTGCAGAGCCTGGGCCAGAGGGGAAGAGAGGAAGAAGTGGAAACGCAGGCGGGCAGAGAGAGGGCGAGCAGGAGGAGGAGGGAGGAGGAATGGTAGGGGAGGGAGAAGGGGAAGGCAGGAGGGAGGCGGAGGAGGACGAGGAGGAGAAGGAGGACGAGGATGAGGATGAGGATGAGGATGAGGATGAGGATGAGGATGAGGATGAGGATGAGGATGATGATGATGATGATGATGATGATGATGATGATGATGATGATGATGATGATGATGATGATGATGATGATGATGATGATGCTGATGATGCTGATGATGATGATGATGATGATGATGATGATGATGATGGTGATCAGGAGGAGGAGGAGGATGAGGAGGAGGAGGATGCCCGCGGGACGAGGCGTACCTTCACAGCGAGAACTTCGCCAAGGCGCGCCAGCTCATGGATGAGATGCGGGGGGCGGGCCTGCAGCCGAACCGTGTGACCTTCAACGAGCTGGTGAACGCAATGGTGGTCAAGAAGGCGCGCACCTCCCATGGGGGAGGTCAAGATATGCAGGCGCGAGAGGGAGCAGGAGGAGCAGAAACAGGAGGAGGAGGTGGAGGGGGGAACAGGAAGAGGAGCACGAAGCGGAGGAGGAGGAGGAGGAGGCGGAGGAGGAGGAGGAGGAGCAGGGCACACTCCAAAGGTGGCTGGGTGCTAGCAGATGTGGTGAAATACGTAGCACCCCGCAATTGCGGATACGAGTGAGGGGGCGGGCGCGGGCGACGCTGGCGTCGAACCGGCGGACCTCGTGGCCTTCACCTTCCCTGTCGATGGCGCCCTCCTCCTCCTCCTCCTCCTGCTCCTGCTCCTCCTCCTCCTCCTCCTCCTCCTCCTCCTCCTCTTCCTCGTCCGCGTCCTCGTCCTATCGTCGTCGTCGTCGTCGTCGTCGTCGTCGTCGTCGTCCGCCTCCTCCGTTCTTGGCTTCTTCAGTGAACGTAGTTTTGGCCGCGGGTGGGTCGCAGGCTCTCCACTTCCACCTGGAAGGAGTTCAAAAACAGCCTGCCGCAGGCGCCGAATGTTTTGATTTGTACACTGAACGCGGTTTGGGTCGCAGGTTCTCCACCTGGAACGAATGCAAAAGAAACCCGCCGCAGGCGCCGAAGTTTTGGCTTGTTCAATAAACGTAGTTGGGTCGCGGTTGGGTCGTGGGCTCTCCACTTCCACCT
>CAUYUJ010022333.1:107927-124980 GCA_963575745.1 Prorocentrum cordatum
TTTTCTCATGCTGCCGTGTCGGGCAGGTCCCTCGGTCTACGTCCCACCTCTTTGCCATCCTCGCCCGGATGTGCTGTATGGCGCACGTCCTCAGCTCATGCGCAGCATCGGGCAGAGCCCACGGCCTGCGTGTCATCTCACTGCCATCCATGCCCGGATGTGTTGTATGGCGATCGGTGTTACAGGACCCGAAGCGTTCCTTGACGACTTGGCCGCGCCCTTGCGCTTTGTCTTGCCATTGGCTCCTCTTCGTCGCCACGCGAGCCGTTCCCGCCAAATTGTTTGTGTGCGCGCGGGTGTGTGAGTGCGCGCGTCGGTGCAACCGCGTGTGCGTGCGTGTGTGTTCTTGTGCATGTGTGCGTGTGTGGACGTGCTAACGCGCGAGTTTGGGCGTGTGTGCGCACGTGAGCGTGTGCACGTGTGCGTGCGCATGTGGGTGCTTGTTGTGTGCGTGTCGCACAACACAAGAAAGGCTGCACCGTGCCTGGGGCGACGTCGTCGAGCTCGAGTTGGGGGGGGGCCGTGTCGGCTGGCCCCTGGAGACGTTCGCCCCCCCCATGAGAGCGCAACATTCACTCGTTGGAACGGCCCCCCTCTGTCTCTCGCTGCTTCGCCCTTCCAGGCATCCCTTCTGCGTCTCTCTCTCTCTCTCGCTCTCTCCCTCTTCCCCTCTCAGTGAGCGACTCCACGAACCCTCCGCCCGCTTGCGGGTGGCTTCGCCGTCAGTCAGGAGGGACAAAGACACACAGACATCATTGATCGCCGATGCCCAGGAACAGATGAGAAAATATGGGAAGCGAAGGGGAAAACGAAACTGCAGAACATACCAGTACGACCACCGTTCGGATGAAAGGAGGTTGTGTGGTGGGGGGGGAAAGAAAAACTGCTGGCGAATGTGAGGCGTGTGGAGATGACGATGCTGGTGACGCGCCCTCGGGTTAGCGACGACGCGTGATGACGATGTTGCGCTCGATCCCATTAGCGATCTCACACTGAAGGGCGCTGAATACGATGAGGACACCATCGGGACAGCACCGACACGACTCAGTACCACCGCCACTGCGCTGTGATGAATGCTTGCTGACTGTGGTGGTTGACGCTTGATGGTTTTCCTGCACTCGTGCCATCGCCTTCAAGTGCACTGCGCGCTAGTAGCCAGAGCGCTTTGCGGGCTCAACTAAGCGCTCCAGTTTCTCCTGCGCGCTCGCTGTTGTTGGAGCGCGCGTCTTTTGCGCTTACATATCGATCGGTTTCATTTTCCACTCAACTGCCGATAACAGGGCGGGACGCCCCCGACCACCGCCCGCCCACCGCCGACGGAACACCGACGGGACACCAACGGGACACCAACGGGACACCAACGGACACAGGACGCCACGGCGGGACACCCCAGGCCACCGCGCGCCCACCTGGGGCGGAGGGGCGGTCCACGGCGGGGTCATTTCGAACCCCCGCAGTTTCGCTCGCACGCACGACGCGAACACAAAACCGAAACCGGTTTCCTGGTGAGGGGCTCTCCGATCCATTGCGATGTCACCCCCAACCTCCGATGGAAAAAGTAGTGGGAATCCTGGGATTTGTGTCTATTAACTTGTTCCCCTGGGCCCCTTCAGGCACCCTCACCGGCGACCTGGCCAGCCTCGTCCCCTCCGCGTCTGCACGTCCGTTGTCGCCGCCGTGCCCCGAGCGGTGCAGGCACGGCTCCGTCCTATTTCGCGCAGGCAGTGGATCGGCTAGGGATGCTTCCTGTTTGTGCACGACGTCGTTAGGTGCGGGAATGGGCGGGGATAGTCAGGCGCAGGCCCAGGATAGAGATGAGGCGTTCCAGAGCGTTCCATGACGCTCTCAGGCCGTTCTGGAGAAGTCTGGAACGGCCCAGCGTACGATGCGTCCTCCAGACCCGTTGGCGTTTCAGATATTCCCGATTTGCCCTCCAGAGCAATCTTCAGCGCGCCATCGTCTCAGATAGGATGGCCTTGCCCCTGACGCAGGCTGACCGCTGGGATGACGCAGCAACAACACCCTGCGAAAACAATATTATGTATTATGTGCCACCTGAGGGCGCCCTCTTTCTCCCGCCCCCAGCCGTCGGTCTGTCGCCCGCGTCCGTCGCTTCTGGTCCTGTCTCTTCCGATGTGGGGCCTGTTCTGCCGCCTCGTATCCCCTCTCCCCTTGCTCTTGCTTCCTCGTCCGCCATGTGCCCTCCCTCCTGCCCCGTACTGCCATGTGGTGGGCTTTCTCGCTCGAAGGTCCCGTGCGAATGGTTTTATTATCGGCTGGATCCCCACATTTTCTGTGCTGGCACCATCTTGTCGTACGCCAAGCCGTTGTCCGCGAGGGTCCTGCAAACCTCCTCCGAAGCTGCCTTGATTTGCTGCGCAGTCCCGTCAACGCCCCCCCAATGGCCGATGTCCTCGCATCGGGTCAGCTTGTGGTTAACAAGTGCGTGTATGGATATAGTCAGGGGCTGCCTGACCTCTGGAAAAACAGACGAGTAAGGCAAGTGGACGCCTGTAGCAGCCAAACGCTGCCAAAGAGAAGCTCGCATTCGGCATACGAAGACGCAGAGGGAAACAACAACACCCCTCAGAAGATGTACTGCCTCAAGAACTTGTAGTACTAGACTCAAGAATTGTGCAGAATGCTTGACGCATGCAGCCACCCAACTGGATACATGAACGCGTAAGGAAGCGGCAACATGGATGGCTACCGCGCAAACAGAATTTGAAGCAGGCTGTTTCCTTTTCTGTCCCGTGTAAGGCTCAGGTCGACTGGCTTTAGAACCGCCGGCGCCTTCACCACGGCCAAAGGACGGTTTCCTTGCCGAAGCGCCCTTCGGATCCGCCCGAGATTGAGAATGATCTGGGTCTGGAACAGATGACGCTAGAAGAGATCTCCCAAGAGTGTGGCAAGAACTCGCCTCATCTGCTGTCTGAGCTCGTCGCAGTGTGCGCGCCGAGAAAGGCGGGGCTGAACCGGCGGCGTGCTGATCAGAGGGGGTACGTCCGGGATGCGGGGGTGAACGAGAGCGGTCCGGACGTAGAGCAGGTGCCAGAGCGGGCTCTGCAGCAAGACTTTCCCCGAGGTCTGCGCGTTGGCCGGCTGCACCTGCTAGATGTGGAATGGCCTCAACGCGAGGCTGAAGGCCATCAGGAAGAAGAGGAGAGCCTGGACCATCTATGGCCATCATGGCCTGCTTGGCCGTCGGGCGTTTCTTCCTCTTTCGTAAACCTTGGTCTCGACGCGCAGCCCGAAGTTCCTCCAACAATTGAGCAGGATCATCGGAGTCTTCAGCTTTGCCCTGTGCATCCTGAGCTCGCTCCTTGTGCAGGGTCGCTGGCGCAGAGGGCCGCACAGCCGCAGACATCACAGTGCCCGCAACCGCAGCAGCCACAGCAGCAACAGTGCGCCTCGGCGCGTGCTCCCGGATCGCCGCCTGCACAGCCGCCGCCACAAGGGAGGGGCCATCAGCAACTATGGCGCTCATCTACGTCTAGCAAGGGGAGGCCCTGGGGGGCAGCTAAACAAATGCGATCGCTTGAGCCAAAATGGGTTAACAAATGCGTACCCCCCTGGGCTGATGCATAGACCCCGCGGGGCGCGAAACATGTTTTTTTAATCACGCGCGCCACGGGGTCGTCGCGGGCGCCGCCGAGGGGATCGTGTACCCCCCTGCATCACAACCTCAACATGTTCAGAAGTTGTTATTGGGGTCGCAATTACAGATCCGAGGCGATGTTTTCCTCCTCTCAGGCATCGTCGTCGTCGTCGTCGTAGCCGCCGTCGTCGTCGTCGTCGTTGTCGTAGTCGTCGTCGTCGACGACTACAGAGACAACGACAGAGGGGGGGGAGGAGGACTGCCCGCCTTGCTCGGGTCGTCGTCGTCGTCGTCGTCGTCGTCACGGGGCCTGCGCAGCCCCCCCCCCTCCCCCCCATAGGGCATCCGCAGTGCGTCGTCGTCATCGTCGTCGTCGCCGTCGTCGCCGTCGTTTTCTTCATCGTCGTCGTCGTCTTCGTCGTCGTCGCCGTCGTCGGCTACAGCGGGCCTTCGCAGCACCCCCCTGGCGCATCCGCAGTGACTCGTCGTCGTCGCCGCCGTCGCCGTCCGCCGTCCGTCGTCCTCGTCCTCGTGCTTGGCTTCGTCCTCGTCTTCGTCGTCGTCGTCGTCGACGATTGCAGAGGCCACGACAGAGCGGGGGAGGAGGACATCCCGCCTTGCGCGGGTCGGACGAAAAGGCTGGGGAAGGAAAAAGGTGTTTGCGAAACCTGCTATTCGCAGGTGGTTTCGGTCGCCCCGCCGAGGGGCCAGTCCTCGATGCGTGGCCGCTTTCGGCGCCAGAGGGCGGTCGGAAAAGCAGCAATGTGAGCTGGTGGGCAAATCCCCGGTTGGCCACGCCCCCCTTTCGTCCAGCCCGCCTTGCTCGCGGACCCGTGAGGCAGCTGGCGCCCCCCTGGCCGCGGCCAGGGCAATGGAAGCGCATCGGTTCGACAGAACAGAGGTTCGACAGAAAAGAGCACGGAAAGTGCGTGGGCGAGCGCCGACACTTGTTCTTCTTATTTTCGAGCATGTGTCGCCCTGATTCACGGTCCCTGTTTCTGCCGCCTATGCTTCCCACCCCTTTCCCCTCCCACAGTCTGTGCTGTTTGTCGCCTTCTCGCTGGCGCCTGGGCGTCGGCGCTAATCATGGGCGCCGCCGCCGTTGTTTTTTTGTATGGCGGGCGCCACCCCGCGTTTCGCCCGAGCAGGGACGTTTAACAAACAACGAAAACACGCGCCCCCCACGGATTTGTTAATCACAAGCTGACATCACCCCGTGACAACAGAATAAGGCTCGGCCATGTGGAACTCGGCCCGGCCAGGCTGAACTCGCCCCGCTGAACTCGGCCAGGCTGTGCTCGGCCAGGGTGAATTCGGCCGGGGCCGAGTCCAGCCTGGCCGAATCCAGTTTGGCCGAGTTTCGCTTTGCCGAGTTTTTCCCATACCTCTTTCCTCCGCGCCCCCCCCATCCTCCCCATGGACCCATCCTCTCCCTCGTTCGCTGCCCCTGCTGCTTTTGGTGCCCCCCTCCCCCGACTCCCGGCCCCGTCCAGGCGCTCCCCTTGTCCCGCTCCCCCTGCGCGCATGCGCGTGCGAGCGCTGGAGGAGGGGAGACGGGCGGATGATTGATTTCCCGATATTTCTGGCGGATCTCTTGGCTCGGCGCTGGGCCCTCCTCCCCGGCGCGCCGCGGCGCGCGGCAGGGGGGGCCCGGCGCCGATCCAAAAAATATCCGCGCAGAGGTCCGACAATCCATGTCCATGCCAGACTTTCTTCCTCGTTCAAGCGTGTGTCCGCGGCCTCGCCGCGGTCCCCGCTGCCCTGGCTGGCCGCTCTGGCCCGCTCACCGCGGAACTCTTCCACGTCTGAGCGCCCTCCCCCTCCAACCTTCGCGCAGCCGCCCTCGTTTTCGCATCTCTTTGTTTCTCTCTCTCTCTCTCTCTCTCTTTCTCTCTCTCTCTCTCTCTTTTCCCTCTCTCTCTCTCTCTCTCTGTCTCTCTCTCTCTCTCTTTCTCTTCCTCTTTTTTGCATGCCAGACACTTTGCCGATCGGTGCCCCGGATTCGCCCCACGCTGGCGCGGATTGCCTCCGCCGCGCCGCCGGCGAAAAAATGTCCGCGGCCACCCGGGTCAAGGCGCGCTCCCGCCAGCAGGCGCCTGCGCGCCGCAGGCGTGGGCAGGCCGAGCGGCCGCGCTTGGCCATGTCTAGCTACACGTACCTGGCGAGGCCCCGCCAGGGGCAGAGGCCACCCAGCGACGTCGTGGCGGGCAGCGAGTGGAGCGCCGCGGTGGTCAAAGAAGAAACAGCTGCATAACCGCAGTCGGTCCGTATAATGGGCAGTTTTCCTGAGGGTACCGTTGCATCCTTGCCTCCTCGGTCCATCCTTGGCCACTTCCGCTGGCCGCGCCCCGCTCGAGGAGCTTCGAAATGGCCTTCCAAGGCCCTTGCATCCCCATCGTGCATCCTTATGATACGGGTCGACTGTATTGACTTTCGACGGTCCGCGCGGATTTCTTGGATCGGCAATGGGTCTCTCTTGCGGCGCCTCCCGCGCCGCCCATGGCGCGCTCCGCGCGCCAGGGAGGGGGTCCACGCCGATCCACGAGACCTGCGCGGACCTCCGAAAGCTGTGTGTATCCGCTTGTTTGGCCCTCTATAATAGGAGCACCGCGGTGGGCATCGGGCAGTGCCTCCAGACAAAGGGCTACTGCCTGATAAACGACCTGATCCCGGACTCCGCCGCCAGCGCGGCCCGGGACGCGTGCTCGGACGAGGTGGAGTGGCGATGCCCGGCGCCATTGATCCAGGAGGGCCTCCTGGGCCCCGAGGGCTCCTGCCGGATCGCCGGCATGTCGCCCGATGAGGATTCGGAAGGTCGCCTACGCATACGAATGACCCTTCGCCAGAGTGACCTCAGGTCGGCCCAACGGGGGTCCACCAAGAACTGGCCTGTGCGCTTGGATGTGGCGTCCACGCGGGCCCCCAAAGCCGCACACCCAAGGCAACTCTTGCCTAGCTAGGGCCCCTCTTGCGTGTAGAAGAGAATCAGGAGGGGAAAAAACACAGACACAATTAATCGTCGATTCCCCAGAAATTATGGGAAAATATGGGAAGTGGGGGGAAGACAAAAACCTAGAAAATATAGGAAAATATTGGGGATCCTGACATTTGTGTATATTTATTTGTGTGTCCCAGGGCCCCTTCAGAGAAGGCGAGATGCTCGAGGCGTTCCGGCTCATCGACCACGAGATGGGCCGGCTCTGTGACGCCGTCGCTTCGACCCAGGACCTGTGCGGCTTCCGCTGCTCGAGCCGCAGCCGAGGGTGTCTGCACGAGGCCGGAGGCGTGGAGCTCGAGGACGCCGAGCTGACGGACGCCGAGGCCCGAAGCAGGAAGCGTTTGTACAGCACGCAAGCCTTCGGAAGGTCCGCGCGGATCTCTTGGCCTGTCTCTCTACAGGAGGAATTTTCCGAAAGAGTCAACAACTCGTCTGGGGACGAATTTCACTTTTTCATAGTTCTGACCATGTTTGAGTATGTTTGAGTGTTTGCTGATTTTTCCCAAATCCGCCTGTGGGGGGACATGCACGACCTAGCGCCAGAATAGGGGGGGACCGCGCCGATCCAGGTCCAGGGCCTCCGCGCGGGCCCCCGAAGGCTTCTGCGTCTGCCCTGTGCGCGTGCCACCGAGGCGCACGACTACGCGGGCCTGTTCGCCACGCGCAAGGTTGTGGGGGGGGGGCAGGAACGTGACCACGACATGACGTGCTCAGCCAGCATCTCTCTCTCTCTCTCTCCTTCTCTCTCCTCTTTTTTTTGTTTCTCTCTCTCTCTCTCTCTCTCTCTCTCATATTCACACATATATATATAGGTCGGCGGCGAGCCCAGATAGGAAGCGGGAAGGGGTGGGCCTTCTCGGAAGGCTCGGAGTCCTCAGGTTTTCTGAGAAGTTTATGAGCCTTCGCCAGAGACACAGAAAGCTTCTCAGAAGGCGCCAGGGCTTCTGAGAAGTCCCGCCGCCTTCCAAGAAAGCCTTCTCCTTCTCACTTCCCCCCTCATGCTCGCCGCCGAAAAGTGAACGTTCTTCTGAGTAGATCCGCAAGCGTGAGACGTT
Source organism: Prorocentrum cordatum (assembly GCA_963575745.1). Taxonomy (NCBI): domain Eukaryota; class Dinophyceae; order Prorocentrales; family Prorocentraceae; genus Prorocentrum; species Prorocentrum cordatum. The sequence continues at coordinate 115,579 of CAUYUJ010022333.1, forward strand.
CAACCAGATAGGGACGCGATGCTTCGGTCGAAGGCCCGCACGCCTGAGTGTATATATATATATATGCATGCATGCATGCATGCATGCATGCATGCATGCATGCATGTATGTATGTATGTATGTATGTATGTATGTATGTGTGTGGATGTGCGTATGTATGTATATATGCATGGATGTATGTATGTATGTATGCATGTATGTATGTATGTATGCATGCATGCATGCATGCACGTGTGTGTATGTATGTATATATGTATGTTTGTATGTATACATGCATGTATGTATGCATGTATGCATGCATGCATGTATGCGTGTATGTATGTATGCATGCATGCATACATGCATGTATGTATGTATGTGTGTCTGTATGTATGTATGCATACATGCATGCATGCATGCATACAAGCATGGATGCATGCATGTATGCATGTATGTATGTATGCATGCATGCATGCATGCCTGTGTGTATGTATGTATGTATGTATGTATGTATGTATGTATGTGCGTATGCAGACATGCATGCATGCATGTATGTATGTATGCATGTATGCATGTATGCATGTATGCATGCACGCAGTTATGTAGGTATGCATGTATGCATGTATGCATGCATGCATGTATGTATGTATGTATGTATGTATGTACGTACGCATGCATGCATGTATGTATGCATGCATGCATGCATGCATGCATGTATGCATGTATGCATGTATGCATGCATGCATGTATGCATGCATGCATGCATGCATGTATGTACGTACGTATGCATGGATGCATGCATGCATGCATGCATGTATGCATGCATGCATGCATGCATGCGTATGTTTGTGTGTATGCATGTATGTATGTATGCATGTATGCATGCATGCATGCATGCCTGTATGCATACAAGCATGTATGCATGCATGTATGCATGTATGCATGCATGCATGCATGCCTGTATGTATGTATGTATGTATGTATGTATGTATGTATACAGACATGCATGCATGCATGTATGTATGTATGCATGTATACATGTAGTTATGTATGTATGTATGCATGTATGCATACATGAATGCATGCATGCATGCATGCATGCATGTATGTATGTATGTATGTATGTATGTATGCATGTATGTATGTATGTATGTACGCATGCATGCATGTATGTATGCATGCATGCATGCATGCATGCATGTATGCATGTATACATGTATGCATGTATGCATGCGTGCATGCATGCATACATGCATGCATGCATGCATGTACGTACGTACGTATGTATGCATGCATGCATACATGTATGCATGCATGCATGCATGCACGTATGTATGTATGCATGTATGTATGTATGTATGTGTGTATGTATGTATGTGTGTATGTATGTATGTATGTATGTATGTATGTATGTATGTATGTATGTATGTATGTATGTATGTATGCATATATGCATGTGTGCATGCATGCATGCATGCATGCGTGCATGCATGCATGCATGTATGTATGTATGTATGTGTGTGTCCTGCTCCCAGAGGTGATGGTGCTTGTCCTCCTGGGGCCCGCTGCGGGCCTGATGGACCTGCAGCCCTACGACGAGGACGCCCCCGGGGTCGAGCTGCTCGTCGCGCCGGGCGCCGCCGTGATCGTGCGGACCGACCAGCTGTCCTGCGCGCTGTCCGCCCCCGGAGGCCGGGACAGGTTCGGGTCGGAGGAAGTCTCAGCGTTGGCTCCGACCAGCGAGACTCGAGGTTCTGGGCTCGGGGACGTTTTTTGCCCTTATCGCTCCGTGGGGGCCGTGACCGTCCAAAACGGATCCGGGGTTGAAAAACAGCACCAGATGGACCCAAGAAGCAGTCTGGGCACCGACTTTGGGCGGATTAACCCTTGTCCCTGAATTGGCAGGTATTCCCAGGGCCCATCCAGGTCACACCCAGCCGCTTCCAAAGGGGATTGTGGGATAGGGGGTCTACCAAGGGGTAGTTCGAGGTTCCAGGGCGCTTTCGTCTATCCCTGGCGCTTCTCCAGCTTCGGGATCCCTCCCAGCCTGACATGCCTCTCTTGCGCAGCTGTGCCCTGGAGCTCGAACATCTCTCTGCTCGCTCGTGCGCTCGTGGTGCCCTTTCCCCCCCCCCTGCCGCGGGCCCTGCCTCCCCTCAGGTCCTGGCCCTCTTCCCCCGAGTCCAGGGCTCCTGTCTAGGCCTCCTCGATGGGGCCCGAGCAGATGGGGTCGGAGGATCGGATCGCGCCGCATCGCTCTTCCCCCGAGGCCAGGGCTCCGGGCCTCTTCCCCGGGGCTCTCTTCCCCCGAGGCCAGGGCTCCGGGCCTCCCCCCCCCCTGTCGGGCCGCGGCCCTCGGCCCCCCTCTCGGGCCGTGGCCCCCTCCCCCCTCGCCCGGGGCCGCGCGTGCCGGCGCCCCGCCCACGCCCGCCTCCCTCCGGCTTGGCCCCCCCCCCCCCCCCCTTTGCCCCCTATAGCCTGCCCCCCCTCCAGGCCGCCACCGCCCTCCCCCCGATGGGCCACGGCTGCATGTCCCCCCCCCCACGCCCCTCAGGCCAGCCCCCACGTCCAGGGCCCCCCGTCCACCCCTCACCGCCCCCAAGCTGTCTTGGCATCGCTCGGACGTGTGCATGTTTCCTTCGGCGAGGACCATCGAGGAGCATCCTCGCACGAAACCGAACAAAACACAGGGAATGGACGTCCGAGCGACGGCGAGGTGTCCACACTCGGGGGCCTCGCTTCTGCCGGAGGTCTCCCCCTGCCGGGCCCTACAGACACCATGGGGCCCCTCGAGTGGTTCTCGAGCGCCTGGTCCGTCATCCTCCTGTGCTCGGCTGCCCCGGCTGCGTCGGCAGTGAGAGGGACCGCATCGGACCGTTGGTGCTGCTTTGCTCTGCTCCTCTGGCCTCGGCCACCCCCAATCGGGGAAACACAAGACTCGAGGACGCCGGGGCTCGGGTTGGCCGACGTTGTCCGACGAGCGCGTCCTGGATTCTGACGGTCCAATTTTTGCGGGGTGTCTGCAGCGGGAGCTCGCGTCACATTTCAGATTGGGTCTCGTCGTTTTCATGGACCCGTCAGGCCAGCCCGAGTCCGCCGAACCCGAGTCTTACGTCTCCCCGACCCAATGCCCCGACCTTGTATGTTCGTGCGTTCCTTCGTTCGATCGCAGTCGTTCGTGCCCGCCCTTCCCCCTCCATCCCACGGGCCCCTGGCATGCCCCCCCTCAGACTGTGGCCCTCTGCCCCTTGGTCCAGAGCCCGTGGCCGCCTGTCCAGAGCTCCTCCTCCTCCTCCTCCTCCTCCTCCTCCTCCTCCTCCTCCTCCTCCTCCTCCTCTTCTGCTCCTCCTTCTCTTCCTCCTCTTCCTCATCCTCCTCCTCCCTCGTCCTCCTCCTCCTCCTCCTCCTTCTCCTCCTCGTCCCTCATACTCCTCCGCCTCCTCCTCTTCCTCCTCCTCTCTCGTCCTCCTCCTCTTTATCCTCCTCCTTCTCCTCCTTCCTCGTCCTTCTTGGCCTCCTCCTCCTCCTCCTCCTCCTCCTCCTCCTCCTCCTCCTCATCATCATCATCATCATCATCATCATCCAGCATCATCATCATCATCCATCATCATCATCATCCCGTCTCCTCCTCTTCCTCCTTCTCCTCCTCCTCCTCCTCCTCCTCATCTTCCCTCGTTCTCCCCCTCCTCATCCTCTTTTTGATTATCCTCCTCCTCCTCCTCCTCCTCCTCCTTCTCCATCGTCCTTCTCTTCCTCCTCCTTCTCCTCTTTCTCCTCCTCCCTCGTCCGCCTCCTCCCTCGTCCTCCTCCTCCTCCTCCTCCTCTCTCGTTTTCTTCCTCCTCCTTCTTCTCGCCCTCCTCCTCCTCCTCGTCCTCATCCTCCTCTTCCTTCTCCTCCTCATCCCCCCCCCGCCCATGACCCCTGGCCCTTGGCGTGCCGCCTTGCCAGGCAGCGGCCCCAGGCCCCTCTCTCGGTCCGTGGCCCCCTCCCCCCCCGCCCAGGGCTCGCGCACTGGCCCCGCGTCCACGCCCGCCTCAGGTCGTAGCAGCCTCAGGGGCAGCTCTTGAGGCTGCTACGGCCTGCCCCCCTCAGGCCGCAGCAGCCTCCCCCGAGGGCCACGGCTGCTTGTCCCCCCCACGCCACGCCCCTAGACCGGCCCCCTCGTCCAGGGCCACGGCTACCTGTCGCCCCCCGCCCTTCGCCCGGCCCCCCTCTGGCCTGCCTCCCCGTCAGGCCGTGGCCCTCTGCCCGTTCTTTCGCTTCGTGGTCGTTCGTCCCCGCCCTCCCTTCCCCCCCTCCCTTGATGGCCTGCCCCCTCTCAGGCCGTGGCCCTCCCCTCCCCTGGTCAAGAGTCACGCGTGCGTGCCCCCCGACCCCATGGGCTCGCCTTCCTGGGCCGCGGAACCCATCCCTGGCCTCCCAACCCCCTGGGCCCCAGAACCTTTATGATTGCGTTGTGGTCGTGGTCGTGGTTCGTCCATCCCCCCTGGTCCCCCTGGCCTCCTCCATCCTGGACTGCGAAACCCACCTGTGGCCTCCATGGCCCCCCCCCCCTCCCAGGGTGGTTCCCTCTCCCTGGCTCATCACCGGCCTTTGTGTTCCTCCGCCCCTTGGCCCTAGAGCTCGGATCCCTTTTATCCTTCATCTTCGTACGGTAGGTTCGCGTCGTGTCGACCGGCGGCGACCCCGCCGCCGACATTCAACGTTGAACGCCGACGGCGGCCCAGAATCGGTCGATGTTGAACGATCGGACGTTGCGGTGACGGCCGATCGTTCAAGGTTGAACGATCCAGCGCGGTGTCAGGAACCAACGCCAGGGTCGACACGGCACGGACCTGCAGTACCCGTGTCGCCCCATCGTGGCTCAAAAAGGCTCCCCCATGGCACCGAGAGAGCACCCTCCTAATCCTCACCATGCTCCCTGTATCTCTCGCCCCCGCCTCGTGCAAGAGCCAGGTCCTGCGCCCAGGCTTGGCTGGTCCAGTCTAGCTGCCTACTTGAATCGAGCGTAACAGCCCTGACGCGGTCTCGCGTTAGACCTCTCGGGAGTTGCCTCCTACGATGGGCGCCTCGGTCGCCGGGAGGCGGCGGGGAAGCCAGGCATGCGTGAGCTGATTCGTTCCACCCCCCTTTGCATTGGTACCGTTTTTTATATCAGGTGGGACGATTATTATACATGTATATATATATATATATATATATATATGTATATATATATATATGTACGCATAACTGTGTAGATCAAAAAGGCTAAAACAAAACAATACAACCCCCACCCGTTTGTCGGCGGCGCGCGCGGGGGGGATGTGAGTGGGGGCAGGCCTCCTCAGAAAGCGGCGGGGCGTCTCAGAAGCCTTCCAGCCTTCTGAGGAGCCGCCTCTAATCTTCGGAGGAGGCTAACAGGGCTCAGACGGCAGGAAGCATTCAGAGCCTTCCAAGGAGGCCCGGCCCCTCTGCCTTACCCCCCAGACTCGCGGCTGAGTTTCGTCCGACCCGACAGGTGCTACGCCGCGACCTGCTACATGTTACAGCCGGACATCCTGAAGATGCACCGCGAGCGCATGCAGGAGCTCAGAGGAGGAGGTACCCGCACCGGTACCCTTCGGCCGTTTCCCCCTTTTTTGGCCTCCTGCGGGGCCTCGTCGCCAGCGCTGGATTCGCCTCAAAATTCTCATCAGAACGCACCATGGGAGAGGTCCGGGGACTAGCGGTATTGGTACCTGAGCCTGTTTGTCTAAGACCCCCGCAAGTGTACTTGCATAGATGGGGGTGGGGGCCAGAACCTGAAGCAAGCCGCAAGCGAGTTGCACGTGCGGAAATCACGCAAGTCGAAGAGCTTTTGCACAGTAGTAAGTACGTATCCGTTTGAAGAGGAGCGAGGGGGGGGGGGGGGGGGGGGGGCGAACGCCATGCAAGTAAACTTGCCTGGATCTGAAAAACGACAGGCTCCCTTTTGGTATCCCCAGGAGCACCTGACCCCGGCGGCGCTAAACCTCGACGCGTGGGTGGAGGAGCGCCTCCGGGAGATCAAGGAGGCGGAGCCGGCAGAGCAGGACTCCGCGGAACAGCAGTCGGCGTGCAGGAAAAATGGGATCGTTTTCTTATTCGTTGTTTTGCCGATCGGCGCGGGCCCCTCGCACCTCACCTCCCCCCCCGGGGAGTAGAACTTGCACAAGAATGAACTTGTGACGGTCCGCGCGGATTCCGAGGACCTGCGCTGCCCCCCCCCCCCCTGGCGCCGCCCCTGGCGAGCTCCGCGCGTCAGGGTTAAGTTGGGCATGTCCCTTTACAGTACGTAGGAATATTCGAGAATTGTGAAAAATACTGGGGGGACGATTTGTTGACAAGTTTTTGCTGTTTGCATACGCTGATATCTTCTGTTGGGAAGCTCCCTCCCGCCAAGCTGGGTCTCACAATTTTTAAAGTGTTGGTCACGGATTCCCAGAAGTTGGCCCAGTTTCTTAACGCTGGCATCTTCCGATCTTCCTCCGGATTTTGGATCTTCTCCCAGATCTTCCTCGAGCCCTTCCTCTTGATCTCCCCCTAGATCTCCCCCCCGATCTTCCTCCAGATCTTCCACAGATCTTCCTAGATCTCCCCCAGATCTTCCTCCAGATCTTCCTCCAGATGTTTCCCAGATCTTTCTCCAGATCTTCCCCGGAACTTCCGAGATCTTCCCCAGATCTTTCTCCAGATTTTCTCCCAAATCTTCCCCTGATCTTCCCAGATGTTCCCCGGATGTTCCTCCAAATCTTCCTCTAGATTTTCCTAGTTTATCTGCCCAGATCTTCCCCAGATCCTCTCCCAGATCTTCCTCCAGATTTCCCTCCGGATCTACGCTCAGAGCTTCTCCCGGATCTTCTGGATCTTCTCGGGGTTCTTCTGGATCTTCCCCCGGATCTTCTAGATCTTCTGGATCTTCTGGATTTCGAGCACGAGTGCAGAGCGGCGAGGGCGGCTGGATCCTCTTCAGTATCATCCGAAGTCATTTCCAGATCTGCGTCCATACCATCCTCCAGGCTTTAGGCCAGATATTTGTCTTAGATGTCCTTCCATATCCTTTCCCAATAATAATCTCAACATCTATTGTTACAGTTCCTTTCCAACAGATTTTCCTTCAAATCTTTCCCCAGATATTCCTCCAAATCTCCGTTTGTATTTCTCCAGATCTTTCGCCAGGTTGTCCGCCAGATCTTGTGTGTTTTTTTTATCCGCCAGGGTTTCCGTTGGATATTTGCCCGGCTGTCTCCCCAGATCTTCACCCAGATGTTCATTCATATTGTTCAAATTGTTTACACGAGTTTCCTCCAGATCTTCCCCGATACGTTGTCCTAGATTTCTTCCCAGACTTTCCTCCAGCTCTTCCCCAATATCTTCTCCTAGATCTTCCCCCAGATCTTCCGTCATTGTTCCTCCTGATTTTCCGTTTGGATGTATTCCATTTCTTCCTCATTTCGCCACCCAGATCTTCCTCTGGGTTTCCAGATCTTCTTCCAGATCATCGTCTACATCTCTCCCCAGAGCTGTCTCCAGATGTTCAGCCCAATCCTGCTCCAGATATTCCGGCAAGATATGTTCCGATATCTTCATCCCGATTTCCCGCGGTTCTTCCTTAATGTATTCTTTCAGATATAACACCAGATCTTCACCCAGATCTTCACCGAGATCTCTCCTCCAGATCCTCCCCCAGATCTTTCTCCAGATCTTCCTCCAGATCTTGCCCCAGATCTTCTCCAGATAGCGCCCCTGATCTTCACCCAGAGTTTCCCCGAAATCTCTCCTTCAGATCTTTCCCCAGATCTCTCCCCAGATCTTCCTCCAGATCTGCCCCCAGATGTTCGTTCAGATTTTCCCCCAGATCTTCACCCTGATCTTCGCCCAGACCTTTCCAAACTTTTCCCTTCCAGATCCTGCTCAGATGCTTCTCCAGATCTTCCCACACATCTTTCCCAAAAATCATCCCCAGATCTTCCTGAAGATCTTCAACCAGATCTTCACCCAGATCTTCGTCGAGATCTCTCCTCCAGATGTGTCTCCAGATTTTCCTGCAGATCATCTTGCAGATCTTTCCCAGATCTTCCCCCAGATCTTTAGCCAGATCTTCCCCGATATCTCTCCTCCAGATCTATCCCAGATTTTTTTCCAAATCTTCCACCAGGATTCCCCTCAGATCCTCTCCAGATCTCCCCCCGGATATCCACCCAGATCTTCCCTGGGATCTCTTCGCTAGCTATCCCTCAAGATCTTTCTCTAGATCTTCCTCCAGATATTACCCCAGATCTTCACCCAGATCTTCCCCTAGATCTTCACCCTGATCTTCACTCAGATCTTCACCCAGATCTTCACCTGGTTCTTCCTCGCTTTTCTAGATATCCCCCTGGTCTTCCACCAGATGTTTCTCCAGATCTTCCTCCAGATCTTCCCCCAGATCTTCTCCAAATCGGCGTCCAGATCTTCACCCAGATCTTCACCGGGGTCTTCCTCGAGATATCTCCTCTATTGTGGATGTTCCCCATATGTTCCTCCAGATGTTCCTTCAAATTTCCCTCTGGTCTTCGTCCGGATCCCCCGCCACATCTTTCTCCACATGTTCCTGCATGTTATGTTGCATACATGGCTGCAGAGGCCCGGGCCCGGCATCATCACCGGCGCAATCTTTATCGAAACCACCACTGGCGCCTCGCTGCGCTAAGAAACTGCACGCTTCAAAGCTGGCTCTCGCAAGAGATCCCAGCAATTCAGCGAAGCTGGATCTCAATTTCTTACTGGGAGATTTCTTAGTAGTAGTTCTGAGTATATTTATTTGAATAGTTTCGACTGCTGTCCAACATCCCCTTGTAGGAGGACATACCCGACCTAACGTCAGAGGGGGTCCAGCGCCGATCCCAGGAATCAGTGCGGACCTCCAAAGGCTTGTTTCTCCATCGCCGGCCTACGGTCATCTTGCTCGGGGGAAAAAGCTCTGAATGCAGTCAACCCGCGGGGTAAGAATTGGCTGCCTTCCCAAGGCTACCCTTGCATCCTTGCCCCTTGGGTCCATCCTTGGGCACTTTCGTTGGCCGCGCTCCGCTCGAAAAGCCTCGGCATGGGCGTCCAAGGCCCTTGCATCCTTACCGCGCATCCTTATGATAGGGGCCAGCTTTTCGGGACGAGGGGGCTTCTCTGGCCGCTGGCCTCGCTGGCAACTTTCCCCGGCCAGGATCTGAGGAGCGGTCGAAGCTCAGAGCCCCACTTGAGCCTCAAGGGGTCCTTATTTCAGTTTTTAGATGCTTAGCACTAACTGCTGGAGTTCCACGACATGTTATCGTGATACTTGTCCTTGTTTGTCTGTACTGTTATTCCTGTTCTCCTCGTTCCGCGGACTGTATTACTCTCGTCCTCATGAGCTACTGTTCTTCACCTGCCTCACCGCCTCACTTTTT